>JAEQBH010002807.1:0-121970 GCA_016808115.1 Tetrastigma voinierianum
CATGATGAGAATCAAAGCACAAAGGACGAGCTTTCCATAACATTCATTAGAATCCAATCTTAATTATGGAAAATTCGGGATTTAGGGAGGTCGTGGTGAGACGCCTAATATATTTCTATTTCCAAGTGTTTTGAGTTTTATTACTATTTTGATTTGGAGCTGCTTATTTTAAAGATTTATTCTCCAAGTCAAAGCAGTCGTCATGATTATTTACTAATTTTGTTTTGCAAGTCAAATAGGAGTTGATATTTCATTTTAGAAAAGATTTGCTTCAGATTTGTTGATGATTTGTTCATGGTTTGCTACTATTTTGGAGTTGATTTGTTCCTGATTTGGTGCTGATTTGTTCTTAATTTGTAGTTGATTTTTATTACCAAGTTTGTCCTAAAAATTATCTAGTTTCATTTCTAGTGTTTGGCCAAATATTTATTTTCCTTAGTGGCCGAATCTTTGTTTATTCTTCATATTTTTCGGCCTATTTATAGGCATGTTATCCCTACTTTTGGTAGTTTTGGGATGCATTAATAAAATTGAGAGTTTCAATTTCTCTTTGGTTCTTTAAAGAACTTCTTGAACTTATCGGTTATTTCATGGCGTTCATCAAGACTTATCAATCGGATCTCCATCACTGATTGTGGCGTCCTCAGATATACCAAGCTTCTTACTTCCATATAGGCAACAAGTCAAGGTCATCCATCCAAGCCGACACTAGAGTGGTTCTTTCAAGCTAATTCGATCACAGGTCTCTTCACAAGTTGACGGGGTTCGTATCAGAGTAGGAACATAGTGATGTTGTCTCGATTCACACTTTAAGGCACCAGTGGGTGAATAGCGTAGGCCACTGGCCTTCGGTCGCTCCAAATTCGGACATCGATGGCGAGCAAGTAAGATTCGCAATCTCACTTGCGTCTGTACAATCATCCGATTCGACTTTTGGGTTTGGTGGCCACGCATGGCGCCAGCGGCGACCTTTGAGGAGAGAGACAAGTCTCGGTTCTGCCAGGTACCATAGAGTTTGGGCATAAGAACTCCACGCTTTTGGCTGCGGCATGTGAGCTACCTTGTTGTGGGGCACCTCGAGAGTGCGTGGAAAGTTTGGCCTCGAGGTCATCGTTGTGCGCCCTTGGCGTGACGACACATCATTGACCACGTGCCTTAGCCCTTAAGATGGCTCATGCTCGGGAATTGGCCGCATGCGGGGATTTTGTGGCGAGGAGTTTACTATAGTTTAAGCCCGGGAGTGCCGACACCGATAGGCTTCTCACCTTTTCCGAATCCTCCCTGTGGTAGTTGGGTTAGCCCCATGATGAAGCTCTTGTCCTAACTCGTGAAGTCGAGCGGCATTTGATGAAGCGCATGTTGGTAAACTTAGGGAGTGCAGCGGACCTCCTGTACTTGCTCACCCTAGTTCAGCTGGGGCACAAGTTGGACAACCTGCATAACCCGGGAAGGATCTTGGTCGGGTTTAATAGCATGCAGACCTAGTCACTTGGAGAAATTGTGCTGATCTCGGTTGGTGCAGTCGTCAACTCTGGTTCAACGGCGGTGATTAACGTAGTCGAATTTCAACGCCATATTGGGCTATACCTGGATCCACGCGATGAAGGCATTACCCTTGTCTTTTCGTCAAAGGTTGAGTTTCTTAACTCAGGTAGGACATGTCGAGCATTAGTGGAGACCAGGTAGAAACTTCGGGACTGCTATGCACTTGATCGACCAGGACGGTGAGGCATCGTCGAATAACGGTGGAATACTCGAGGCTGTCGACCGCATGGGAAACAAGAATGTAAGCCATTCTAAATGCACTCCCTGGTTGACCTTGACAGACTCGAGTAGGGGAGCTTGGGGACCTCACTTGTCACAAAAGTGGTTGCCTCCATATGGTGCCATAACTTTGATGAGTTCGCCGATGTTTTTCTTAGTCACATCTTCGATATCTTTGGGAGTTTGCCTAATTGGCGAAACCTTGGCGAGTGTGCGACGATTGTGAAGCTAATTCGGTAAAGGTTAAGTGGTTTAATTCGGTAAGGCAAAGAGTGTCATGAGGGAAATGGATAAGCTAGTAAGTAAAAACTTTATTAAGAATCCAGTACCTGGAATGGCTCTCTAACATGGTTGTTGTTCCAAAAAAGAACGGCAAATGGTGAGTGTGCGTTGATTATACCAATTTGAATGATGCCTGCTTGAAATACACTTTTTCCCTACCTCGGATTGATCAAATTGTGGACGCGGTAGCCGATCACGAGCTTTTGTCCTTCCTAAACGCCTACTCAGCCTATAACCAGATCCCAATGTACCCACTCGACAAGCCAAAGACCTCTTTCATAATCCCGTACGACATGTATTGTTATACAGTGATGCCGTTTGGGTTAAAAAACGCCAAGGCCACCTATCAACACATGATGTCCTGGGTTTTTCAACCCTTTCTAAGCAGAACCATGGAGGTTTATGTTAGTGTATGCTCTAGCCCAATGGCATATACATTGTTATTATATGTTTATATACATGAGGCATTTATCATTTTATCTTGTTATTTAAATTGTGGTTTAACTTGATAAAATCAGATCCTTGAATAGTTAGCTCCACTTTATGTCATCAAGTATGTGACTTGATAGTAAAACCTTAAGGCATAAGAACACTATTCTAAATAGTCCATGGTCGATCATTATTGTGGGAATAATAATGAAGTAAGACTATTATGTTTTGAGAAAAGACCACGTTTTGTTGGTCATGAACATAAGATGTTACTCAGAACATAAATACATGTTAAGTTCATGTTATTGGACTGACTGGCTATGAGAAATACTACATGGATTATGTCATTAGTAATTCTCATTGCAGTAGTGGCATTTGAGTCCTTCGACCTAAATTCACCATGGATTCTTACATGAGGAACTTCGTGTGTTGTGTCAATGACATCTTTAACGAGTATGGTAATATAGGCTATGGTTGGGCATGCGATGGAAATCATGTGGAGGAATGTAGTGATAGTGAAGGAATTTGTCCATCTCTTAATTGAAGCGAGATGTCCTATTGGCCTCTTAATAAGTGAAGGCCCGAAATGCATGACAAAGGACATGCTTTGTATATCGAGACATCGTGTGACAAAGGACTAACATCATACTATGGTAAGGTTTTTCGAGTCATCGAATTCACTTGATTTGGGTAGTTATAATGTCTTGCTAGAGACCAATTATAACTTGTGGGCTTAGAATATGATTTGGGCCAGCTGCCCAACATTAGTGAACCTATAGGGTCTACCTTAAATCTTATTTATAATGGGATGTTAGAAAGGCTCTCTTTAGCCATGATTAAGCGGCTCGAAGCTAAGCCCGAGCCATTAATAGTAAATGGAATTTGGTTTAAATTTGTTTTAATAAAAGGGTTTGGGAGTCTTGATATAAATATGGGGTTTATCATCTAAAAGGAGGTGGTTCTTTTGAAGTGGGTGTTTTTGAGAGAGAATTCTTTTTAGAGTTTTGGAAGACACTAAGGTATCTTTGGTTTTGTGGGACAAAGACCTATCATAAGGTGCTAGCATATCCATCCCATCCATTAGCCGTTCGTGTGGATACCTTTAGAGGGCGTTTGCACACTACATCGTCTTGGCTCGTTGTTATTAGATTGTTTCCGGAAGGAGTTCTATTTGTATTTCAGCGTGTGTGTGATCAAGCAAATCTACACTAGTTGAAAAGGATTCGGTCTACAAGAGGTCAGATCTGGATTTCCTTGATTCATTATTTAGTTTCATCAAACCACTTGGATCCTGATGCAGTTCAGCGTTAAATTTTTTTATTTCCGCTGCGTTTTCTTATCGCTAGATACCAACAGTTTACATCGATGACAACCTGGTGAAGTCTAGGTAGTGAAAGGATCACTTGGCTCACCTATGGGAGGCGTTCTGCTTAATGCTGTGGCACCAATTGTAGTTGAACCCTACTAAATGCGCACTTGCTATAAGATCGGGCAAGTGCCAGGCTTCTAGTCCTTGAAGGGGATGGGAATGGCATAAGTGCGATTTGAGTTATTACTCCCGACGCAGCCTCAGATGTGAAAAGAAATACAGGCTCTCTCAGGAATGATTCGCACGAACGGGTTTATCTCATTTGTATTCATATGCTCGATTAGAGCCTTTCTTCGCGTTAAAAGGGCGGATATAAAGGGTTGGGGGCTGAATGCGAGAAGCCTTTTGGGCATTAAAGATACATTGCCTCCCCACATTTGCTCTATGACCAATTAGCGGAAGAGCTCTATCTATACCTATCTTCCTTGGTGACTGTAGTAAGCGCGACTTTGATGAGGTTGGATTCTGATCAGAGGCAAAGACCAATTTATTTTGTTAATAAGGCACTCTTTGAAGTGGAGATTAGGTCTTCATGCTTGAGTGAGTGGCGGCCAGCACTGAGATGGTAGAAGAAACCGGTAGGTATTTTCAGGCTCACACCATAGTAGTGCTCACGGGCTTGCCCTATCAGGCCATACACCACAGCTTAGAAGCCTTAGGGCTTCACAAAGTAGGCTTGATAGAAGCGAGCGAGTTTGGCTTGTGGGAATATCAGCCTAGAACATCAATCAAGGGAAGGCGTTGGTCGAATCGACCGTTGTGGAAAGATCGGAGCGCATTCCTAGGGAGTTGGAATGGAAAAATTGGTGCTAGAAAAGGATGAATCAACTGGGCCTAAGGTGGAGATGCTAGAATAGTCCTAAGGGACACATATTGAGACGTGATTATTGCGTGAGCAATTAAGCTCGCAACTGCAATTTCTAACAAGCCCAGAGTGAGATACGAAGCAATCCATATTACTTTGAGAGAGAGGTCGAGGGCGAGATTAAGTGAACAAGTTCACCAAGGTGTGTGCGATATGCACATCGGAGGACGAACGTTGTGCCACCAGTGTAACAAGGTTCTCTTGGCAGCAATAAAAGCGAAGTCGAAGGTGTTCATGCGAGTGTGATGTGTGCCAGCGTTTTGTAACGTCATCCGTGTTCTAGCAGGCACTCCATTCCATGTGAGTCCCATGGCCTTTCTATAAGTGGGGTATAGATGTTTGTGGGTCCTTTGCCTTTGGCCGAGCGACGGAAGTTCATGCTAGTTGCTACTGATTACTTCTCCAAGTGGGCGGAACTGAGCTGTGCGCGAGATGTGTGCCAGGCTCATTCGAGTTTGTGCAAAAAACATAGTGTGTGGGCCCAGGGTTCCCTCATTTGCTCGTCTTGGATAATAACCCCTTGAGTTCAGTATAAGGTGTTCTAGTAGTTTGTATTAGTATGGAAAGAATGTCTACTCATCACCTCAGGTACCACGATCAGTAAAGGAACATGAATTCATGAACAAAACAATACTAGGGTATGAAGAAAGCGATTTGACAATGGCAAAGGAAAATTGGGTGGACCAGAGTTACCGATGGCCAGCACTTTGGGCCTATCGAGACAACTCTAAGGTAGCCAGTAGGGAGACACCAACACCTTGGCCTTTAGCATGGCGTAGATGCAGTGGTTTGAGAGTGCAGAACAGAGCCAGCGCATTGACCTTGAACACTGATCCTTGGATGAGCTCGAGAAGAAAAAGGAACTGGCCGTCATTCGAATGGTTGAATACTGCTTTGCTATGTAATAAACAGTGAGTAGAGAGGCTTGTCAAGCCCAGGGCATTTAGAAAAGGAGAGCTAGTCCTTCGATGGACCTTCGAAGAGGGAAATTGAAACCAATTAGAAAGGGCCTTACATTGTGCAAGCGAAGGAATGATCACGAGGCGCCTACAAAATCTGGAGTCACTAAGGGGAGAGGTGGGCCTAGACCTTGGAGCGATCTCTATTTGAAAGGTATTTTCAGTAGCATTTATGTTGTATGCGTTGATATGAAATATGAAGAAAAATGAATGAAAGGGTTTTTTTGCGAGGGGGTCTCTCGCACGATAAACGATCGCGAAGCCCCTCGTACCTACGCAAGAATAGTCTCCAAGGGTCAAACCTGTAGCAGAGCCACCTCATAGAATGGTCTCATAGAATGAGCCTAGTATCAGGCTACCTTCCTTGAATGATCTCCCATGGAATGAGCCTTGCTAAAGCTACCTCATGAGATGGTCTCCCATGAGATGAGCTGGTCAGCAGGTAACTACTTTGAGAGGGTCTCCATGAGATGAGCTTAGTAACAGGGTTGCCACTCCTTGAGATGGTCTCCATGAGGATGAGCTTCAGTAATCGGGCTGCAGCTTCCTTGGATGATCTCCATGAGATGAGCCTTGTGCTCAAGCTACACTCCATGCAGAGGATGGATCTCGTAGGAAGAACACCCTGAATCATGGGTAACTACTTTGAGGAGGGTCTCCATAGAATGAGCCTAGCTACTGAGCTACCCCTCATGAATGGTCTCCATGAGATGAGCCTAGTAATCTGGCTACCCTCCCTTGAGATGATGTCCGTGAGATGAGCCTTGTACTGAAGCTACACTCCTTGAGATGGCTCCATGAGATGAGCCTGGTGTAGGTCAACTACTTTGAGGGTCTCCCGTGAGATGAACTGAAATCACTCGGGTCAACTACTTTTGAGGGTCTCCATGAGGATGAAATAGTTGTTCCATTAACCAAAGAGAAATACCAAGATAGATCCTAGGGCTAGTAATGGTACATTAGAAGGAGGAGCAAAGAGCCTCATTTAGGATAATTATGAATCAGGACCAGGCTAGGCACTCAGACAACTCGTAATGTACCTTCACCTAAGGGCATAGGGAGGATTAGACTACTCACTTGTGTGCCAAGTGAGACGCTAGGATTCGGGCCTCCATCGATCGAAGTGTTGATTGCCTCACTAGGTAGCGAGACGAAGGAGGGCTCGACCACTTAGGCAAGGACTAATTATTGTGGTGACTTGGGAAAGTCCCTTGGAGTCTCATATCCATTACCTTATGCTGCAACCCCTTCGTCGGTTTCGTAGCCCACCTAGTAACCTAGGTTGTTCGCCGTCGTGCAATACGGCAGCTTAGACTAGTAGTCAACTTTAGCTCCTCAAGCATGAAGTTTCTCGGCATCACAAAAGGCATCCTTAACTGAAGTTGCATGGTGTGCTCTTGTGACCTTGGATCTGGTGCGGAGGGACTCAGCGCGCGTCGGCACAGTGGATACTTAGTTATGCATTTGTTATGTTTAAGTTAGCCACCTCTGCCTTAAGCTATAGGACCTTTTTAATTTGAGGTGCTTGCTAACATTACGCGGTCACAGTAACCTGTGGCTTACGGTGAAAACGGCCGCTCCTTTCAAAGCGAGGGGCTTGAGCCTCGCTTGTGCTAGGAGAGATATAGTTCCACCTGTCCATATGTGGCTGGTGGGGTAGTGCTATCATTACATCCTGTGCCAGCCATACGAGGCCCAGCGTGCTATCTTCATATGAGTTCCATTTAGATAGAAAAGAAAGAAAGAAAATCGAGAGGCAGAAAGCGAGACTATGAGTAAAGTTGCTTCTTGGTTGCCGTGGAAGGAGTTGAAGCTCCAGAAGGTGAAGTGCTGTGATCTTGAGCCTTGAACTCAGCGGCAGAATGGGACCACCTCAGTATCAGGGTCACAAGAAGCTGGTTCCTCGAGACATGTGTGGATTAGCCATCAGGGGCTTCCGCCCATAAGGAGGATGGGGTCCTCTTTGGGGAGGGCAGGTGTATAACTCAGCGCGACTTTCCCTTTACCTTTGCATGACACTAGCTGGGTATGGGGAGGTCGGGCCGTGTGATCCTCCTTGATCGTGATCCTTCCTCGAGGTCGTTGCTCTTTTGGGCTGGAGGTGAGGTGGAAGGATAGGTGGAGATGGATCAGCCGAGTGAGAGGCCACAGGTAACCTCACTTGTAGGGCGGTTGGGAGTTCTAGGAATAGAGGGACAGAACATGGGGTGGGACTCGATAGGAATGCGACAGAGGTTCCTTGGCCTCTTTGCCCTTCTTGAGAGGGTACGGCGGGGAGGGAGGAACAGAAGTCATCGCCTGCCTGTTAGAGCTCCCAGAGACTCATGAGTTTAAAGTTACAATACACAATAAGGAAAGTGACTTAAAATGCGTGCTCCTTATACAACATTCCATATCAAGAAAAGTATGAGGCATCGACGGAATGATAGAAATCACTTGTGACAAGCAGCCTGAAAGATTTAAGAAAGGCAATAGAAGTTTGAAATCCCCTTTCAAAAAGTGGAGGGGGCTAAGAACTCTCACTAAGGCACTGAATTGGTTGGCACCTAGGTGGTCCCAGGTTTACTTAACTGGAAGTGCTGTAAACATGAAGCGAGTGTTAAGGTAAAAAAAAGAGAAACGGAATGAATGCGTAGGCTTGGGGCTTTAATAGACTTGCAGCGGCTAGGGAGAACTCACTGCCATAGATCCCTATGTAACCCAAGTATTGAGCACCAGCATGTTACCTTAGGAAGCAGATCTTGCTGGTGTTCAGCCAGGTTGAGTAAGCACTAGGTGAAGTGGCTGGGCATCTGCCATGAGGTAGTACCGGCCGAGCATGTGCCATAAAGGAATGAGCAAACATCACCTCCTCTAGAAGCCAAGCTGAGCAGAGCCTCTTGTTCGATATGCACATAATCAGGAGGGACCGAGATGATGTTCATGAACATAGACGGGTTGGATCCGGAGTGTAATGGAGGAGTGTGGTGAATCAGCAGGGAAGAGGAACCTCAGCCTAAGCTAATGTGGATTTCAAGCTAGTAGATCACGGTTATTTTCCCTCGGACCATATCAGGTGCAGACTACGAGACATGAGATGAGGAAGGAAGCTAACACGGACTTGAGGGAGAGAAGGAATCACTTCCTCAAGGTGTATGCGAGAGGGCTCTCAGACGAGCTTGGGTTCAGGTATGCGTGGATTGGGATCCGCGAGAGAGCTGGGATACGGGTGTAGGCGAGGACGATTCATCACTCGTGCAATCATCGGTGGAATGTTTTCCATGGGCCATCTTATGAGGTTCCTACGAGGCCATTTCTGGAGCAGAGTTGCTTAGGAGATGCGAGAAAATCATCAAGCTCAGAGACGAAAAGAAGAAAAGAGTGAAAACAAAATGGAAAGAAAGAGAAGAATCAGGATTTTTTGAAACTTACCAAGCAAGTTTTCTTTGATCCAATAGTGTAGACAAGGAACAAAGCAAGGGCGTAAGAAAGAGAGAACCCGAGGAGGGTTAACAAAGAGGTGGAGGCATAATGGAACAAAAATTCAAATGGAAGGAGAAAGGGGAGTTATTTGAGCGAATGGGTAGATCGATTATCGAGGGGTGCATTTAATAGTTTGTGTAGATCGATAAGACTGTGGGGGAATCAAGAATAGCCACGTGTGAG
Source organism: Tetrastigma voinierianum (assembly GCA_016808115.1). Lineage (NCBI taxonomy): Eukaryota > Viridiplantae > Streptophyta > Magnoliopsida > Vitales > Vitaceae > Tetrastigma > Tetrastigma voinierianum. The sequence continues at coordinate 9,314 of JAEQBH010002807.1, forward strand.
TGGAAAAATGTAATGATGGTGCATGAGACTCGATGCGAGTTGCCGCAATGTTTGGGTGGCGGTTTGTACCCAGAGTTTACCTAATTCCTGACCACAGTGGGGTGAGAGAAGGAGCTAGGAGCGGGGAGGGCGCTAGTGGAGTAGGATAAGTCTCCGAGTCACATGCAGGGGATGAAAGAGCCCTACGCATATGCCTACGCGGTTGAAAGGCCCCGACTAAATGAACACGAGTGATATGGGCTGACTCACCAGGAGGCGTGGGGATGAGAGCCGGAATTAAAACGAGAATGATGGGGTGCAATGATCACCTCGGGCATTAGGAGTAGAAGCATACCTCTATACATCCTAGTCACACAGACGAACCTATGAGATGAGTAATGTACAAATAAATGTATGAATATGTAATGTAAGAAAGTGAAAGGGCTGTAAGTGTCATAATTATGAGCGTAAACATGTAACTGACAGTGTGTATAAGAGGGAGAAAGGAAAGAGAGGGACTAGCTTTATTTATTATTACCTATGGTATTATCTCTCTCAGATTGGTACTGTAGGAGACCAATTTTCTTTTAGTAGATACATAGGTGGACAAGAAAGTAAGACCATTTCTAGATTTCTTGAGCATGAGATTGTTGCCAAATATAGTTTACGGTGATTCGTGCCACGATAAGGGTGATTCGAATCAACAAATTTGTAGTCTAAGTTCCTCCTGCTTTGCCGTAGTCAAGCTGCTGATATAGCGGTCCTGAGGACGAACACGGGGATGGGTTTTCATCCTATGAATGACTTGCATCGGTGTTGAAAATGGTGAGGCTTTTAATTTGGATTTTTGGATTTGTTTCAAAACAGTGGAAGTTGTTTGGATGGTGATTAATTGTAAAAACTGAAAGTGAAGTGAGAAAAGGTAACTTTGAAGGTTTAGGTCACTAGCTTGACAACATGGGGGTAACAAGTGTCCTCGGGTTTTATCCTCAAGCATCATGGCTTAGAAGCAACCTATAATCAGAGTCATAACCGGATCTTTGTTTAACTAGAAACCTAGCCAAGGAAATACTCTATTTAGGCTCAACAAAGTATATGCATAAGCTCCTTCAGTTGAAACCTATTCTTAAACACTTCATTTGTTAGCTAAGTAAAATACGTCTAAGAACAATTACACATCCTAGCAATAGAAAATCTGCCTTGTATCCTAAGCATGGTAAGTATTGGCAAACGTGACATTAAATGATATTGACCTAGTTTGAGAAGATGGGAACCATCAAATACGATTGCACAGTGGCATTAACACATGAGGACAGCACACAGCGCCTGACCAAGCTAGCTACTAGCTATATATTCAAAGCTAAGAGGAAGCAGCCAAGCATCTCTTGAGTTATCATCCTCAAGAGGGTTGTTTGGTAGCCTAGAAAATGAGAAGAAAAGAGGAGAGAAAGAGAAAACAAATACTAAATGAACCTGCGAGGAGATGTTATAAAATGAAAAGTTGCCAAGGAACATCTCCATTACAATTTGGGGGAAGCATATAGGCCTGATGTATGAAAAATACAAGAAAATAAAACATATTAGCTATCTAAAGGAACGAATTAATACACACCAAAATGAAGTCGGTTGGCATTAATTACAAAAATATGACGAGTGGGAGATTCGTATGCGAGAAAAATTTCATTGGGTAGCGAAAATTTAAATCTAGCTAAACGAAATTCGTAACATGGACGAGAGATAAGCGAAATCCCAAAAAATTTCATGATGCCTGATCAATTTAGCTAGCTATGAGACTAGCTGCTTTAATAATATTTAGAATAGCGAGTAAAATTTAAGCTAGGCAGTGATTTTAACTACATAGCGAAATTTAAGTAGCCTAGCGAAATTTCTCAATTTAAGCTAGGATTGCGGGGTACACAATGTATATTTGCGAAATTTTAAGCAATCGGCTGGCCGCAATCATAGCGAAAATCTGGGTTGTCTGCTGCATCACGAGACCTCCAGCATCGTTTCTTCTTCAAGCACACTCCATTCCTTCAGCGAGATTACAGAGCATGTTTGATGGTGGAAAATAGTTTCGATCTTCATTATTCAACACATCTGATATCTTTAGTATGCAAAAACACAAAGCCTCTAAGGCATAAGTGATACTAAGTAGGTCAGAACACTTCAGGTGGCAGTGGCGGGTTGGTGCTTGTAGCGCTCGAGGCTATCTCGAATGAGATGAAATGGCACTTTTGAGTGTAATGCACCCCCGACGAACGTTGCTGGTCGCCCAGCAGTAAAATAATAAAGGCATGCATGCAGTGATTTTCTCAAAAAGTTTATGGTTCAAAAAGTGTATGTACATATAAACATTACCTTTAAAATGAAAAATTGATACCAAGTTTGAAAACCGACATGGGAGAACCAAAACCATGCAAGAAACAATTTAAGTCAATACGGATCCAAAATTCTCAACTTGTGAATTTCCACGAATCTAATGGTTTATTAATATATAACAGATTGAGGCAATAAAGTGCAAAAAATTGTTCCTCACCAACTAAAGCTACGAGGCATGGCCTTAAAATGTTGGGGTGAACAACCTAGATAGGAAAGTTACACACTCTTATTTCTGCATTAGACTGCAATGTAGGGTGCGATACTCAAAACTCGATTTCTTAAAGTACGTGTGGGGTCCCATAGATGACTCAGGCAATTGGGTTTGAGGGCATCGAAGCGAAAGGATCCCTTGACCCACGAACTGGGCTTCACCCAGGACTCAGTGACCCGAAAATCAGCACCTACAATTAGCTACTCTCTACCGTGCAGTATGACACTAAGTCGTTGACTCACAGACGGTGGGATTTGGGATATCAGGACTGGGGAGCTTTGCCATATGCCTCGGGCCCGGGTGCTGGGAGCGAATAAGCTTCACGACTTTTATTTTCTTTTCTTCTTTTCTTTTTTCTTTTCTTTTGAGTTTTCTTTTCTTTTCTTTTGAGGAACTACATTGGTCTTCCTAATATGGAGTAAAACAAACCTATCATGGGTTACTTGACAATACTAAATAGAAGCTTTACAAAGTGAAAAGGTATACAATTTCATGAGTTATTGGTACAATAGAAGTGTGTAGTGTGTGAATTAGCTCAAGGGGGAACGTTCAAGGTTGAAAATACTAAAACTTCAATTGACCAAAAACTAAATCAAACATGGAATTTGTTCTAACATTAAGGTAACATGCAAGGTTTCAATTTTCAGGGTAAAGGCAATTCAATTGGCGATTAAAGCGGTGATTGTTGATTGAAGACAAAAGCAGTTACACAAAATGGGAGGACACAAAAGATTTTGCAAAAAGTGAAGTAAATTATATATATAACGTATAACTTTTGATATAACCAAAATATGGCTAAATACATACATAACAAAACTAAACATCTGAAAGATATCTTTACTCTTATAGGTAATACATGAATCTCACACAAAATTGGTAAATGGGTTGATAAAAGTGATAACTATATACAAAATCATAAAAGAAATAAACCACCTGCTCTCGTGGTGGTGTATCGGTCGGTGGATGCAGGCACGCTAATTCTTGCGGCATGTATCGAGAACAGCTGGAGCAGGTGGAGCTTAGAAATGTCGAGTTCGAGGGTGCTCGAGCCAGGAACTGCACGAACCATGTGTGCCCATGCAATGTGAGGGCGGTACCTTGAATTTTCGATGTAGTTGCAATAACATGAGCAATAGCCACTAGCTAGAGAGGCCTGAGTGAGGACTTGGTGGGTGAGCACAGGGTGATCTGGCTTGAATATACAGGGTGAAGTAGAGCGCGATGAGTTTGGTAGCAGGTAGTAGCGATGAGGTTAATTCCATAGAAATAGTTTGAGAACAAGCTCTTTGGAGTTTCATCATGCCTCTTTTCCCTTGCCCTCCTCGAGTCGACAATAAGGGTTGTTTCCTTCTTCTCCCACAATGAGGCAGGCAGCATCACCGGCGAAGAAGATTCAAAATTTTCTACCGAGGCCTTCTTGTGTTTGCTTTGTGAGCACGGCTCCTCACAACCATAGTACCCTGGCCTCTTCCTCTTAACTCTCTTCCTCTTGATAACAAATGTGAATTAAGTGGCTTTAGAATGAATTCTATGAGGATGTCGATTTTGATCAATTTCTCTTTGGAACTGAATCAAATTCCTTGTTGAGGAGCTCTCCATTTAATGTAATTTCACTATTAGCACGAACATTCACTGCCTATTATCACTCTATGAAATTGTCACTTGTTTTCTCAGAATTCGGGATGGCTTGTTCATGGGGATAAGGGTGGTGGTTAGTAAAGGTGGTAGAGATTAGAGGAAATACAAAATGGAGGTTGAGAGGAGCATATTGTGGAGGTCTTGGTTCCCATGAGGAATTGGTGTGATTCCCCCAACTATGGTTGTAAGCACTACCATATGGTGAGACTCATCCGTAGTTTCTATAGTCCCTCGCTGGACTTTATATTCATAAGGTTTTCCGCATAAATTCTTGATGACCTTGCCATGACGAGTTTATGTGATCCCTCATGGACATATATGAACTAGGGTTGCCCCACGCCCTTCTAGTAGAGCCATACGTCACTGTTCCGTTGGGTTGAATTCAGCCTTGATTGAGAACTCTATCCCCTTGGAAAATGAGACCTGCAGCAAGAGATGGAGACTGACACATGTGATCCTACTGACATGTAAACTTTGCAGTGGAAATAAAGCTAGAAAAATGAGGCGTAAAATGATAAAAGAATTCACCAAGACTTGTGATGAGATCACAAGTATTCCTATCTCGTCACACTAAGGCACCATCGAACATGGCATCATTGGGTCGTACCCTTTGTAGGGTGATTCGAAAATCATAAAATTTGTGTGGTCTAAGTTCCTCCTGCTGCTTGGTAGTCGAAGCTCTTTGCTTGAGTATGAGCGATCTGAGATTAGAACAGGGGATGGGTTTTCATTTCTATGAATGACTTGCATCGGTGTTGTTGAAAATGGTGAGGCTTTTAATTTGGATTTTGGATTTGTTTCAAAGAAAGCGATTGGAAGTTGTTTGGATGGTGATTAATTGTAAAGCAGAAGTGAAGTGAAAGGTAACTTTGAAGGTTTAAGGTCACCTAGCTTGACAACATAGGAATGCTAAGTGTCTAGATTTATCTCGCATCATGGCAAGCAACATAGTGAAGTCATATGGATCTTTGTTTAACTAGAAAACCTAACCTAGAATCACTCTGTTGAGTCGACACGAGGTAATATCAAATCTCTGGCTCCTTCAGGTTTGAAGCCTAGCTTGTTCAAAGCTGTTTAGGTGAAGCAAGTGAGGCCAAATCTAAAGAACAACGATTACATCTGGCAATAAGTATTAGCGTAATCACAAAGCGTAGTGAAAGTATTGAAGTAAGATGACGTTAAATGATATTGACCACTAGTTTGAAGATGGGAACCATAAAATGCGGTACATGTAGCATTTAACACATGAGGACAACACACAGCGCCTAGCCAAGCTAGCTACCTTCTCTTCAGCTAGAAGCAGCGAAACATCTCTTGAGTTGTCATCCTAAGAGGTTGTTTGGTAACTAGAAAAAATGAGAGAAAGGAGAGAGAAGAGAAAAACAAATACATGAACACAACGGAGATATTTACATAAAGTGAAAAGTTGCCAAAGGTGCTCTCTTTACAATTTGGGGGGCTTATAGGCCGCGATGTATGAAATGCAGAAAGCGAGTATATTGGCTAATCTGAGAGACAAGGGAGTAATACACGAAATGAAGTCGGTTGGCATTAATTACAAAAATATGACGAGGCGGGCCCGCTATCTGTTGCTAAATGCATTAACTAACTATGAGCCAGACAACTCATGAAATAAATTTCATTATGCATAAATAAATTTAATTAATATAAATGAAATTCGGTAGCACATGAAATATTTAGAAGATAAGAAATTAGAAGAATTTAAGCTAGGCACGATAGATTTTAAGCTGCATGAAATTTAAACAGCCTAATGAGAGTGCTATAGAATTTAAATGTAGGATGTGAGGCTGATTTAAGCTGGGATTCATGAGAGTACTACAGTATGTTTGAGAATTTTGCATGATCGTGAGGAGATTTTAAGCAATCATAGTGAAAGGAATCTGCGGGTTGCTGCGCAATCTGACCTCACATCATTTCTTCTTCATTCTCACATTCAAATATAAATGAGTGACATGTTTATTGGTGGAAAATAGTTTAGATGTGGTATTAACATGATATAGATATCAGAATTCACGAGGTGTGCAAAAGAGCACCTTGAGAAATAACCAAAAATAACATAAACGACATAAGTGATACAAAGTAGATAGAGACACTTCGGTGAAGCTAATTGACATGATAAGGCGACATGAGAAGCACTCAAGAGCCTATCTCGAATGGGGGGCTCGAAATGGCAACTTTGGGTACTAATCACCTGGTCGGACGAGTGGATTGTGGCTAAAGGAAGAGCCAAGCCGTTGTTGGACATGTGGTGTAGAGTATGCTTGCTAGCTCCGAACTTCCTAAATTCTCGTGGACCGAAGCTCTTAAAATGATAGTGTACATATTGAACCAAGTTCTAACTAAAATTTGTCTAAGGCAGCCTTTTGGAGTTATTAAGGGTTGGAAACCAGAGTTTGCGATCTTGCGTCATGTGCACGTTTAGGGATGTTCGTACAAGGTGAGTTTATAATCCATAAGAAGGAAGTTGGACCCCGAAGGACCATAGAGTGGAATTTTCATTGGATATCTTTGAGCGTCTAAGGGATACAAATTTTTATTGTCCATCTCATAATATGATTTGTGATATGAAATGCTAAATTTCTTAGGAATGACTTGATTAATTAGGGTGATCAATCTCGAGACCGTTAGTCACGAAGATCACTTAGATGTATGACCACTTTCTGGTGATGAGCTAATCATTCTTGGTAACAATGCGCCTTAAGTTGGCGCGTTAAACAGCCAATTCTAGAGATTCCATAAGCTATTTAATTCTTGATTCAGTCTCGAAGTTGGATTAATAGTGCTTGAAAATGTTGAACAACCCGGTTGAGCAACACCATCACATTCCTTAGGAGAATGTTGATTCCACATTAAGAGATCTAGGATAAGAAACCCGATAATTAATGATGACTATGTTGTGTATCTCTGAAGTCTAACTACAATGTTGGACCCAAAAAGGATCTTGAAACGTTTTCATAGGCCATGAGTTCTAAGGAATCGAACTTGTGGTACAATGTCATGAAAGATGAGATAGATTCCATGTCATGTAATAGGGTCTGGGATCTCGTTGAGTTTCTTGATGGTGTAAAAGCCATTGGATGTAGATAGGTCTTTAAAACAAAGAAAGACTCACAAGGAAACATTAAGAGACCTCAATGAGACTTGTTGCTAAGGATTCACTCGAAGGAGGAATTGACTACACAAAACTTTTCTCTGTGTCGAAAAATGATTTCTTTTGTATAATTCTACGGCGTGGTAGCCCGTTTGATATGGATTTACATCAAATGGATGTGAAAACAACATTCCTTAATGGTGATTTAGAGGAGGAGATTTATATAAAACAACAAGAAGGATTCTCCTATAGTGATGGTGAGCGCCTAGTTTGCAAGCTTAATAAATACATATACGGGTTAAAACAGGCTCTCGTTAATGATATTTGAAATTACATAAAGTCATTACTTCATTTGGTTTTGAAGAAAACATTATGGATCAATGTATATATTATAAAGTTGTGTTGTATGTGGATGACATTTTTCTTGCGACTAATGAGAAGGGTTTGATTTATGAGGTGAAGCAATTTCTCTCAAAGAACTTTGATATGAAGGATATGGGTGAGGCATCTTATGTCATTGGCATAAAGATCCATAGGGAAAGATTCGAGGCATTTTAGGTTTGTCTCAAGAGACCTATACCAACAAAGTTTTAGAGAAATTTCGCATGAAGGCTTGTTCAACAAGTATAGCACCCATTGTGAAGGGTGATAGATTCAGTTTGAATCAATGTATGAAAAATGAGCTTGAACAGGAACAAATGAAAAACATTCCATATGCTTTAGCTGTTGGAAGCCTAATGTATGCTCAGGTCTATATCAAACTAGATAATATTGCATTTTGCTATTAGGATGTAGGAGATACTAGAGTAATCAGTGTTAACCACATAGAGGAATTTTGCAAATAAGTGATGAGATACCTTGAGAAGACGAAAAATTACATGCTCATGTATATGAAACGAACCAAGAATTTGGAAATTGGTTGGTTATAGTCACGTATTTTTTGGTTGTGTTGATTCATAATCGACATTTGGTTATATTTTCTTACTTATGCAAGGCTATATCTTAGAGGCGTAAACGAGACTTTGATTATTACCTTCACTATGGAGGCCGAGTTTGTGTCGTGTTTTGAAGCTATTTCTCAGGGTGTATGGTTGAAGAGTTTCATTTATGGGCTTAGAATTGTGGATTCCTTCAGTTGTATGTCAAGTTCAGTAAGTGTGAGTTTTGGCTCACTGAGGTGAAATTCTTGGGATTTACATCGTGTCAAAAACTTGGGGTGTGTCGATGGGCCTTGAAGGTAAAAATTTGCTATGAGTTGGGAAAGGCTGAAGTCAGTCTTCGAGATACGTAGTTTCTTGGAATTATCAAGGTATTATAGGAGGTTCGTGGGATTTCTCGACTAGCGGCTATGACTAGATTATTGGAAGGAAATTCGAGTTTGAGTGGAATGACCTGTGTGAGAAGGATTTCTAGGAGTTGAAAGGAAGGCTTACTTCAACTCCTATTATGATAGTCCTAGAATAGGGACAGAGGTACACGGTGTATTGTGATGCCTCACAGGGATGGTAGGATGTGTCTTGATGCAATCGGAGGTTGTAGCTTATGGTTTCGAGACATTTAAAGTCATGAGTAGAATTACCTACCGCATGACACGGAGTTGGCGTCCATAGTATTTGCCTTAAGATTTGGCGCCCTTTACTTGTATGGTGAAACCGGTTTAGTATTTTGATTTCTGAGAATTTAGTATATTTTCACTGGCAGGACCTCCGCGTGGCGGCGTAGATGGATGGAGTATCTAGAGAGAGTTATGAAGCTTCACTTTGCATTACCATCTAGTAAGGCAAATGTACCTAATGCACTCGATCGAAGTCAAGGGAGTATGGGGCTAGTGGCTTCCTGGAAGGTGGAAGATGCTCTGCAGGCGTAGGATAGTTTAGGATGCGATACGGTGGTCGAAGCTCGGGAGCGTTAGAAAGTTTGGTGAAGCTCACCTTTAGTCCTGCTGGCGGGAGTGATTGAGTCGAGGGCGGGACGGAGATATCATCCACTCCGAGGATCGGGTCTGATCAGTCTGGTGACAAGGCTGGGCCATCCACATATATGGTAGTCTTGTGGGGCGGATTGGTTTCTGGTTAAACAGATCTCAGAAGAGAGATCCTTGAGTTTTACTACTCTCGTTCTGTTCATCGGGTGGCAGATTTAAGTGATCTTTGTCCAGCTGTCTTTGGGGCGGGATAGAGCAGCCGCGTTAGAATTTTGTTTGATGGTGTCTCACGATGCCGCGGAGTAAGGTTGAACGCCAGCCAGCGGGCTTACTCGGCCGTTGGAGGTGGGCTGAGTGGAAGTGGGGCTGCGTCACGATGGACTTTGTGAACCATAGCCGCGGCGAGGCCTGCGGAGGCATGATCTTTGTGTGGGTGATTGTGGATCGACACTAAGTCGGCATATTTCTACTTAATGCGAAGGCTTCACGCTGAAGGTCTGCACTTGGTTGTATCTTGAGAGATTGTCAGGTTTACGCCCAGGTGCCAATCTCTATCATATCGGACGGGATCCAGGGTTTATGGCACACTTTTGGAAGGTTTCAAAACTATTCAGAGTTCTGATTGTGATGAGTACACCATTTCATCCTTGAATAGATGGTCGATTGGAGACCATACGGAACAGAAATGCTATGACGGGGCATCACGGATTTTAAGGGTAGGCTGGGAAGGCAACACCTTAAGTGGAATTCACCTCTGAGGCGGTTATCGGTGAGTATGCGGATGGCACCTAGCGAGGAGTTTATATGGAGGCCCGTATCTATCCTGGGTTATTGGAATGGAGGTGGGAGCGTTCCATCATTGGTTCGGATCGATTAGGCGCTCTGAGAAGGTGGATTTGTCTGAGCGTCTTCTCATGGCTTGAGGCGACCGGAAGAGCTCTGTAGATAAATGGCGTTGACCTCTGGGTTTGAGGTGGATGATCACGTTTTCTTGAGGATGCCTAAGAAGTGGATAGATTTGGCAGAGTGAGGAAGCTAGCTCAGGTATATTGGAGCCTTTGAAATACTTTCAGAGGTGGGCGCTAATTGTATCGGTTGGCCTTACCACTAAGTTTATCATGTGTCCATGAAATTGTTCCGTCTCCGTATAGGGTATACCCGAGATCCGGCTCATGTAGTGGATTAGGGAGAGATTCTTGTTGATGCGATGGGACCTTGAGGAGGGATAATGCGTGTCTTGGATGGCTGGTATCCCGGGTTTACCTTGCAATCATGAGATTTAGTGAAGTGTTGTCATGACATCGGAGTGAATGAGGCGACAGGAACTGAGGGACCACAATCACGAACCATATCCTTCTGTTGAGGACGAAGGTGTGTTATCTAATATTTGGAACTAGAATAAATTATTGCATAAGCATGTGTTTAATGTGTGTGCTAATGTGTGAATTTAGGATGAAATTACATTGAGAGGAAGAATGTAAAACCCGGGAAAAATTGATTTTACGAAAAAAATGAGTAAACGGTTATTTGATTGGAAATCGGAAATTTTTCTAGATCGTATGAAAAAAGCGAACTAATTAGATTAAGTCTCATGAAAATCTAGTTATCCTGTTGAATTTTGTCAGATTCCGAGACAGTCAAAATTTCACGTTTTTCGAGGCATCGGATGTCGGGTGACACATGGAATGACCATGTGATGCCACATGGCACCCTAGGATATGGACACATGGCATGATAGTCATGTGGTGTGGCAAGTGACACATGGCACTTGCTTGGATGGCTCATATTGAGCCATGTGTCAAATGGAGTAATAAAGGGAATAAAGTCAAATGGAGAACTAAATGAAAAAAATGAGAGTGGGAATGAGCAAAGATAATTCGGTGGGATAAGAACAAGGAAAAAAGAAAGAAAATGAAAAGAAGACTGATAAGAAGAAAAGAAAAGAAAGAAAGAAAATATAAGGAAAAATGGGAATGAGGCTGAGTAGCGAGAGTAGGAAGAGAAATTGGGGGGGGAACTTCCCCACTTTTGGGATCAAATTTGGTAGATAAGAATGAAGGGGAAAGAAAAGGCCAAAGGGAGAGAGGAAATCGGACATAAAGAAAGGAGAGGAGAAAGAAAGGAGAAGAAAAGGAGATTTTCCGGCGTTACGATGGTCGAATATCTCGATGGTCGAGAGTTAAAAATTCGATCCTTATGATAGAGACTGCGGCGGTAGATTGCAAAATGCGGGATTTTGTCATACTCGGGTGAGAATTTTCCTACTTGGGTTTTTCTTTGAGGCCGTGAGAGGCGTAAATTTCGATCCCAAAATATTGGGAGTGAGTGTAGGAAATTTTTGGGACTATTTTGAATGGTCAGAACATATTTAGATTTGTTTTCAAAGCAGTTCGGTGAACTTCGGGGTATTTTGGACGATCGATTTAGAATTTTCAAAGAGCTGTTTTCGGACCCGGTCGGGGCTGGAGATACGACAGTCGGACAGGATTTTAGGACTATTTTGCAGGCGATCAGGTTGATTTTTGAGACTCTGTGTGTCTTTGAAGAACTTTTATGTGTTGTGCGAGAATTTTGATCACTGTGTTTAAAGTGGTACTCATCAATGATAACGTGAATTAGTATGAAATAGCATAATTGCATTTCATATGCACGAAGTTTTTATCGCGTCGAATTGGTGTGTGCATGGTATTGATTATTCACAATTTTGATGGGACATGTGTGTGTTCGAAGTAGACAACGTCAAAAATTGAACTCTCGGTCGTAAAATAATAATAATAAATTTCATGTGTTTGGGTGAAGCAAGATGGGGTAGATCCCCCCCCAGTGTGAAAGACCAAAATTTTATTCTTGGTTAAACATATGTATCCAACGATGGCTTCGCGAGTGTCGAGAAGGCTTGCAAGCTGTGATGAGACATGGAAATTAAGCTGCCTTGTACAAAAACACACGGGATTTGATAAATTAAAATAAATATCGGAGGGTTGTCCAATGAGTTAAGTCATTGGGTGAAACACCAATGACTGGTTTTCACACTTGACATTTGTATGTGTGAGGGAGTCGATCAAGACTCGGGTTATGGGCATGAGGAGTCTCATCTCATGCATGATATGAAATATTCCATATAGGATTGCATTTTCTATATGGAATGTGGTTTAAATCATATCTTATGCCATTGCATGTACTTAGGTGGGAGTAGCCACTTGTAGGAGAATTTTCTACTAGGCATTGCTCACCGTCGTGAAATATTTTAATCTTTGGAGGTACCTTTGGGAAGATCTTGATCAAGAACTCAATTGTGAAAAAGGTCAGAGTGGGGCTTATATATGTGTTTTGTAATATTCTGGACAGGGTGGTATTGGGTCTGAAATCTACGAGTCGTGGGTGTGGGTTGTCAGCGGACCCTGGTTTGGGGTGTCACTCAATCAACCCACTCATCTTTCTTCACCAAATCTCTCTCTCCTTTAGAAAACCCTAGATTCCAACAATCTTCTTCTGACCATGTCTGAGCCATTGCACCTTGTTCCTAATCTAAACGAAATGATGGAAGAGTATCTTTGAAGAAGAGCGGTCAAGTAACTCAGTAAGCAAGGATGAAAGAAAAAGGCGAAGCAGAAGCGAAGAGTGCGACGATTGAAGAAACCAGAAAAAGGAGGAGAGGAGCTGAAGAAGCTAGAGTTGAGTGAAGGGAAGAAAAGCAAGCGATTTTATTTTACAGGAGGGACAAATTGCATCACAAAGATTTCATTGGGAAAAGAGGCTTCAGCAAGTTGATCTCACCATTCCAAGAAATAGTTGAGAGCAAAGGATGGCATCTCTTTTGTGAGCACAAGGCTCCAGGATTCGTAGATGTGGTTAAAGAATTCTACGCTAACATGGTGGGAATGAAGGATAAGACAGTATATGTGAGGAATAAATGGATTTCTTTCAGTAGGGAGGAGATTGACAAGACTTACAATCTGAACGAGATGAAGAATGGTTCAAAATTCAAGAAACTAGTAAAAGAACCAGACTTCCAGAAGATTGTTGATTTTCTGATTAATGGCAAAGGGAAATAGAATGCCACCAGGAAGAACCCACATGAGTCCATTGCGAGAGGTTCATTGACTAAATAAGCAAAGGTCTGGTTTTATTTCCTCTACTCAGTTATTTTACCTTCCAAGCATTTGAGTACAGTCAGGGAGAAGGAGGCAGTACTGTTGTATGCCATCCTGAAGGGGTACAAGCTCAGTGTTAGAAAAATAATAGAGAACTCAATTTTGAGTTATTATAGAGGAGGCTATAGGGGACTAGTACCTCATCTAGCACTAATCACTAGGCTTTGTATTTTAGGGGGTGTAGAAGGAATGGGAGGATGAAAGACACCTTACAAGGCGTCACCTAACGTGCGGGAGTAATAAAGGCTGTAACGCAAACGAAAAGAAAAGTAGAAACAGAAAGAGAGGAAGAAGATAATAGAGAAGTAGATCAGATACGGTTTGATAATGCAACTCCAGAGCATCACGAGGCAGGGAAAGTTTTAGGCCCCATTTGGCGGTGTCTCGAAATTAAAGACAGATCCATTAAGAGCAAGCTAAAATCTCTAGTCGTCATGATAATAATACAGAACTGATGGAGATGTTGAAAGTTATGAGACAGGAGATGCAAGACATGGACAACCAATTGAAAATCCAACTCCAACTAAGGGATGAGTACATGGATTCTGAGTTAAAAAGAAGAGATCAGAATCTGGAGGAAGTACTCGTGAGAGATGAGAGTGGAAAGCGAGATGGAAATCGGAGAAAGGAACTGGAGTGAGCTGAGACGAGGAATCACGCCTTCACATTAGATCAAACTCAGAGGACGATGTTGCTCAAGATCTGAAGGAGAGAGAGGAGGATGCCATAGAGAGCGGGAACATCTTTGTAAAGAGAGCGAGATGCCATTGGATATATGTATAAAGAACATCAGAAAGAGAGATAAGACTCCTCCGAAAAAAGGGACAAGAAGCTGGGGCAACCTTACTAAATTATAGAGAAATTGTGGATAAGTTTGGGACTTGATCCAACAATAATTTGATCAAAATATCATGATCGGGGGTGAGTTTGAGGGAACTCTTAACTCACATTGGGTGAAACCGAAATGATCCTAATTAAACAAATGATACTTTATTAAGGTGATACGCATTGTAATTTGAAGAAGGAAGCAAGTCAGCGGCCACAGAGTCGGATCCTTGAATTCTCCCATTTTGCAACTGGTTACAAATTTGAATCAGTTAATCTATCCTCATAGGCATGACAGAAGAAGGAAATAACTTGCCTGTTGTCTCTTCCCTTTTCCTGTACTAAACAAATGCTCAATACAAATCTTAAACAAAAAAAAAAAAAAAAAAAAAAAAATCCTTTGCAAAACTTGGTGTCCATTCTCAGTTTGCACTTCTCTTGTGTTTATTTTATTATATTTTTTTTCTTTCCTTGATTTTAAATAAGTAGAAATTGCTGACTTTAAGTTTATCTTTTCTTCCAAATAATGGAAAACCCGAGTTTTTCTTGTTTTGGATTCTTGAATGAGGTATGAATTGTTTGGTAGATTTGGAATGATGATGGGATTGAATTGTTGCTATGTTAAATTTCTCTAAATTAAAATGTTTAGATTTAAAAGCTTTCAAATTATAATATAGCACAATGGCATATCTGGGAACGAGCAAAGGATTTGATAAATGAATTGGGGTAAGATGAAATGAACTGAAAGAGGAAAGTTGTAAAGATATTAATGAATGTGTTGAACTTCAAGAAGAAGAAAGTTTGCAACAAATTGATGGAACCAGTAAGACCTATAATTATGTATTTGTAAATAGTTTCATTATTATAGATCTTGATTAACACTGCACATGGTCAAAAGTATCTCTAAAACATATTGTCTGAAAGTTGGGACATTATGGATCTATCACAATTAAAACCTCAAGCGTCACAGAACTTGTTAGATTATTAGTCAAGGTGAAATCTAAGCAATACCACTAACGAGGAAATGATATAGAACTGGCCATTCTTGGAAGCAGGCCTTTCCATTCTACCCATATAATATCATCAGCATAGACCTTAGTTCCTTATTTAAGTGATAGCCAATTCCATCATCGACGGCAAGTAGAAAAGCCTATATCCTCCTTAAACATAATCTACAGTATTAAGAACCCTTATTTCCATTACATGATAATATCATCAATGATAGAAGAGAGGACAAGTTTGGGGGGGAATATTATTTCCAAATTACAAGGATGGAGAAGAAGAAGGTGAGAAAAGCTTAAATGATTTGAGGAAAGATGAAAAGAGTGAAGAAAGAAGGCTGTGAAAAGAAAAAATATCAAGGTGGAATGAGTTTGGCCTTATAGACTTTCTCCTTTGAACGATTAAGTTCTGAGGTGTTTCAACACTTAGTACCTAGCATTAACTAGTATGGGAGTTCTTTGACCCAAGGATTTGTTAGGGTGGTAGAAAGCTTAAAAGGCAAAACATTTACCTTATTCCACCAACCTTGATAAAAAATTGAAAATTGAAAAAGCTTCTAAGATGGGGAGGAGGAATTCTGATCTGTGTGGTGAGAAAAATACCCTGATAAGTATGCAAGAAGATGCACCCGACTGAATAGGGAGGTTAGAGAGTTGACATCAATGGAAAAATCATGGATGCATAATGAAGGCAAGTAAGTCAAGTTGTAAGTGAAATTTAGGTAAAATGCGTGGTGTCGATTATCTACTGACTGCAGGCCTCTCATTATAAGCCTAAAAGACCTAATTGATTCTGAAGGTGGTATATTCTTACATTAGTGGCTATTAATATGAAAAACAAGCATACGAGACTTAAAAGAATAACGGAGAAGTATGCTATCTGAGGATTATCCTAGAAGATTAACTAATCTACCATGGAAGAATAGAAGACAGCCTTTTACTCCTGAGCTCGGGGTGGAATAATTGAATTGTTTACACTATAGAAATTATTTGGCTGTTTAGTGAACTTATTTGAAAATCTTCATGATTTTAGATTGGAAACATGTTTAGAAATAATTTTACAATTAACTTGTGTATCTTATAGGTGTGGATTCAATAAGAAAAATGTCATTAAAGAAATAAAAAAGTTAAATTGTTTGAGGAATGATAATCTTCTTTTTTCTTTGCTTGAGATGACAAACTTTTAAGTTAGGGAGATTTGATAGTCATAACCTCATCTAGTTTTAATCCATTTTTTACGGCATGTTTCTAGAGTTTAAGAGCAATTTAATCTTTGAATTATGGAATATTCACCAACTTGTGTTTTCGGGTTTTAAATGAAAAAAAGACAATTCCAGAAATAAATTGTCCAAGGCAAAAATCTCTATCGCGATAGAGAAATTTTATGTCGTGACAGGATCTCAATAGAACCAACAGAAGCTATATCGCAACATGAAGCGCTATGTCGCAACAAAGATCAAGCTAAACTCAAGCCATAAGACAAAACTTTGTCGCGACATATCCGCAAACTGTATTGCGACATAAGAGGCAGAAAGATGAGTAGAAAAGCTTTGTGTGACAAAGACAACTCTGTCATGACCACAAAATTCAAAGTTAATGGAAGAAGCGAAACTGACTTTGTCATGTGAGAGAAGCATTATCATCCTTGACAAACACAACATAAGGTTGAAGTGAAGTATGTCTTGACAAAGAAATTGTATCGTGACAAAGATGTGAAGAATTGCAAGATGAATGTTGCAACGCAAAAAACTATGTCGCGACACAATGAAGAAGCGAGAGCGAAATCTCTATCCTGCTTGATGATCAAGCAGTATTAGAGTTTTGTCTGATAATCAAATTTATGTCGCGACATTAAAAGTACATGAAGTAAGAAATTTCTGTCATAATGACGAAATTATGTAAACAAAATGGAAGAGCAATGAAATGACGAAGACAAGTTTGTCGCAACAAAGATTTCAATGTTGCAACAAACAGTTCAGCTAACTACAAAGATCAAAGAAGATTATGTCGCGACAAAGAAAAAGTCTGTTGCGACACAAAGTTTAGTCTCAGCAGTGCAAGACAACAAGATTATGTTGTGACAAAGAAAAAGTCCATCATGACAACAAGCCCATGCAACTGCGAGAAATTTTGTTGCAACAAAATAAATTATTATCATGATAAAGGTTGAGAAGAACCACAAAAAGTATGTCGCAAAATAAAAAAAGAATGTTGCAACAAAATTGAAGAGAAATTTGGAGCGAGAAATTTATGTCGCGACAAGAAAACATGTCGCGACAAAAGATGGAGATAACGAGAAAATTTATCGCGATAGTGTATTTTATGTTCTGACATTTCCTATATATTGCAACATAAACCCAGGCTAGATAAGAAAGTTTTCGCGATAGAAATCTATGTCGCGATAGAATTCAGAAGTAGAAGAAAATGACAAGTTATGTTACAACAAAGTTTTTTTATGTCACAACAGAAAACACTCATGTCGCGACAAAGACTAGACAACTTTAATAGAACCATGTCGCAACATTGACAGATTATGTCGCGACAGAATTCAAGAAGAAATAATGAAAATATGTCGCGACAGAAATTGTAGGCCTGACGAAATTTGGGTGACAAAGTAGAAGTATGTCGACAAAATGAGTCGATTGGCTGCTTCATCTATTTCGTATGCCGAAATTATTCCAGCGTAGGTAAGGTCGTGGCTTGTTATACTGCATGGAAGTCCACAGTTATCTCCTGAGAATTAGTATTCTAGGTGATCCTTAAGGGTTATTCTCGAAAATGTATGTTTAAAAAGTAAAATATGGGGTTGTGGATGGTTGAAGTTAATTGGCCAGTTAAGTTGACTATTTTAAAAAGCTTCGAAAGGTGATTTATAGGGTTCTTAGGTTTCCACTCCTCTGAGTGTGTTCCCACCTCTTATTCACAATCTCATCTAAGAGCCACCATTGATGAATGGTCTTGACGGAAGAATTTTACATTACAAAGCTCTTTTAGAACAAAAACGATCGGCGATGATAAACACTTGTTGAACGATTTGCCGAGACTCTTAGCTTGCATTTGCGTCGAAGCCTGGCGTATGCCAGAAGTCTCGTTCACGTTGCCGAAGAATGCCAGTAAGGTTTTACTTAAGATTTTCTGAAGTGCTTAACATCGGTACAATCACACATTGGTCTGAAAGAGGAATTGAAGGTTATTACCTAGATCGAGGTGAGTTTCCCACGTTCAGAACCCCATCATGGGAAGTTTAGAACTTCATTGAAACTAAAAAAGCAATTCATATTTGATAAGAAACTACTCGTAAGCGAAACTTAAGAAAAACACTTGATTAAAGATCGAATCAAAAGCACAAAATATTGTAAGAGAAAACCAAGTTGTGTGATCTAATTGAAAGATTACAAGTAATTGAAATCCAGAATCTGGAGAAAAGTTAAGTATTTTACTCTACTCTATGAACCTTAGCAAAAATATGAGAAAAACACTCTCTTTTTATGAAACCAAAACCTTAGAATCAAAAACTGCTCCTTTCCCCCTTTCCTTTGGCTTTTATACCCTTTTCCTTTGTGATCTCGAATTGGTGGTCGAAGGACGAACATACCCTTCCACCAAAATTGGAATTATGCTCAAATCCCGCAAAAATTACATGTTGGTACCGATACCAGTAAGTGTGGTAGGTACCTTATGCTAGGTGATTTTACGCGGGTCTGCCGATACGAAGGCCCTTGGTGATTTTACGCAGAGTGCAGTGCAGAAGCACACAGTACGGTACCACTGCCTACAATGTTCCTCACGGTAACACTTCAGAGACTACCAGCGGTTGCCATCAGCCGCGATCTCTGATCGCTCTCTGGACCACGGAAACCCCTATAAAAGTGTGCATGGTCGAAAAACACATGCAAGTACAAAAACACGAGCGATCAAAATACCCATTCTTGCAAATTAGAGCAAAATATAAGTGAAGTACTAAAATAGATATAAATGTTATACTTTTATTGTATTAACACACCCCGACCTACATCTTGCTAGTCCACTATGAATTTAGATAATAACACCCCTCTTGATTATGATTTCCAATAAAACGTGCTAGGTGCAGTTAAGCTTTGCAAGTTTCCCAAAAGGGCAAAAATTGAGCATAGTATTTCCACCTGATAGATTATGCAACTGTCTGACTCATTTGAAACCACAGTCTCAAAGTAATGAACATAATAACAAACTATTACAAAACCGAGATATTCATATAAGGACCATTAGGAATTGAAGAAAAAGAGAAACGTAACGCAATGAAATGAAACGATATTATAAAGGCACACAATTTAACATCACCAAGCGACTAATATGCATAAACGTCGAAGAGACAACCCGGCCTGACTAAAATCAAAGGTATTTCGAAGCATGCGACCATAGGCTACACAAATAGGGCTTATATGAACAAAATGGGTGTTGGCATGACATTCAGTCTACGCGATTTCGACACCACCTGATACCTAACCCACCATCAACATACTCTACACCCTCCCCATCTTCTGTTAAAGAGAATGCATCCTCATTAACACAGTCGTCAAGCTCATCAGAATCCCCTTCCAAGTTAGGAGGAGGATCCTTTCCCATGCGAGGTCTCCATATCGGTGATCATGTGAGCTCTCGAGGCACGGAGGCCTGCGGTCAGTGTTTCTTCCCCAATATGCCAATCAGCTGGCATGATCCTGCGCTCCGTCATGCTCAAGGAGGGTGCTCATCGACCCCCAGGTTGAGGATGAAGAGGCCCGTCGCCGAAGGAGCATGAGGCGAGGCTTTGCCAGACGCGGCTCGGCTTTTGCTCTGTTTGGTTCGCGGTGGGCCACACAGCTTCGGAAGAATTCTCTTTTCTCTGCCCTCGCTTCATCTAGTAGCTTCCACAAGATTTGTAACTAGAGTCGAGAATGGGGATATCTTTATTTTAACGATTTAGGACTACAAATCCTCATATACCACCATATAGCAAGGCATAATCAGTCTTTCCGGTCATCACCTCATATGGCCGAATTTCTTCCTTGTATGATTTCTCTTTTCCTTGGTAGATCTGTTGTGAATAATTTTTTGTTCATCAACGCATATTCGAGCTTGAGCTTCCTGGAATATGAACTCCTTGCGCATAACCAAAACCTCTCTCTGCAGTAGGATGAGTGCCGTATCGACAAACAACACGGCGTTGAACTTCGGTAATGGCCTTGAGAGGGTAAGGTCGGTCGTAGTATTAGAGGCGGACATATTACTTGATGAGTGAGCTATCGGATCGAGCGATCTTTAAGCTGTTTCCATAACGGTGATCTCTGTGGGGTATCTACGGTGATTTTCTCTCAAATTGGCATAAAATTCTCGGGCAGTCGGTAGATACCGCGTATGACACAGAAAAATTAATTTTTATCTGAATAATAACCCTGATAGGATGGGTGAACAAGAATGTGTCCACTTTCACACCGCTCGCAATGAAAACCCCGCTTTGCAATTGATTGGGCCCTTTTTCCGTTCACGAATCGAACTAAACGAGAAACATGGCTTCAATCTTCTCATCTTACGCTCCGATGCCTCCCTCGCTCTTAGATGAAGAATCTCTTGCTTTCCCTTTCCTTTCTTTATAATTACACCAAGGTGTCGACGCACGGTTTCTTACAACCCGCTCCATAGAAGAGCTAGGAGCCTTGCCCTTTCCAATGTTTTTAGATCTTGCCATAGATATGGCAGAATATGTAATATAGAAAATACATTTAAATCGGAAGAGCGATATCCTGACAGCCCATCTCCATAAGTATCGGGCTGGCCCCGTTCAGTTCAGACAAAAACTTCCTCCCCATACCAATAGCAGATGCCCTAATCCACCAAGAACACAAGACTACCAACCCAAGCCACCCAAACAGATCCATGGAGACACAATGAAATACCACAGAAAATATGTTGTCAAAGAAATGCGAGTGCTTACACCACGTCACGTACTTTCTGAGGTGAGAAGAATCAGAGATTCGGAAGGTGAAAAATCTTTGGCGGGGAACTTGTGATCTCGAGTTTGCTCGTGTGAGAGGATGAAAGGGCTAGGGTTTGTCTTATATGGTGATGGGGGAGTAGGGGAATGAAGAGAGGTCTTGAATTTAAAAACCTAGTTTGCCCCAGGTGCATACTCGGAATGCGGGTACCGATAAGTCTTGATCTGGTGCCAAATGGCCCACTTGCCTCTTTTCTTGTGAGTGGTGGTACTGTAAAGTGGTACGGTACCCTTTGTCCCATTTTTTTTTTCATGTTTTTTTTGTAAATTTGGAACAGTAGTGCCGATATATAGATACCCTTTTGAAAGCCCTCCGTCTTGGGTCACCCGAATCTCATTTTCTCTCCCTGCTCATATACGCTTGACTTGATTTGTGTTCACTAAACTAAAAATTGTACTTCCTCTCTTGACACCTTCACGCTTGCACGGGGTCCACTTGTAGTTCTCGTGATCATGGTTCTAGGGTTGGCTGAATTAACTCGAGCTCAGATGGGTGCAAGGGAGTAAGTCAAAATGATTTCACAAAATGTAACACAGAAATAATGGCCTCAAATCATCTTCCAGTTATGCATGGTGTTCCTTAGAGAATATGATGCATGTAGTTAACATGGAATGCTAAAACAAAGTACAGGTTGAAATGATAGCAGGTAAAACATGAGCTCAAAGCAGAAAGTCTATGGCTTGTGTAGGGAATTGGAACAGAATTTGGGGGAATAAGGTCCCAAATATGAACACAAAAAATTTTATGCATGCTTGTTATTGTGTAAATGCATTGAGACTACATGGAGTGCGTACATGAAGTCATGCGGCTACATACATCACAGGTCAAGTACTATACCTAAAAGAGCCGCAAATCAAAAATTTTTGCTATACACTAAACATGTAACATGCGCATAGTTGGTTCCAACTAGTGTATGCCCACCCCCACTACAGAAGTAAGCATTGTCCTTAATGCACACAGGACACCCCCAAAAGCAGAAATAAGGAAACAAAAGGATTTTTTTTTTATTATTTTTATTTATTTATTTTTTATATATATTTTTGAAAATAAAAGATGACTAAAGAAAGAAAGAAAACAGTAAGAAATGCCAGAAAGAAAATAAAAACTATATACAACAAAGTAGGATAGAAATTACTATAAGAGGACGCATCACGATGGCGGATCTACCAATTCCTCACTGCTCTCACACGCGGTCGAAGTGCTCAGAAATGGCTTTAAGCGTTGTGGTGACTTTAAGGATTTTCCATTCTCCGGATTCTCAATTTCAGCCCGAACCATATGGGTAAACTATAGCCCGACAATGAGCGAACCGGTCCACACAGACGGAGTTTTCACGGGAACATGTGCAAGCAGTGTACAACAATACTTTTGGTGAGGTTCAAAGGTCTTCCGAACAATGGTCTTGTCATGGAACAGCTTGAGCCTTTCTTTGTAAATTCGAGAGCTCTCGTATGATTCACGCCGCAATTCATCAGGCTTCATTTGCAGCAATCGCTGTTTACCTGCCTAAGCCAAATCAAAATTAAGAGTTTTAATAGCCCAATATGCCCTGTGCTCCATTTCTACCGGAAGATGACAAGCCTTGCCATAAACAATCCTATAGGGAGACATACCAAGAATGGTCTAAAAAGTAGTACGGTAAGCCCAAAGAGCATCGGTAAGGCGAAGAGACCAATCCTTGCGATTTGAGGCTACCGTTTTTTCCAAAATATGTTTAATCTCCCTATTGGCTAATTCGGCTTAACCATTGGTTTGTGGGTGGTATGCTATGGAAACTTTGTGTGTGACTCCATGCTTTTTCAATAACTTCTCAAAGGATCGATTACAAAAATGGAGCTCCCACCATCACTAATGATTATGAGGCATAAGAACTAAAATGTGTTCTTTACGATTTCAAAAACAACCTTGTAGTCATTGGATTCTTATTGGAGCCTCCACCATGACACATAGTCAACGGCTGACAAAATGTAAAGGTACCTGAGAGGGAAAGGCCTAATGAAGTCTATACCCCAGCAATCGAAAATTTGATAGTTAAAATAGGGGTAGAGGCATCATGTTCTTCTTATGACCCCTCTAATTGTTGGCACGACACAAGTTTGCAAAATTCAAAACAATCTTTAAAAAGCGTGGGCGATAAAAACCGACTTGCGAGATTTGTCCGCGATTTTTCGGAGTGCCGGAGAATGCCTGCACAAGCTTCGAATGGAAAAAATTTAGGCACCCCAGTTTGATCGTTATTGGGTACACACCTTCTCATCAATTGGTCTGGACAATATTTAAACAGATATGGGTCATCAAAATAATATTTCTTAATGTCCGCCAAAATTTTTTTTTTTTTTTTGAGAGGTCCATTGGGGTGGAATTTGACCAGTCACCAGATAATTGACTATGTCCGCATACCATGGGCAGTGAACAAGAGCAAAAAGATGCTCATCAGGAAAATTGTCACCTATGGGTAAGCCGTGAGAAATGGATTCCGGCACTAACCGAGACAAGTGGTCAGCTACCACATTCTCGACTCCCTTTTTATCTTTAATAGTCAGGTTAAATTCTTGGCACAATAGAATCCACCTAGTCAAACGAGGCTTAGTATCTGGCGATAGCAAATATTTTAGTATTTGCATGATTCGTGAAAATGGTTCACGGAGACCCTAAAATGTATGGCTGAACTTTCTAGAGGCCCGAAAGACGAAGGCGAAACTCTTTTCCATAGTTGTGTAGTTGGCTTGAGGCGGAATCCCAGAGTCTTCATGGCATAGTAGATCCTGAAACCTGCCCCATCTTCCTTTGTCCCTAAAAGCATTACATAAGCACAATCACTAGCGTCCTGATCCTCAAAGGGTTCAATTAGGGATCGCATGATAGGAGGAGACACTAACATAGTTTTGAGTTTATCAAGGCGGCTTAGCAAACTGTGACCATACGAAAGGGACGTCGTAAGCGAAAAATTGCATAAGGGACGGGCTACTATAGCCTTTGAAATCTTTATGAATCTTCTATAGAATCAACATGTCCTAGAATGATATATATCTCTCTTTGCCAGATGAGTAAGTTGGAGATCAACTCGACTTTAGCCTTATCCACCTCGATTATCTTACGTCTTGTGTGGCCTAAGACGATCCCTTGTGTCGCCATGAAGTGACAACCCAAATTTAACACGAGATTCTTCTCTTGACATCTCTCCAATACCTTACGTAGATTCTCCAGACATCCCTCGTATGAATCTCCAAAAACTGAGAAGTCATCCATGAAAATTTCCAAAATGAGTTCTCTCATATCACTGAAAATCCCCATCATGCACCGCTGGAAGGTTCCTAGTGCATTACATAATCCAAAGGGCATTTTCCTAAAGGCAAATGTTCCAAAAGGACAAGTGAACGTGGTTTTCTATTGATCTTCTAAAGCTATCTCAATTTGATTGTACCGGTACCCATGAGAAAGCGATAAAAGTCATGTCACGCAGCTCTCTCGACATTTGATCGTAGGTAAAGGGAAGTGATTTCCTAGTACCGCGCGTGAGTTTCCTATAGTCTGTATGAAACCCTCAGCTAGGGTGACCGCAGTGGGAATTAGCTCATTATTTTCATTTGCTACCACAGTGACTCCAGATTTCTTAGGGACTACCTGAGTTGGGCTGACCCACTTGCTATCTGCAATGGGGTAAATAACACCTACGTCCAAGAGTTTTAGAACCTCTTTCTTGACCACTTCTTTCATTATTGGGTTCAATCGTCTATGTGGTTGTCTAGAGGGTTTAACATCCTCTTCCAAATGAATCCTGCGTGTGCAGATCAAGGGCTAATTCATAATATCTTTCTGGTGTCCATCCTATAAGCGGTTTGTGAGTTCCTCAATATCTGCATTATTATTTCTTGTTCGACTACAGAATGAAGATATGATTTTAGGAAAGTTTCTTTACCCTAAGAATGCATATTTGAGATGTGCAGTTGATGAGCTTAAAAGTCATCCATTTTCTAGATCCATTTTCTGATTGATTTCTATCTAAAAGGACTTATTTATATCTTGAGAAATGTGGAATAACTCACCAAAGCGCTATCGTGGAAATTCAAGAAGAAAGGGGATCTTACGTGAAGGGAGGCGAGAGAAAGTGGGTGAGCGGGAATGACACGACTGGCTGAATGATGTCGCAACGGGAGAGGTGCACGAGGAAGAAAGGACACAGTCATGGCAGCCTTGACAATGAAGAATCATCAAGATCGCAGCCACAAAACTCCGGTCGCGACATGGGCAATTGAAGCGAAACGGCGGTGCGAGCCTCAAACTCGGTCGTGATGACCATAGGTAATGAAGAACAAGACATGATCGCCATGAACACCATTTCGAGGTGACAAATTGAAGGCGAAGCAGTGAGGCATAGGTGCGACCGCGAGATTTTCAAGAGGCGAACATCGAGTCGCGACATTTAGAATTAGCGACATCAACGCTGAATCGAGAAATTGTTCCTAGAGTGGGTATCGGAAACTGACTTGCAAGGAGATTAAGGTCGCGGCGTCAATTAGAGTCGACCAGAAAGTCAAACACTAACTTTGGGAAGAATGGATGAGTGATTAGACAAGCGATGTCGCGACCAAATAAAGCTTCTACGGCGTATCTTGAGTAATTGAGGTGCGACATAGGAAGAGCGAGGATGCAAGGCAAGTCACACGACGAATAAAAGCCTGCGACAAATGCTTAGACAACTGATGTCGTGACAAAGAATCGAGGTCGCGACATTAACAACCAAATGGGCCAGTTAATCTGAAATCCACAAGGAGGCGCATCAAAGTTAGGGCCCAACTTCAGAACCCTATAAATAGTGGTACTTTCTTGAAGAAGCGACTCTTGACAAACGAGAGATCTTGGGTAGCTAAGGCTCATGTATTTTAATTTTCTTTTTCTTTGTTTTGTGTTATTTTAGATTAGATTGTTATTTCTTTCAAATTTTGGATTTGGACGTTAGCTGTTAAAGTAGAAGCTGAATGCAGAATTCTATTTCTTTCAAATTACTGCCTGGATCGTCTGAATTCCAGACAAATTTTGGAATTCGGATTTCCAGTGTCCGATCTACAGTGGTTCTCTTGATCAAAAAGCCATTGTAGGGTGTAATAAAGTAATTTAGAAACCCAGCTTCCATTGAATAGACTTTGTTGTTAGAATTTATCTTTCCTGTAGAAATTTATGAGGGAAACTGCGAACTTGAGTTTTATAAATCTACTTGCTAGTTAAGATAATGCATGTCGATCCCAATATCGTGTCTATGCAATAGGATTGTTTCATACTACGATTTCGGGAGGCTCTCTAGAGTGACACAAAGAAGGCATTCACGAGGAGTAGTGAACAATTTCTCAAGGTATGGAACTGATAATGGAGATCTAATGAGCTCTGTGAATGTAAATCGACAATCGTCTTCTCACTTGAAATCGAGATTGAGTTGAATGACTTATCAATTTAAAAAAGCAAAGAGTTCACCTCGATTCGAACAGTAAGTTCAATCCCGTGTTAGCAAGGATCTAATCAAGGAAATGATGAACTGTTCCAATTTTGAGGAAGAGAAACCAGTAAAGTGTAAACCCATGCTATACCTATGTCTTAGGAGGCTAAGGTTCTGATCCATTATTCGAGGTATGAAGTATTGAAAAGAAAAAATATCCAGTGAGCAGCAGTTAAAAGTAGTTATCCAATCCTCTTGTTTTGAAAGACTCGGGGAAAGATTAGATGATGAACGATTACCGTAATAAGGAGATCAGTATACTACCTATTCCTTGGACGGAGTTTTAAATGCATGGTTCATGAAGCAAGATTACAGGAGGAGCAATCTGCAGGAATTGATGTTTCTGATAAGCAGTATTTTCAATGCTCCTATTTAAAGATAATGATCGATGCGAATTTGTTATTTTAGATTTTCGATTTTAATTCTAATTTCATTTAAATGGAGTCACTTTTCTTAGTTTTATTTTAAGGTTTGCTAAGAATATTTCAATTGCCTATCAAAGTCGAAATAGTATGGGGATTCGAGTAGTCGGGGTAGTTGATTGAGAATTCTTGAGATCTGTGGGAACGATATCGGACTTAAATCCAATTTACCTACTTGTTCGACACATACACACTTGCATCTGAGATCAAAATGGAAAGAAAATAATTTACTCTTAAAGAACCGCTTTTAATCGGTACAATGAGATAAGGAACCTGACAAACAAGTTTCATGGCATTATTGTTGGGGATTAGATAATAGTCCAGCCAGGTAATATTGTATAAGTTGTATAAGGTATTTTGGTCCATCACGGGGAAAGAGAGGTGAGCAAGTTTTGGCGCCGTTATGTCGAGGATCGAAAAGAATTTGGTGAATCAATGTCGGACCAAAAGCGAAATACAGTTTGGACACATAATTTATAAAAGAAAATAGAAAATTTGCAAAAATATGATTCAACGTGATAGTTTGCGAATGCAGGAAATTTTTGTAGAGCTTTCATGTTAAACCACAATTTTGGTATCATGACTCCATTTGATCTCGAGTATATTATAATTTTAGGAGTTAATTAGCCATAGGAAGCGAATTTGGATGTTGCCACTAGACCTTTGAGATCGAAAAGAACACATAGAGAAATTTAAGAAAGGTTAAAGTCTTGAAATAAGCGAGGGACTAAAGAAATGGAATGATTGAGTTGAACAAGATGTCTGCCATAGAGGCCAAGCTGGATGCTTTGATGCATCGGTTGGATAAAAGAATGCACTCTACAAATGAGATAGGAGCAGTGGAAAGAGAAGGAAGAGTAAATAATCTTTGTTGAAGAGGGTTCCTATGCGGAGTGGAGGCTAACTATTTGAGCGAGCACGAGCATATCATTTCAAGCCCTAACCCCAACACCTTAACCCATTATACCTGAAGCATTAAGGGAACCATGAGAATTTCTCTTATGGTGGAGAAGCCTGACACGTCGAGACATGGGCAAAACTTTCAACAAGGGTATGCTCCTGAGAGTTCCAATGACGACAACGGGGAGAGGCGAGAAATGAATATCGAGAGTCAAAAAAATTTCAGGGCCTTTGAAGGCCAGTCTTTACTTGATTCATGGGAAAATAAAAAGTTGTTAAACTTCCATGAACAAAGGTTTACAAAATTTGAAGCTTCAAAAACCAATTCTCAAATTTTCGAGACAACCATACGATGCCTCTCGGAGACACAGAGCGAATAGGGCAGCGGCCCTAACCTGTAATCAATTAAAGATGCTTTCAGTGACACGAAGAAAAATCAAGAAATTGCATGGATGTCTTGCGACTTAGAGAAGTGGAAAAGAATTAGAAGGAAGAGTCGAGAGAAGATAGAGCCCAGCAAGGGGGAGAAGGGATCACGGAAAATCTTGAGTCAGAGGAAAGAAAGGAAGAAAGAGCAGCAGCAAGAAGAAGAAAGAAGCAAGAAAAAAGCCCATAACTCTATACTGTAGAGTTCCATTCCCGAAATTGCAAAAAGTCAGGATAGAGGAGCATTTCGCAAAGGATTTTGGCTTTCGGAAGTTGGAATAAGCATGCCATTCCACGAGTGGTGGTAACTCAAATGCCACTTTATGCAGGTCTTGAAGAAATTTTAAGCGAAGAAGATTTGCGAGAGGAAGGAGTAGTGAATCGGCGCTGCTTGCGATCTTGATGATAAAGAAAATTTACGAAGAAGATGAAAGACCTAGGAAGTTTCACCATTCCTTTCACCATTAAGATTTGAATTCAAAGGTTCTTTGTGACTCGGTGCAAGTATTAACTTAATGCCATTATACATTGCAGCGAAATTAAGTTTGGGGGCTTACTCCCTCTTGTTACTCAAATGGCGTGAGATAGAAACAGTGGCGAAACACGGAAGGAGTCATTGAAGATGTGCTTGTTAAGGTGGAGGAATTTGTTTTCTGTCAGGCTTTAATAAATCTTGGACATTGAAGAAGATTCACAAGTCCCTGCTAGGAAGGCCATTCTAGCATTTGGAGTAGTACTAATAGATATGCAGAAGGGAGTTCTCACTCTCAAGGTTAGAGAAGAAGCAGCTGACTTCAATCTGCTCGAAAGTTTGAAGGGCTAGACACGGATAGGAAGATTACAAGTTAGTAGATGATGTCTATCTCAGCAGCTCTGATTGTTATTATGATTGTAATGCTCGACTTCCTATCGGTAAAGTAGGATGAATTTCAGGTATCTTGGAAGGTGTTAGTCGATTTTACTTTATCGGTTACACTCTACGAGGTGTTGAGTCTTAAACAAAACGGCATGAATGATAGAATGATAGTGAAGAGAAGGAATTTCATCAAGAGACCCGATACGAAGGGGCTAGTTTTAAAAGAGTTACTTAGTCATCACGAGTATGCTTACTTGGAGCTACACCAAAAGAGTAAAGCAGGTGATTATCTGCTAGACCAGTGATCTTGAAAAACGAAAATTTCTTACAAAAATTTTTGAAGAATTATCGGGAAGTCGATTGCTTAGTCCATAGATGAATTAAAGGTATCCCGATCCGTCAATATGCATGCACAAAATACTGCAGAGGAAAATGCAAAACCATCATTGAACATCAAAGAAGAAATGAACCAGTCATGAAAAAGTAAATCAGAAAAAGTACTCAAATAGATTTAGATAATAGATTTATATATGCAATCTCGAGCCGGTCGCTGGGTTGGCCCGGTCATGTGGTTCCCAAGAAGGTGGGTTCCTTTGTGATCGAGAAATAGAAGAAAAATGAGTTAATTCCAACAAGAGCGGTGGCGGATGGAGTATGTATGTCGATTACGAAATTTGAACCTTGACAACCAGGAAGGATCATTTCCCGTTGCCCTTCATTGATCAGATGTTGGACAGGTTAGTAGGGCGCCCCTCATTTTGTTTCCTAGATTGATATTTTATTTATAATCAGTTGCCATTGCACGAGGACGGGAGAAAACCACATTCACATGCCCTTATAATACCTTTGCCTTCGAGAAGGATGCCATTTGGGTTTGCAATGCTCTACTACTTTTGAGGTGTATGATGTCCATGTTCTCGAGATTTGGTTGAGAGGTCATGGAGATTTTTATGGATGACTTCACGGTATATGGATCAGGTTTGAGCATTATCTAAACAACTGGAAGCAGTGCTTCCAAAGATGTAGAGACAGCTTGGCTAGCATTAAATTGGGAAAAGTGCCATTTCATAGTGCTTGAAGGTATTGTTCTTAGTCATAAAATTTACCTTTCTACGGGACTAAGTAGACCCGATCGAGGTTTCGATTATCAAGACTCTTGCAGCCCACAGCATTAAAGGGATAAGGAGTTTCTTGGGACATCTTGGATTATAGGAGATTCATGAGACTTCTCGAAAATAGCAAGACCATTATCACGATTCTTTGGAGAAAGACACAAGGTTTAATTTTGATGACTCACATAAGGCGACCTTTGAAAGAAATCAAGATGGATAGTTGACACCTATCGCCATTTTGCACGAGAATGGGATCGAGGATTCGAATAATGTGTGATGCCGGTGATTTCGCAATGGGGTATATTAGGGCCAAAGAAAGAGAAGATATTGAGGCCATATACTATGCTAGCAGAACCTTCAATGAAGCCCAGAAAATTATTCAACTACTGAAAGAGATGCTAGCCATGATTTTTGCTTGTGAGAAAGTCGGGCCATACATTTTGGGATACCATATTGCTCGTTCACAGCGACCATGCATCAATCAAATATATGATGTCGAAAAGGAAGTCGAGCAGGGCGTAAGGTGGGTGTTGTTACTCTGAGTTTAATGCAGAGTAAAGATAAGAAGGGTTGTGGCTTGATGCTTGATAGATGATCCTTGTCAGTAGAAAAAAAACAAAGTGATAGAAGGAGGAGGCGAGTGCAGAGGAACTCCCGGATGAGCAAGTGTTTAAATTATCATTCCAACTCCTATGGTATCTTGATATCGTAGTGCCCGAGCGTGGAGTAGATTGCCTCGAGATTCAGCTACCATGAAGAAAGCTCAAGCGGCAGTAATTATTACATTTGGGATGACCCATTGCTATTTAAAGTGCGACATGATTATAAGAAGATGTGTGCAGTGAACAATGCAAAATTTTGAATGAATGCCGTACATCACCATATAGGGGACATTTTGGGAAAAAGGACTCGTAAGATACTCAAATCCTAGTTTTATTATTTACTATCTTTAGAGCGTCTTGAATGGGTCAAATTATGTGATAGATGCCAAGATTGGAAATGTCCGCGAAGCGAAATGCCCCTCTGAGCATATTGGTGAAGTTACCAAATTTTTTATGTATGGGGAATAGATTTTATGGGACCCTTCCATATCATTTGAAACTTGTACATCTTTGCTGGCGGTGGATTATGTGTCAAGTGGGTGGAAGCAATAGCTTATCAGGAATGGCGCTAACACGGTAGTGAGTTTCGCTGCGAGAACATTTTGGCTTGGTCGAACACCCGGGACTATCATCGGTGTGAAGCCACTTTGCAAACAAAATATTTACAAAGCTCATGAGCAGATATGGGATCAAACATATAATGAGCCTAGCTTATCACCCCCAAACTAATGGACAAGCAGAAATTTCCAATAGGGAGATTAAAAGGATCCTGGAAAAGACTGTAAGTTCAAGGAGGAAAGATTGGTCTTCCAAACTTGATGATGCACTTTGGGCTTACAAGGCGGCGTTGAACTCCATTAGGTTGCCCCATCTGAGTGGTCTTTGGCAAACCATGTCACCTCCCTCTTGAGCTGAATACAAAGCCATGTGGGCCATCCAGTACGAACCGATTTCAAAATTGCAAAGGAAGAGAAATTTGCTCGATTGAATGGCTAGAAGCGAGAAAGCGAAGCCTATGATAATGCTAGAATATACAAGGACAAGACAAAGAAATGGCATGATCAAAGTTACGAGGAAAGAGTTCGAGGCTTGAGGGGATCGGGTTACTGTATTTAACTCCGGATTAAGATTATTTCCAAGGAAGTTAAAATCAAAATGGAGTGGACCATATACAGTGGTGTCAAGTACTACCTTTGGAGCAGTAACACTCAGGACTGATGCTGGGGAAGAATTCAAGGTTAATGGTCAAAGATTGAAGCAATATCTCGTGGGGAGAAGAAAAGGAAGAACTCTATTTGGTGAATGGAGAGAGAGAGGCAAAGCGACTAGTCATTCAAGGACTCAAAGCGGAAGCGACTCATGGGAGGCAACCCATATAGATTTTGCTTCTTTATATAGATTTTGATTTTTAATTTACTCGTTTTGATTTTTTTATTCTTGTAATGATTTGTTGTTAGGACTTGCTAAGTTAGTATTTGATCAATTAAACCCTTTTTGAAATTGTTACAGTGTGCCTACGCAGAATCGCAGGGCTCAGGTGAGAAAGAACCAACTAGGACGGCTCCGACACTTCATGATAGGCGACTTGAAAAAGGAGTATTTTCTCCCTAAACAAATTATGTGGAAAATAAATAGAATGCATGTTTGAATTGTTGTTTGAGTACTTTTTATTTTGATGTTAAATTTGCAAAATTAATAAGGAGTGCAAAGGCATGATCATTAAATTTAGGGCGAAATGCAGACCAAGTCGCGACGGATCATCAAATTACTTTATTGGATTTGCAACCCAGTAGAAATGCGGGGAGAACGAAACCGCAGTGTGACGAGAAAAAGTTATGTCGTGACCAGAACATTGAGTTGCGACAAAACATTTGGAGTGCGACAAGAACAATTCCTTCAAAGAATAGTGAAGGTCGCGACAACTCAACTATGTCATGAAATTACTTGTGACGGGGTAGAAATGCGGATGCCATGGCGATGATAGATTGTCCTCCCATAACTTACTTACTTATGTCGCGACAAACAATAATAAATCGCGACATAAGAAGAATATTGTGAGGCAACTTTAAATTTGCCCTTTATTTATTAGTGACACACAATTGCGGCTGAGAATTTAAGCCCACGACAAAGCGCAACTAAATGAAGTAATAAAAGAGTCCACAATAATGATTGAATTGCAAATGTTGAGGAAACTCCCTCGCCTTTATTTCATTCCTTGAAGAAAAATACAACTCTTCATCGCCGCTGCTCTCTGGTTTCAATTCTTACAAACCCTAGATCAAAATTCTTCTAAAAACATTCCTATTTATCAAATGGCGGGCAAGTCGACCCTCGTCCCAAATCTAAAGCGAGATCATGGAAGAATATACTCAGCCCCCGGGGAAGTTAGTCAGAACCCCGACAAGGGAGAACACAGTGAACCATCGGGAGAGTTCAACTGGTTTCCAAGCAACGGAGAAAAGGGGAAAGAAAAAGCGAAGAGGAGAGAGCGGGTCGTATCGAAGGTTTCTCCATCTAAATCTTATGCCGTGGGGTTTGTCGGAGAAGAGGCTTGGCCAGACTCATCTCCCCTTCCAGGACTAATAAAACAAGAGGTTAGAGCAAGCATCAAAGTCCAGATCTGCGTGATAGTTCGAATTCTCTCTCAACACAGTGGGAAGGAAGGATAACTCTGTTTTATGTCGGAGGAGTTTGGGTGCGGTAATGGAGGCCGAAAACCATCAATGAAATGCGGAATGGAAGGCGAGAAGCATGGATCCCAGGTGAAGATGATAGACAACCCGGCCAGTAGAGAGAAGATTGCAAGAAAGTTGACCAGACGGTAAAGGGAAGTAGAGGTCGAGAAAGAGGCAAAGACCATAAACAGTGGAGATTTAACAGAAGGGGCAAAAGTATGGTTTTACTTCCTGCCTGCATTATGGTTCGATCCAGCATGTATGCGCGCGATGCGGGAACAAGAAGCCCGATCATTCTTTTATGTATCTTTGAGAGGGTACGAAAGATTAATGCGGGAGCTTGATCATTGAAAACTTCGATAATGAGATTACCATGAAGGAATAAAGGGGTTTGATCCCTCACCAGCAACTATCACGAGGTTATGTTTGAGGAGTTTGGTGTAGAGGAACTGGGAAGAAGAAGAAGAATGCCCCGAGGTTTCACCCAACTTTCTGACGGGAGTAAGTAAAGGGCTAGGAATCAAAGAAGGGGATTATAATGGGTTAAAGAGAAGAAAATGAGAGTCTGAGGCAGAGAAGAGGACACCCTTACGGTTGCGAGATCCAAGAAAAGAAGAAGATCGAAGCACATCCGAGAAGAGAACACCTTTATGTTTGCGAGGAGAATGAAAAACGAGATGATGGAAGCCCTATAAATTTCTCAAACCCCAGCGCCCGCTCTCCCCTATGAGGAACGAGAGATTTCAGGGCACGGTGAAGCTGCAGGAGCTGGGGGAATAATCAAATAATGGAGATGCTTAGTTCCATTCGAAGGAAATGGAAGAAAGGGAAAGGAATGGAGCATCGACAAAGTGAGAGAGGAATATATGACGGAGGCGAAAGGAAAAGATCAGCAATGGGAAGAAGAAATGAACAAAAGGGAAGAAGCGATTGAAGGAGATCCTGGGCATCGAGGAAAAATTCGAAGGAAATGGAGAAAGAGATCACGTCTCTTTGAAGAAGTGCGATTGAGCCATGAGTCATTTTCTGACAATCGATATGATCGTGATTCTCAACTCCTAACAATCATAAAGAAAGGGGACTCATTGAAGCGAAACTATGGAAGATCTAGGGTTCAAATTCCTCATGTCAATGTTCAAGGACTTAGAAAGGATGAAGGAAAGAGATAAAGAGCTTGATGACTAAGATGCCTTCAGAAGAAAAGTCTGGCATGAAAATTTGGATTTGATCAACAATAATCTTTCAAGGTTTTTAGAGGTCATGACTGAGAAATGGAAACCACGATGAACACATTAGGGAAAAACCAAAGATGATACGAACAAAGAGTTGATCTTACTGAATTGATCCTTGAAACAGGATAGAGAGGAAGAATGTGAGAGGGAACTAGAGTAAAGTTTCCCAGGAATTCTCTCCTAATTTGGCTACCCTTGATCGGATCCTCCCGACATCTTCTCCCCCCCGAAAAGAAAAAAAATAAATTTTCCCATTGATTTATCCTTCTCTTCCTCTGTAGGACCCATTATTCTCAACTTTTGCATCATATCATGAATAAAATAAGAAAATTTGTTAAAAGGAAATGTTTGATGTTGCTTGATTAGATTGTATTGTTACTTTTTGCTTGAATTGTTAGGAGAAATAACATTAGGATTTGATTCAAGAATGAAAATGCGACATATCATAATGAACTAGTTGAAGTAGTTTGACTAGAAGATAATTTGAAACACAAATAATTGTAGAATAAGGCGGAATGACATATAATTGAATTGAAACACAAATTGCATAATTGACAATTTAGGCGATGAGTCAAGATAAAGGGAAAGTCCTCCTGATTGAAGGAGCAAAATATATTTTTTGAGTTTGTAGTATAAGCAGGTAAGCGAGAACACAGTGAACCTTAAATCATGTAACTCCTCGTGTGAAGTAAAGTGAGACATCCTTAGGGTTAGTCACGATTAAACCAAGCCCGAATTCTAGAACTTGTTAGATTATTGAGTCAAGGCAAAATTCTAGGTGATACAATGAAATGATACGAGGCCATCCTTGGCGGTTTGAGCCATTCTAGCCACCCTTGACATATGTACACGCCACACCTTAGTTCACAATTTGAGCGAAACAATCCTTATCTTCAAAACAAGCCATTACAAATCCAAGCCATCCTAGATAATTAATCCTCGATAAAGAACCTGCGATTACCCGAAATTCAAAAGAAAGAGGAAGAGATAAAGTTTGGGGAGAATGTTTTTTTGAGACTAAGGAGAAAATACGAGAAAGGGTGAAGAGATAAAGATCTAAAGCGGAAGATCTGAGAAAGAAGCTTAAGGAAGAAGTTTTGTCTTGTGGCTAACTCTCTTGAACAATTAAGTTCTTAGGAATTATTTCAACACCTAGTACCCTATTAGCAACTGGTATGGGAACTACTAACCCAAAGTTCGCTAAGAGTGTTAGAAGCTTAAAAGACGACAGAGGAGACATTGCCTTATTCTGAATGGTGATGAAAAAGTTCCAAGCAGTGAAGTACAAATGAGAAATGGGAATGAACAATTTTAAACAAAGAAATCAAGAAGATACCCCAAGATGAGATTTGGGGGAATCAATTAAAGAAATTGCAAGGAAAAGAAGAGTGATTAAGTAAGAAAGGAGAAAGATGCAGGTAATCTTAACTAAAAAGTTCCATCCACCCCACGAATGAGCGACATTACAAACCTAAAAGACTGATTGATCTTGAAGGTTGAGATACCTACATTAGTGGAGATCAATATGAACAACAAGCATATGGAATTTGGAAAAACTTGAAAAGGATAAGCGCGAAGGACCTCGGAGGAGGTTAAGCCCGACGCTAAAAGGAAGAGAAGACCAACTACTTTTCAGTAGGGATCAGCCCGAGCAATACTATTTATAAAACAAATTCAACAATTTAGTTTGTACCGGATTGAGTAGAGACTAACCTTCATCTGGACTTGAAGCTAGATATCTGAAAGAATGCAATTCTAGTCTTCGATTAAATTAGTTTGCAGCACCAAAACAAAAGCGAGAGAGAAAAATGTCCTTTTGTTTGAGGATAAAAGCAAATCTTTCTTTTCTTTGCTTTCGAGGAGACAACAAAATTTAAGTTTAGGGGAGTTTGATGAGCTTAAAGTCATCCATTTTGATCCATATTTACGATTGATTTCTATCTAAAAGGACTTATTTATATACGAGAAATGTGGAATAACTTCATAAGCGCTATATAGTAGGAAATTCAAGAGAAGGGATATTGCGGAGTAGAAGGAGCGAAAGTGTTGGCAGGAATGACCACGAGGCGGCTGAATGATGTCGCGACGGGAGAGGTGCACGAGGAAGAAAGGACGATGTCCAGCCGCCTTGTGATAATGAAGAATCACATCAGATGCAAAACCACAAAACTCAGTCGACATAAAGGGCAATTGAAGGCGAAACGGCAGTGTGACATAAACTCCAAGTCAGGCAACCATAAATTAATGAAGAACAAGACATGATGTCGAGCACCATTTCGAGTCGACCCAGGAATTGAAGAAGTAGGCGATAGACATAGAGGTCATGACATAAGATTTTCAAGAGACTGAACATCGAAGTCGCGACATTTAGAAGAGGTCGCGACATCAACACTGAATCAGAAATTGTTCCTAGAGTGGGTATCAGAGACAACTTGCAAGGAATTAAGGTCGCAATGTCATTTAGAGGTCGCGACCAGAAGATGAACCTTCTTTGGGAAGAATGGATGAGTGATTAGACAACGATGTCGCGACCAAATAAAAGCGCGGCATTATCTTGATGGCGAGGTTCGCGACATAGGAAGAGCCCGAGGGATTCTAAAGGCAAGTCGCGACCAAATAAAGCTTACGCGTGAATGCTTAGACAAGCCCGATGTCGCGACGAGAATCGGAGTCGCGACATTAACAGCCAAATGGGCGATTAATGCGAAATCTGGGAGGCGCATCAAAGTTAGAGGTGACTTGAACCACATAAATAGCGGTTGCTCTTGAAGGAAGCGACTCTTAGCGGCTCATAACGAGATCTGGGTAGCTAAGGCTCATGTATTTTAATTTTCTTTCTTTGTTTTGTTATTTTTTAGATTAGATTGTTGTTTCTTTCAAATTTTGGTTGGACGTTAATTTCATTAAAGTAGAAATTTGAATCACAGAATTCTATTTCTTTAATTCTTTGCTGGATCATGCAGACCAGACGAATTTTGGAATTCGAATTTCCCGATCATCCGATCGATGGTTCTCTTGATCGGAAAGCCATTGTAGGGTGTAATAAAGTAATTTAGAAACCCGAAACCATTGAATAGACTGTTGTTAGAATTATCTTTCCTGCCAGAATTTATCGGAAAGACTCTTGAACTTCGGTTTATAAATCTACTTGTTGGTTAGATATTAATGTCCCGATCCCGATATCGATTAATCTATGCAATAGGATTGTTTCATGCTCTGATTTCTAGGAGGCCATATGAGTGACACAGAGAAGGCATTCCCGAGAGTAGTGACAATTTTCTCGAAAGGTATCTGAGACACGATAATGGGATCTAATGAGCTCTACGTGAATGTAAGTCGATAAATCGTCTTCTCACTTGAAATCGAGATTGAGTTGAATGATATCCAATTTAAAAAGTAGAGTTCACCTCGGTCGAACGATAAGTCAAATCAGTGTTAGCGAAAATTAATCAAGGAAAGGATGAACTATTCCAATTTTGAGGAGAGAAACCGGGTAAAGTGTAAACCCATACTATACACTATGTCTTAGGAGCTAAGGTTTACAGTCCATGTTAGAGTATGAAGTATTGAAAAGAAAATATCTGGAAGCAAGCAGCCGAATTAAAAGTAAATTATCTAATCCTCACATTTCGAAAGAATCGAGAGAAGATTGAATGATGAGCGATGTCGTGAGGAGAGATCCAACTATACTACCTATTCCTTGGACGGGTTTTTCGAGAATCTGCATTGGTTCCAGCAGAAAACCAGGAATTCAGGAGAGAGTAAGTCACCAGGGAGTGAGTGTTTCATGAATATGGTAGTACTCGAAGTGCTCCATACTAAAGACCTTTAATGAATTTTGAATTTGTTATTTTAGATTTTCAGTTTTAATTCATTTTGTTATTGAGTCACTTTTCTTTAGTTTTATTATTTTAAGGTTTGCTAAGAATATTTCAATTGCCCTACTCCAAGCCAAATAGTATAGAGTTAGGTAGTGGTGTTGATTGAGAATTCTTGAGATCTTCTATTAGAACGATATCTGGACTTAAATCCGATTTACTCTTATTGACCTTTGTACACTTGCAGCATCCTGGATCAAAACTAGAAAGAAAATAATTTACTCTTAAGAAGCCCAGCTTTTATTCAGTCTGATAGATAGAACCTGACAAACAAGTTTCATGGCATTATTGTTGGGGATTAGATAGTCCTTGGGTAATAATGCACATAAATTTGTATAGGTATTTTGGTCCATCACAGAAAGGAGTGAACAATGGTAAGGTTCCAGCTCGAGTTTAGGTGGTCTCTTATCATTAAGAAGATGTTTTGTCTCCATCTCGATTGGTGGCAATGGTTGAATTTGGGTGCCCACCATTTACTTCAATACCTCCCTTTGTGTTGATTATGGAGTGTAGAAACTGCATTTCGGATGTGGTCACCTCCTCCAACCTTTGAGCTTACTAGACAAGACATGAGAGGATCATTGTATGAGACATGATCTATGTCTTTGCACCATAGTCTATATTTACCCTCCTGAAGCGTCTTCCTCATCCTATTTCCTTGATAACGTAGATATTCAATTTAACGGTCATATTACCAAATGATAATGTCATTAAACCTCCCCTACAGTGTATGATGGCATTAGCGTGTAGAAATAGCCTACGAAGAATCAACTAGGAATTAGGTCAACAGTTCCTGCGGGGTTGAGTGTCAAGCACAACAAAATCCTGAAAGTAGAACTTGTCACTTGCACCAATACATCCTTCCACTGTCCCTCAGAATCTTCCTACGGTCCAGCTTCATTTGGAGGATGATATTAGTTGGTTTAATTCTCTAACCTAGCTCTTATGAATAAGTGACAACAAGTTAACACTTGCCCCTAAATCCATAGAGCATGTCCCTAATTTTGAATTCCCTACCACTATGGAAATAGTGGGGCTTCCTGGGTCTTTGTATTTTGAGGGAAAATTGTTTCGGATCAAGGTGGTGGATTGTTCAGTCATAAATGCCTCCTTATTGACACCTAGTTTTCTTTACAGTGCACAAAATCTGCAAAACTTGGCATATGACGGAATGCCTTGTGGCATCTAGTAAGGGATGTTCAACTTCACTGCTTCCAGGCAGCTCGCAGAATTTCAGTGTGATTTGTTCCCTTTCTTTGGGGCTCTCAATCTGAGGTATGGAAGCGGGAGGGACATGGAGGCCTTGTCTTGCTCTTGCTCCACCATCAATAACATCACATCCCACCTAGAAACATGAGGCTTGTCAGACACCTCATCATCCCATTTGGTTTCATTTTGCAACTCTTGCATCGGTTCCTTGAGGTGAATGGTTTTGCCCGATTACCTTACCACTTGAAGAGTGGTAGCGACCTTACAATGTTGAGTGCCCTCTTGGACACGAAACTTAACCTTTATTTTGACCTTGGGGGTTTTGGATGGTCTAGAAGGGGTTTCCCTTTTATTGGTAATTTCCCATAGAAGGGATTAAGCAGCAGTGATTTGGGGATCTCACGCCATTGAGCGGTCGGCCAGTGTTAGTGGATTATTGAGTTTGAATGACTGTGTCCACAATATCCTCAAACTTTTTTATGTGGAGGTTATTAAAAATTTAAATGGATTTGGATTCCCTTTGTAGATTGACGGATGGAAACAGTTTAGGGTTCACAGGGAAATCCTTGAGGACCATGATTACGACGGAGGAAGCGGTTTGAAAAACCTTGGTTTTGAAAATTGGGGCCTTGGTTGTTTGGCAAGTTGTGTGAGCCTCCCTCATTTCTCCAGCGAAACCAGTCTTACATTGGAAATAAAATCAAAGCATGGCTGAATTAGGTTTGATTTTCAGGAAGAATCTTATTTTAAGCGAAGGGAACCCATACGAAACACATATTAATATAAGATTAGAGGATGGGATCTATCACACCATTGCTGTATAGGAGATTTGTTGGCTAGTAGGGTTCAGAGCAACTCCTGCAGAGTCTTTATTCAGCCACCTCCTTACTTGAGGTGTGTGTGGGCACCAACGTTGGGACCTAGAACAATACCTCTAGTTTTTTTACTTTAGATCACCTTGGCATTACCGACACATGAGGCAAGGGATCTCTGAAGGGAAGAGACTCTCTAGGAGACCAGGGTTTGGAAAAAGTACTCTTTTTTCTTTT
Organism: Tetrastigma voinierianum; assembly: GCA_016808115.1. Classification (NCBI taxonomy): domain Eukaryota; kingdom Viridiplantae; phylum Streptophyta; class Magnoliopsida; order Vitales; family Vitaceae; genus Tetrastigma; species Tetrastigma voinierianum. Next base: position 50,406 of record JAEQBH010002807.1, read on the forward strand.
TCTTTTGTTTCTCTTACTCTCAAAACTAATACCATTCAAATCTTATCTACGCTCGGGTTTTTTATAGGTTTCAAATCATATCGGATAAGGAAGCAATTATTCTATTTAATATTCTTAAATTTAAATCCTTATGAAAAGGAAGCAATTAATAATATTTAATATTCTTAAATTGAATCCTTATCAGATAAGGAAATACAGAATTAATAATATTTAAAATTTAATTCAAATCATATCGGATAAGGAAGCAATTAATTATATAATAATAATTCAAATATTCTTACCCTTCCCAGATTATTTCATATTCGATAGAAGAAAAGCGAATTAAAATTAAATTTAAATAACAACTGATTATTGTTATAATTTGAAATAATCTCATCATTTTAAATTCTCTGAGAGTCTGTTATTAAATCATGGTATTACTAGCCAAGTAATATAGGAAGTGGAATTGGACCATGGACACATGTTCAAGCTCGATAAATTCAATAATTAATTAAGCTCTTTTGTCATTCTTTGAATTTATTAATTTGGAGTTATTCACCCAAAACTTGAAATTGAACTCTTGTCCTTACGATGTCCAGTTTTACTCGGAAATTTAGAGTGTCCATTGATTTAATCGTACATGCGGTTCTATCCTCCAAGAGAAGTGGTTCTGTAGCTAAATTAAGATTGAAATTACGTTTTGCCTCACATTCTATCTGACAAACAGATTCATCTAATCATAATGGAACGATTGACTATAAATATTTATATTAAGCGCTCAATGATGAGTTCTAAAACGACGCAAGGAACCAAGCGTCCGACTTCCATAAGAAGAAGTTTAGTTCATGTCCATAGTTCCACATTCCGGTACGCCATCAATGGGCCTCCAAGACTAGTATTGACGATTCATGAACTTTAACGGCGGCTCAAAGATTGATTGGCATGGCAGAGTCTATATTTACTCCGGGATTAGTAGTGCCTCATGACGATCCATCAGCGTGTTGATTCTTGAACAAACGGTATTTAAAGAAATTCGAGCTTCACATCTGTAATCACCCAATATATATGGAGCCTCCCGCTAATGTCATCGCCACATTAGTGTTTGGGATTAAGATCACTTCATTCTCAATGATAGCGGACCGCCCAGTATGTTAATTTAGAATCCCCGAACTTGAATTAATTTAATACAGACGATTTGATTATAATCCATAATCACCAAGTCATCTCATTAACATAACACCATACACTTGAGTTATCTGTTTATAATAAATCTAAGATTTTCTATTATTTCATTCTTGTGCATTTGAGGTATAATGATATAACAGCCTGTTTTAATGTTTAACAAAACATGTTCAATTCATGCTTCAGGGGCACTATCACCATATGTATACCACCCCGGATTATACGTTTGAATTATGGAAAGTGAAAGGCTTCCTTTGGTAGATTAAGGCATTAAACACTCTATTTGGTTGCTCCCTTAACTTGAGAAGGTTAGAATGATTAATAGTTAGATGGAGTGAGGTGTCTGGAATGAGGCATGACTCCTCTACTCTAGATCCCATGAGTATTTGAGGTGCAGAGGCACACTAGACTCATTTCACCTTTTTCAAATTCTAACAGCCTCCGACTTACCAGTCAATTAATATTTTGTGAAGTCTAATATTCTCTCATAAATGATGGATTCATCACATGGAGTGTACTATGCCTTTAGCGAGTATCTAGGAGGTATTAGTCTCCATGTTAAAGCATTTTGCTATGGTGTCAAGAATTGAATTGCCTCCCCTCTCTTTTCTCATAAAACTCTCCCTTTTATCATTTGGATGTGTATTATTGAGATGGCATGAGTAAATCGCTGATTGTCCAACATCTAAATCATGAAGAGGATAGCATGGAAGGAGATATGTGTATCTTTCCATTACAGTAAGATTACTCAGCACCGGAAGAAAATTTTGGATTGCTCGCAAGGAGCATTGGTACGTCTGGGAGGGAAGATTTATTCCCAAGGTCATTTTTATATCTCCAATTAAAAGGAGATTAGATTAGAGTGCAAACAAATGAAACCACTCTTTTTGGCCTTTTCCATTAAGAAAGATAGAATAAAACCATACCAATTCTAGCGGAGAGGTGAATCAATTCAGGAAGGCATACTTTATGAGCATCCTCAAAGTCTCTCATGGAATGGTAAAGATTTCTCGAATCGGCCCCTTGATACGGGTAGAGGCGGGTCATCTCAGGCTTCATGAAGTCAGTTAGCCTCTTCGGTGGCGAGACCTGCACTGGTGTGGTGGTTCTTTAAGGTTGCCGAAATCTCTACGGGAGAGTTCTTCACATTGATGAGAAATGAGGAGGCAGATATTGGTTCATTTGAGAAAATTAACATTTCCCCCCTCCTCTTCTTGGAGTTCTTTGGGAGTAAAACTGTCTCATGTTATGGAGGGATCATGGAGTCCTTGAGGTTATGGTATCTCTTGAGCATTTGGATTCAAAGGAGTTACTAGCTCTAGGATGGTCCATTTGAGTGTAGGAGTTCTCTTAGTAATTGACTTACTATGGACTCTTAGAGTTTCTTAGAGTATAATTCTACTTACAAGTGAATGTTGCTTGTTGCCGAAATTTAAACTAACATGCGCAATCCTCACTCCTTCCAATGGATACCCATGAATTCACAAAAACAATTAAAAGAAAGGTAGAAACGTCTTAGGATTTTTAATGGATTGCAAATTACCTCTAGCCTCTTGGATCAACTAGATTATACCTTGCTCATAAAACAGCAGCAAAGCTCTTGTCCTATTTCCCATATGCAAAGTCATTTCCCAGCGTAAGACTAAGGTCGTCAAGCATTATACTCTTGTGGAAGTCCACGAGGTCATCTCCCTGAGTGGTATTCTAGAGTGATCATAAGGGTTATTCTCCAAAGATATATATTTAAAAGTAAAATATAGGGTTGTGGATGGTTGATTAGATATGTTTGCTGAGATTAAAAGTTATTTCTATTTTAAAACAGAAAGGTGATTTATAGGGTTCTTAGGTTTCTACCATCACTACAGATCCATTGTTCCACCTCTTATTCATGATCTCATCTAGGAGCCAATGATGAATAATTATTCCCGATGGAAGATTTTACATTAAAAGCTCTTTTAGAGCGAAGACGATCGACGTTAAACACTTATCAAGCGATTTACTCGGACTCTTGGCATTTTGCGATCAAACACAATGATATCACCAGGATCTCTACGTTCCTGCGTTTGTCGAAGATCTGGTCTAAGGTTTTATAAGATTTTTCTCTAATTGTAACAGCCGTACAATCTGTTGAGGTACAAAGAGGAATTGAGGTTAACACTAGATCAGGGTGAGTTTCAGTTAAGAACCCCATCATGGAGTTAGACTTCATTGAAACTAAAGTAGTTCATATTTGATAAAAGCTATACATAACGAAACTTGAAAAATACACTTCAATTACAGATCGGAGAATCAAAACTAAATATTAGTGAAAACTAAGTTATGTGATCTAATGAAAGTACAAGTAATTAAAATCGAATGGAGAAAGTTAAGTATTTTACTGCTATCGTGAACCTAAAAGTATAGAAAACACTCCTCTTTATGACTGAAACCTTAGAATAAAAACCTCCTCTCACCTCTTTGGCTTTTATACCCTTTTCCTTTGTGATCTCAATTAGTAATTCAGAGGGCGAACATGCCTGCACGAAATTAGATTAATAAATCATAAAGGTACAATGTTGGTACCTGTACTTGATAAGTGTGTCTGGGTACCATATCACTCTTTGGTGATTTTAACGCCGGGGTGTGGTATCGATTTGCTGATGCCCCGGTGCAGACCACTAGTGATTTTGCAGAGTGCAGGTGCCGGTTGCCTTGTCTGGAGTGCACGGAAACAGCAGTGATTTTTAAATGGTGCAGTCTTAGAGTTTACACTGATCTGGTACCCCTTTGCCTCTGTGTGTTCCCTCGCTGATGCTTGAGACTTCTCGTGTTTGCCATCGACCACAGCGATCTATAATGCTCTCAGACAAGACCCTATAAAAGTATTGCATGGAACTCGAAAAACCTACACAAGTACAAAAACAGAATGATCAAACACTATTCTTATAAAATGAGAGTAAAATGTAGTGAAGAATTTTCAAGAGGAATCAAGATATAAATGTATGTCCTTTTTATTGTATTAGCGGGGTATAATTTAAGGGATCCACAATTTCAGCCTAAGTCGACCCATCATTTAAAATCTATACAAACCAACATCTGAGACCTTATCTTGTGACTTCATAAAACTAGGGAACTTCTGGGTAGATGGAACTCCTTTGCATATTATATTTCTTTCTATACTCATTTAGTTTTTAAGTAGCATTTTAGTTAGTTTTCTTGATTGAGAAGTGATATAGTGCAAGTTAAGAACAGTTTCTATAAAATTATGTTTTTCATTCGTAATTTAATGATTGGAAAATTCTGAGAGGTTCTTCTATTTGGATTAGTTTACAATTTCAATGAGGTTACATAGTCAGTTGGTCGCATTCTTTTATAAACCGGTTCCAAAGACGACTCCATCCCGGGATTGGTTAAATCAATTGTTTTATGGCGAAAGAATGTCATAGTTCAAAATCCTTAATTTATTTAAGTGGTTTTTGTTCCTTAGAGGTGCTTGTTTAGAATATTAGTAGCTTGTACCAGCAAAATTGTATCTTGCTCGAGTTTCCGAAGCCCTCACAGTGACACAGAGATGGAGATTCACGAGTATGGAGCAATTACTTTGGAGGTATATTACAGACTGGCATATTATGGAACTAATGAACTTTGAAGGACTACTTTGATAAATCAACTGATTTACTCAAGGTGTGAGTTAGTCAGATGATATATCAATTTGTGATTGATCAAGGTTTCTCTACTGTCGATGAAAGAATCTTGATCAGAGTGTTGTGAGATATAATCAAGGAGACATATAATTTTATGAGATCGATGGGTGAGATACCCATTAAATTGGGAAGGCTGCATTATCACTTGTCCTGTAGGCAGAAACAATCTCAGTCTGAAAAGAGGTGTGAAATGCTGGGGAAGGAAAAATACCGAATCTTAGAGAGGATTATATTCTACAAGTAGCGATTAGACTCATGTGTGAAAGAAACAGGATCTCTAAGTAGTGAAATGTATGGTGTGGAGAAATCCAAGCTATATACTACATATCTTTGACAAGTTCAGATTTCAAACTCATGATTGAACTAATGTTATAAAATGATTCATAAATTGATAATTATACATTGAACTTAATCCCACTGTTACTTACCCAGTGAACTTGCCAATCCAATGATTTTAAAATTCTTTATATATTGTTATAGAGTTTTATTTAGTTTTTTACTTTCCTTTAGTTTAAAACCAAACCACTTTTAATTTTGGAGTTCAAATGTAGAAGGTCTTAATTGGGTAGATAGGGTAATTGATGTTTGAGTTTTCATCAATCTTTGGCTGAGAATATTACCTAGACTTAAATCCACTTTGTGCTGACCAACTGTGTATGCAAAGTATAATTTTAATTGACAGCCTAATCCAGAAACAACATATTTGATATAAAAAATAAGTCAACAAGTTTTGGAGTGCTGTTAGCAGGACTAGTGGTTCTTAATTAGTAGTGTTGAGTTGGTGACCTTATTATTTTGTCCTTGAATGGGTCAAACAACATATGAGCGTGCTTCTTTCAAGTCACTTTTCTGGTGATTTAACCACTTGAGGTGGTGGCATCTTATTTTGATTATTCCTCCATTCCATAGTTCTAATTGTTCATATTATTAAACCATCATATTCAGTTCGTTCTGATTCGTTATATTGTACCTCCATATTGACTGTTGTTCTGATTGATTAAATCTAGTCACATTATTGCTGCTCTTATCATCTATCCGGACTATTTATGATATTTAGCTGCTATCCTCCGATTTGCATATCTCTGATGAGTTTGATGCTTGTTGTAGTACCTTGTTGTCTATAGCTGCATTGAGTTACATATGTGGTTGACAATTGCGAAGGACAACTGTGTGACACCCCAAATCGGGGGTCCACATTGACAACGAGTCAACTTAGTAATTCTATTTGATTTGGGTGACCCGATACCACACTATTATATCATTTGTGGGATCCATATTTTTTGTCGGTGATCTCCTTTGTTAGAATACCGACATACAACCTAATATAACAATATAATCCTGCTTAAGTCAGAAGTTCTCAAGCGAAATCAGTATTATTCCACAAATTCTGTGTCCATATCTCAATACCACATCCCTTCTAGTGGGACCATTCATTCATTTAAATCTACAAAATATGAAAATAAAGCGGCAATTACCACGGTCCAGAGTTGATCACGGCCTCTTACCATATTTACATACCCAGAGCTATTTATAGATGGTCTAAAAATTTAATTACAATTCTTTTCACAAAATACATTTTATAAAAGAAAGTATTATAAAGGCCACATGCCGGCCTTCTTCACAATCACGGCCTCGGTAGTGTAAAGTCTCTATCCACCACAGTACAAAAGGGAGTTACCATCAAGGTGATATTTTGGTAGAAAAATTCTCCTACAATAACTCTCCCCGCCTAAATGCACAGCAAAACTAATTAATACATAAAAGATCAAACTATATTCCATATAAATAATGTAATCCTATATACAATGTTCATTAATCATGCATGAAGATTGTCATGAGATAGAGATATCATACCTACAACACAGTCTCGACCAACTCACATTGGTGAAAACCTATCATTGGTGTTGGCCCAATGATATCGATGGACAACCCTCCAATTTTAATTTATCAAATCTCGTGTGTTTATATTAGGTTGCGAATTCTCGGGGTCTCATCACAGAAGCCCATCAATGCCTTGGAGACACTTTGCAAACTGTCAGTTGGATCCATATGTCGACCAAGAATAAATTTGGGTCTTTCACCTTGGGAGATATACCCCATCTTGCTTCATTCAGCCTACAAGAAATTTAGTATTATTGTTTCACCATCAGTGATCACCGATTTTGGGTTGTCCCATTTCAAACTCACCGCATTCACAGAATGGTAAATAACGATCTTATGCACCACCTTGGAAGCTCGACGTGATGTGGCTAGTGCATGTGAGTACAATCATGTCATTTCATGCTATATATTCCCATGCACAATAAGAGCTACATGCAACATTTATAAATCTCGGATAATTATGTTCCCATATAATTTCCATTCACTCTATTACATGTTAATACGTCGGCGAAGTATATATTAACATGATTTTTACACCACGACATCATGCTATTTATTTTTCCACAACCACTTACGCATAAGCCCAAATCTTGGACCCATATAAAACAAAACCTCTTGATGCCTTCTGCAGTTGATCTGCAGTGCATGATACCAAAGCACACCACAAAACGAAGACATAAGTCATAGGATCAAACGAGCCTCAAACCAGGTCACGTTGCCACAGAAAATGGTTATGAAATCACTTTCCCGGCTATTACGAAAAGCGGTGCCTAAAATTCGCTTTTGTTTGTTTGAGTAGTCCAGAAATTTTGCCGGACGTCGAAAGCAGGTCCACAAGAAATTTAAAAATTCCCTCACGCTCCCGACTGAAATTTGGATTTAAAAATTTAGATCTCAGGACTCTGAAAATCCCAAGCCGTTAAGTAGTGGGCTATAAATAACCTAAGTAGGAAATTTTTACCTCGTGGAGTTTGACTAAACTCCAATTGATTCTGGTACCAAGCGTAGCTCGATGCGTGGGCCAAGCGTTTACCTTTTTGCTCCTCGAAAATCTACGATTATTCCTAGATCTTAGAAGAGAAGAAAAAGGAACTCTCTCTCACTCTCCCCTCTCCCTCCTCATATATAACCTCACTTAAATCCTGCTATCGTTTGTTTTATCCTTTTATTTGATTTTTTTTCCTTTTTGATTTTTCCTTTACTTTTTTATGGTTTTATCTTTCCCATTCTTTCACTCCATAGCCATGACTTGATACTGAGTGTTCACAAGTGCACCACATGTCGCATGTCACCGACACCCGATGCCCAGGCGTGAAATTCGACTATCTCAAAATTGATGAAATTAGAAAGTTCTTGGATTTAGTAAACAAATTCAATACAGGCGATGCATTTAGTCGTCAGGATCTAGAAAATTTCTGATTCTCAACGATACCGTTTACCATTTTGAAAAAATTGAATTTTAAGGTTTATTCTTCCTCCTTAAAAGAATTTCATCGAAATTCACATACTAACACACACGAAACACATGCATATGCAGTAATATTCTAATGTGATATTAGACCACGCACGCCCGTCCTGAATCGGAAAGGATATGTAATGCATATGTGTCCTCGCATTCCCACGTTGCCTTCTCCACTAGTCGGTGTTGCCATAACACTTTTACTAACCACATGGTCTTGCGTCGCAAAACCTGATCCCGGCTATATAAGATACGCATTGGTCACTCCTCGAAGGTCCCATTAGTGTCAGCATTAATCTACCCACCCTTCTGCATAAAATTTGGATGGGGTATATTTTCTGGAGCATAGAGATGTGGGACACCTCATGGACCTTTACTGATAAACTCGGTGGTAAGCAACGATCGCCTGGCTTGTGCCCACCCTCTTAAGTACCTCGAAAGGGCCCCATATACCTCGCGTTAAGCTTCCTTGCTTGCTAGTCGACCCTCCTCTGTAGGTGTCACCTTGAGAAGGCGTGATGCCTCAGACTCTAAGTCGGCGTCGATGCAGTTAGGCGTAGGCTCTTCTGCGGCTTTGGGCCCGCAAGAAGACGCTTCTGTATCAAATCCACCTTCTCAGTGTCTCTAATCGAATCGGTTGATGATGGAACTCTCCTACCTACATCCGATAAATTGGGGATGACGCGACCTCTATATAAAGCCTCATAGGGTACCATTTGTATACTCGCTTTGCTTGTTGTTATAGGTGAATTCACTAAGGGTAAATGCTCCTCGACTACCCTTAAGATTCGAAGCGCATGCTTTTCGCGACATGTCCTCTAAAACACATATGGTCCTCTCTAAAGCGACCATGTCGATGTGGATAAGAACGGTGCTCATGTCACTACGTCCCTATGGCCTTGAATATCTTCCAAAAGTGTGTGTGCAGGATCCATGTCCGTCTGATAGGGGGCCCGGGACTCCGTATGGCCGGATAGTCATAAATATACACCCAGTAGAATTCCTCCAGTGTGAAGGTCATCCGCACTGCTAGAAAGTGTGTCAACTTAGTGAGTCGGTCCACTATAACCCATACGACATCATGCCTCTGCTGTGTCTATGGCAAGTGGGTTATAAAATCCATTGTGACATGCATCCACTTCCACTCAGCTACCTCTAATGGCTAGAGTAGCCGCAGTGACTCGATCTTTCGATAGCTACTTGCTAACGCATGTGAGACAGCGTTAGACAAATCTCAAAGTATTTGCCAGCCCTCCGATATCTTGGCATGAAGATCTCGATACATCTTCATGCCACACAGATGCTATGAAACAAGAATGTGGAACTCCTGAGGATTTCCTCTCTGTCAGTCGATTAGAGGGCCACGACGCCCTAAATAGAAAGCGCCATCTGTATGGATGGCGTATTCGTCATGCTGACATGCGGCGTACGGTCATATGTAGACAATATCTCGCGATCCTACCCTTGGGACTCAATCACCCTGCTAAGTAGGGATGGCGTAGCTACTAAACTCCCTAGCGCTCCCTGAGATTGATCACTGTACTACAGCCTAAACTGTCCCACAGTCTCGAGCATCCGCCACTCTTAGGAAGCTACACTAGCCCGATTTCCCAGCGACTTCCATTTGGCGCATTAGCTCTTACATTTGCCTTACCAGATAGTGTCTGAGTGAAGTCATAATCCTCGAATGCTCCATCAAATGCAATGTTGCCTCATGTTGAGGTCCCATTAGGTGAAAATATACTTTAGATTCTTTTGGTTTGAAAATACCTCAAACTGCTCACATTACAAATAGTGGTGCCAAATCTTTAAGGCAAAGACAATGGCCGCCAACTACAGATCATGTGTAGGGTAATTCTTTTCATGAGTCTTTATTGTCAGAACCATAAGCCAGCCTCCTGGGGATGACAAGACACGTCCAGTCCATCCAGAGGCATCACAGTATCGTGTGCCTTTGTCCACTGATCGAGACTATTGAGCCGGAGCTGAAGTAAGCCTTCTTTTCAACTCCTGCAATGCCTTCTCACATAGGTCATCCCACTCAAACTTGACCTCTTTCCTAGTAAACAGAACCGGAGTGCTTCAAAGTGAGGTCTAATAAAACCCTTGTCCAATAATTCTTGCAGTTGGACCCAGCCCGAGTTCTGTCTTCGACGATTGCCATCTATGAGGAGTCACTTAAAATGGGCGGCGCACCAGGTGTAACTCAATGATAAAGTCCACATCCTTGTGCGGGTAACCTTGGCTGTGTCATCAGAAAGACATCCCTCATACTCGCGAACCACCCGAGTGGCTTCGAATCCGTCTTCCTCATCCCCTGCAGGTAGGCTTGCTAGTCGACCCATGTTTATCCACTTCCATCTAGAGTCATGAACGATCTGGGGTAAAGCATCATGCTTGTCCCCCTAAAATAAAACACAATCACAGGTAATCCATTGTGGTGGTAACCCACCTCTTGATTACGATCAATATGACTTCGATGCCGTCGGCCAATCCATGTCGGAATGACATCAAATCTTATAATCATTGCAGAAGGTCCGTTCATAAATGAGAATCCACGAGGATCTCTAACTCCACAATCTGACATATTTGATCAATCCTCACCCGATTCAAGGGAGAACTCACATGGCTCATCCAAGATCTCTCACCTCTAGCCCAGAAACATTCCTGTAGATGTAGCAACAAAAGAATGTGATGCACCAGAATCAAACAATATCTTTGCTCATAGGCAAGATAACATAAACATACCCTGTATCACCAACTAATCAATTGTTGATCATGATCTGCACGATCGGGGTAGACACACAGGGTCCTTGATGTATCTTGCTTGGCGACCTTGTCTCCGACCTCGACCATATGCGGTCTCGGCCTATGTTGTACTGAAAGGCGCTATCGACACCTTGAGACTGATTCTGGTCTATTTGGCTCGCATTGGGGTGAGAATGAACAAACAGTGTCTATGCCTATCCCACTAATGATCGGGACTGCGTTGTCCCATAATTCTGGGATCCCTACCTCTGTGGACAATCCGTCCTCATGTACCCGAGCTGATGCGATGATAGCATCGTATCGAAGCCAGACTCAACCTTGGCCACGATATCACTTCCCGAGTCATGAATCCCCATGAATACAGTCTTAGCTTCCTTCCCAGTCAGAAGAAGATTGATTCTCTTCCTCTTAGTACTAACGCGTATCGGATGCTCCATGTGTCATCTACTCCTCTTCCAATGGCCAAGGCTGTCCTGACCATCGAGTCCCCTCCTCCCATGTATGTCGGAGGATGATATGCCTAAAACCCTTAGAGGTTACTCGTCCCTTTCTGGCCCACCGTTTCACTAGTTAGTGCAATGGTAGCAGCCACCGCTCTCGCTTGTGCAATGATGGCGGCTATGGTGCCGTATCCTTCGGAGCTAATCGGAAATGTGACCCTGGCCATTGGGTCTCCTCCTCTCTTGAGGGCCGGAGGATTATGTGCCTCGAACCTCGGAAGGTTACTTGAACCTTGATTGTTGCACTAAGCAGTGCTGACGGTGGCAGCAACAACACTGCTGAATAAAGGCGTAGTGTGATAACCATGACCTATGATGGTCTGTTAGTCTACACTGAAGACTAATTTTGGAAATGAGTTTAAGGTGAGTGATCAGAGGTTAAAGCATTATCTTCGAGGGAACATAAATGAAGATTAACTCAAGATTCAGAAGAGATGGAAGAATTTTGCTGAAAGAGATGCATTTTATAGAAAATGTCCTAGAAATAAATACATAAAGATGGCGACTGCAGGAGGCAACCCAAAATTTTTAATTTTCATAGTTAGCAAATTTTTTAAACTTTACGTATTGAAGATTGGTCCATGGTGTTTGAAAATTTTATTGTGTGATTTTGTTGACTTTTCAGGACAATGAAGCTGAAATTAAAGATGGGTTTTTAATTTGGAAGCATTCTGTCTCAAACTCATCATGCAGAAAGTGCTATAAGGGAGAGTCTTTCTTTTTCCCTAACTTGTGCTTTAAAGATAATACATAGTTGAAGTTTGGGGGAGTGTATTTTTATGAGTAGAAAATGAAAAGTAGCTTTGATGTGCCCATTCCTTGAATATTTTGATTATCATCATGATTGAATAAAGCTAAATGAAGAAATGAGATGTACTGTTCATACTTGAATTGAGGTTCTTTTCTGTTAGACATGTCTTCACAAGTACGATTTGAGTGGTACGAATGTATTGAATATTGATTTGTGTGTTAATTGGCTGAAAATATTAAATTTACAAGTTTGAGGAAAATGCAATTTTATGTTGCGACATTGTTTCTCTTTATTAAACTCACAAGCTAGTTCAAACCTTTTGTCGTGCAGCAAGGAAGCCATGTCACGACAATTTCAAAATATGTCGTGATATTATTTCTCTTTGTTGCGACAAGGATCACCCTAGCCTTTTATGCATTGTAGAAAATTATGTTGCGACATAATTCTTTATGTCACGACATTATTTTACTTCGCAGGAGTGGTACATGTCTGAAACGCAATACTATGTCGCGACATAGGTCTAAATAAAAAAAAAAAAAAAAAACCCTAGTCTAGTGATTGTTGCATTTATAAATGGAGCACAACAAATCATTTGGCCTATAAATGAGAACTTTAAACTTGAGAAGGCCACACTTCATATAAATCATCAAACCTTTAAACCACCTTCTTCAAATTTCTCTCTCATAGTCATTTTGAAAACCTAAATCCCCAAACCTGACATCCATTCATTATACGAAAAACCATCAAACTTTGTGAACTGAGCGAGATAATGGAAGAATACGCGGAGATTGAGAAGAAGCCATTCGGGAGGTTCGGTTAGAGGCGATACGGGAAGAAGAAACAAGAAGGCGAGCAAAGTTGAAGAAGCAGAAGAAATGAGGGTAGGAAGGCTGAAGCAGAGGCGGAAAGAAAAATTAAGTGATTTTGTTTCAGAGCATGCATATTTCACTTGGAGGGACAAGTTGTAGCACAAAGACTTCATTAGCGGAAGGGGGTTTAGCAAGCTAATTTCACCCTTCGTAGAAACGATTGAGAAGAGAGGATTACACTTATTTTGTGAGCACAAGGCTTCTGGTTTTGTGGATGTAGTTAAGAAATTTTACTCAAACATTGTGGGAATGAGAGAAAAGACTTGCTTTGTTAGAGGACAGTTAAAATCTTTCAGCAGGAGAAGATTGATGACACATTTAATCTGAAAGAACAAAAAAAGGGTTCGAAGTTCAAGAGATTGGTGAAAGAGCCAGAGTATTAGAAAATTGTAGACTTATTGACAGATGGAAAGGAAAAATGGAAATCTACAAGAAAGAATCCCCATGAGTCTATTGCAAGAGGCTCATTGACATATGAGGCTAAGGTTTGGTTCTACTTTATTTGCTCAGTCCTTTTACCATCCAAACACCTCAATATAGTAAGAGAGAATGAGGCGATACTCTTGCATGCTATCCTGAAAGGATACAAATTTAGTGAGGGGAAGATAATATAGAACTATATTTTGAGCTACTTCAGAAGCAGCTACAGAGGATTAGTACCCCATCCAGCAACAATCACTAGACTATGTAACTTGGGAGATGTGGAAGGAGATTGGGAAGAAGAAGAAACATGCCCTAAAGCTTCTCCTCTAACATTATTGCAGATGACAAGGTCTAAGAGCAGAGACAAAGAGGAAAAAGAAATTAGGCTGAAGAAGAAGAAGAAGAAGAAGAAAGAAGAAGAAGAAGAAGAATAAGGGGATGAAAAAGAAAATGAGCACGTACAATTGGGAAGTCTAGCTCAAGAGCAGCAAGAGAGGCAAGGGGACTTGAGCCCCATCTGGAATGTATCTCTAGATGTAAGAGAAATCCATGAAATTTGGCGAAGCTTAGGCGACAAAGCAACAGTATAGAATTGATGGAGATGCTGAAAATTTTGAGGCATGAGATGCAAGAGAGGGACGTACAACTCAAAGTCCAACTGCAGTTAAGAGATGAGTACAAGGATGCAGAGCTAAGAAGAAGAGATCATAATTTGGAGAATGCACTCAAATAGAGAGATGAAGAGTGGAGTGATAAGATAAACAGAAGAGAAAAAGAATTAAATAAAGAACTCATGGCAAGGGAAAAGGCGTTCATTTCAGACCAGCTGAAAAGAGATAAAGAGCTACTAGAGATAATGAAGGAGATAGAGGATGCAATGGAGCAGAATATGTTGCAAAAGGCAGATGCCTTAAGATACTTATATAAGGAACATCAGAAGGAAATTAGGCTCCTCATATAAAAGAGGGTTAAGGAAATGGAGCAACCCTCAACTATAGGGAAAAACTATGGACAAAGAGCTTAGACATGGTAAATAATAATTTGATCAAAATGCACTCTACCTAGGGTGAATTTAAGGGAGCCTTAAATTCCATTAGGCAGAGACATGATGATCTTATTAAACAAGTGGCTTTCTCAATGGAGTGGTCTGCCTTTAACAAAGAGGAAGGTAGTAAGGCTAGACAACCACCAGTCCAAGTCCCTAAGTTCTCCCCCTCCTCTGGCAGTTTATAGGTTTTGAACCAGTGGAATAGAACCTTCCTTAAGTTTGATAGAAAAGGAAATGACACCTTTATTTTCTTTCACTTCTTCTATCTTTGTAATTGAATTCCCTGTACAAGCAAACATAAATGAAAGATCAGTTATAAAAATTTGTGTCCATTTTTCTCTTGCATATTGTTCTTGTGTGTTTTTTTAATTTTTCATTGCTTGATCTTAAATAAATAAATAATGATGACTTTTTAGTTTGTATAGCTTTGCTGAATAATGGAGAAACCAATTTTCCTGAGTTTATTTGCTAGGTAGCTGTGAATTGTTTGGTAGAATTTCAAAGATGATTGCATTGAGTTGCTTGTGCTATGATAAAGTTTTATGAATTGAATGGCTTAATTAATGTAAGCTTTTGAGTTGTGAAATAGCATAGCAACATATCCAGAAACCAAACAAGAAATTGATAGATGAAATTTGGGGTAGTATGAGATGAATTGAAAGAAGAAGTTGTAATGTTATCAATGAATAAGTTGAACTTCAAGACTAAGGAAGATTTAAACAAATGATGGAACAAATAAGGCTTATAATTATGTTTTTGTGAACATTATAGTTATTGTGAATCTTGAAAAACAATGTACATGGTCAAAAGTACCTCTGAAACAAATTGTGCTAAGATTAGGGACATCTTATGAGATCCATCATAGTTTAATCTCCCCAAAGTCCTAGAACTTATTAGATTATTAGTCAAGGAAAAATCCTAGGCAATACCACTAACATGAAATGATATAGGCCATTCTTTGAAGTTTGAACCTTTCAAAGCTTACCCTTATAATATGCATTTGCATATACCTTAATTCCTTATTTGAGACAAAAGCCAATTTCATCATCAACCAGCAAATGAAAAGCATAAACCCTTTTTTAAATCTAATCCTCTGATAAAGAACCCTGTTTACTTGATTGCATAATAATTACATGATAGTGAAAAGGATAAGTTTGGGGGAGCATTATTTTCAATTGTAAAGGAGGATAAGAATAAAGGATAGGAAAGGAAAACCAACTAAGATGAGAAAAGAGGAAAAAGAATGAAGAAAAGAAGATGTGAAAATACAAAGTATCAAGGTGGAATGAGTTTTGTCTTGTAGCCTTGCTTCCTTGAACAATTAAGTTCTTAGGGGTGTTTCAACACCTAGTACCCTAATGTCAACTGGTATGGGAGTTGCTAACCCAAAGTTCTCTAAGGGTGGTAGAAAGCTTAAAAAGACAAAAACATTGCACTATTCCATAAGCCTTGACAAAAAATGAAAAATAAAAAAGCTTATAATTTGAGGAACTGAATTTACAGTATAAAGGTGGTCAAGAAAACACCACAATAAAAGGTATGCAGAATAATGCACAAAACCAAGTTTGGGTTTGTTTGAAAGTTGACAGCAGTGGAAAAGTCAAGGATGTAGGATGAAAGCAAATATGTTGAGTTGTTAGTGGAAACTGGGTAAACTTGAGCCTAAATTATCCATTTATCTACCCAATTACAAGCCACACATTACAAGCCTAAAAGACCTAATTGATCTTAAAGGTTGTCTGCACACGTGGTAAGATTAATATAACAAAAAAGCATATTGGACTTAGAAGAATAAAGGAGAAGTTTATTATCTGAGTAGTGTCTCAGAAGATTAACTAATATGCAAAGGAGAAAAAGAGAGAAGACCATCACACACTCACAAATCGAGGTTAAATAATGGAATTGTTTACACTATGGGAATTATTGGCCTGTTTAGTGAACTTAATTGAAAATCTTCCTTGTTCTGAATTGGAAACTTTTTCAAAAATAATTTTACAACTAACCTATTATTTTTTTAGCTAAATTGTGGGTTCAAGAAAAAAGATTTATAGTGCGGCAAAGAAAAATGTCCTTAAAAATAAAAGCAGAATTGTTTGAGGACAAACAAAATTTTTTTCTTTGCTTGGGGACAAGCAAAACTCTAAGTTTAGGGGAATTTCATGAGTCCTAAACTCATATTTTTAGTCCATTTTTCTTGCATTTTTTCAACATTTTATAATTCATTTTAATGTAGAATTCTAGAATAATCACCAACTTTGTGTTTTGTAGGTTTTGAATATAAAAGAAACAAATCCAGTAAGAAAAGCAGCAAAAAAGTGGCTAAGGCAGAAATTTTGCGAAAATGGATTTTTATGTCGTGACAATGCCTGAGAATTTCTTGAAGACGAATGTCGCAACACAACAAAACTATGTCGCGACATAAAATGATAGACTAAAGGGATAAGATAAATCAAGTTGGTGTAACAAAGGATTTTATGTTGGGACAAATATTTCAGCGAATGAAAAGATCAAGGTAGGAATTATGTTGCGACATTTTCAAAGTATGTTGCGACATAAAGTTCAAAAGTCAGCATAGCAAAGTAAGAAGGTTATGTCGCGACAGAGAAGTTTTATGTCGTGACAACCACAACATAATGCTGAGGGAACTTTGTCGCAACATAGAATTTTATTGTTGTGACAAAGGTTGTGAGGAACTACAAAAAGAATGTCACGACACAGAAATTTATGTTGCGACATAATGAAGAGCTGAAGGCAAAGGTATTTGTCACGACAATCAGAAGCTATGTCACGACATTAATTGAAGAGAAGAGCCTAGAAGAGAACTGCAGTATGTCGCGACATTTTCGAAGACCGTCAAAACACAGTTAGAGCAAAAGAGTTAATGTATGTCAGGACATTCCAAACTTATGTCTTGACATAAAACAAAGCTGAAGGCTAAGAAACTCTGTCATGACATAGAAATTTATGTCGCGACACAATGAAGAGCAGCAAGAAGGAAACATTGTCGCGAAAAAGCTTTTTATGTTGCGACAATCGTAAGAAGAATTCAGTTAAGCTCTGTCGCGATATTTTCAAAGTATGCTGCGACATATTTCACGAAAAAGGTATAGAACACTATCGCTATGAAACCCCGAAAGATCCAGATTTCTGAGGAAAGGTAGAACGGTAAATTTCGGTCAAAATCCGGAATTTCTTTAGATCTCGGATGATGAAACAGACTTCACCATTGGAATCGTCTCGCGAAATCTAGCTATCACGTTGAATTTCATTGAATTCCGAGACAGTCAGAATTTCACGTTTTTCGAGGTACCGAGAAATATGGGACACTTGGCATGTGTTAAGTGGCTCACATTGAGCCACGTGTCAAATGTAGGATGAGTCAAACAATGAGAGCTCAAGTGGGACCCGTGTGGGCATGTGGCGTCTCATAGTGAAAGGAAATTCACTATTAAGAATAAGTGGATAAGGTGTAATCCAAGGAGCCACTAAGAGGGTGACATGTGGCAAGTGAGAGGACAATTCTCTTGACCAACCTTGACCCAACCGGTTTGGGAGAGGGAAAGAGGGAGAAAGAAAGAGAGTTTTTAGAGAAATAGACTCTACCTTCTCTCTACTAGATTTTAAGTGATCGGTCAAGTCGAATCAGGCAAGACAAAGAGGCAAAGTTGATCCCCCTTTGTAAGAGCTACGCATGGAGTGCCGGTATTATGGGTTTCGACAAACTCGAATTGGTCTTCTCCTACTTGGTTAGTTCTTGTCTAAAAAGCCATAAATATGGTTTATTTTGTAGTTGTGAGTCCGGAAATGGTCGTGCACTTCAGTTCCAAGGAAGTGAGACCGGAGGCTTGATGAGGGTTGTCCTTGGGCAGTCGAGGAGCTAATGGTGGGGCGCAGTGTAGTCAGGAATTTGTTGGTGGACTGAAATTGTCCATGTGTTTTGCTTGATGTTATTGCGGAAAATGAATAATATGTTGTGTGTTTGGTGCTCAGGGCCACTTTGGCCGAGTTGAAAATGGTGAAATGAATGGGCGAGGCGGTTTTAGAAGGATGTGTGAGAATTTGGACAATGCCACGTTGAGATCAGATTAAGGAGCTTTTATGTGTTATTGCTTGAAATGAATAGAATGTGTTAGTTGTGAAGAATGAGAATGGTTAATGCATGCTAATTTGATGTGTTAACATGATGTTTGAACTATGTGGATTATAATTGTGTAAGAATGGAATATATGAATTGGCATCATTCATGTGTGCGCAGTACATCGCGTCGAGTCGGGTGTGAGTGCACGGTATGGTCGTTCACCATTCTTGGTGAATGTGTGGTGAGCTAGTGTTTTGGATAACGTCCAATAAATGACTCACGATTCAATTCATAAAATGAAATAAATATTTATGTGTGTTGGGCGGAGCAAGAAGGGGGTCGCTAATCCCCTCAGGTGAAAAGCCTGGAATTTCTGGTGTAGGAGACCCGTGGTAATATCACAGGTCTGCCTTAGGTGTGAGAGACCAGCGTTGCTATCCCCGAAAAGTTACGTAGGTGTAAGAGACCCAGCTGTGTAAGTCGAAAAGTTACATTGCCCAAAGAAAACACGAATATGTTATCACTCGGACTTAGAGTTGAGTGATAGGAGTCGGGATTGACTCGGGATTGGTTACCCATTGGCAAATTGCATTGGGTGTTAGTGAGCCGACAAAGGTTCGGTATATGGGTGTCATTGGTATTACTAGTGACGATTGCTACACTTGGCATAGGCATGTGGGAGAGAGTCGGTCAGTGACTCGGGGTATGGGCATGAAAACATTTCGTGCATGATATAAATCATTCAATGTATGAATTGTAAATTGTATTGAATGTGGATGTTGTGATGTGCCATTGCATTTGCATTTTAGGTGGGGAGTAGCCCTTGTAGGAGATTATCACTATTGGGTTTTGCTCACCCCGTCGTGGGATCCCCTTTTTAGGTACAGGGAGTATTCAGGAAGACGACACTCACTAGAGGCCACTTTTGAGAAGAAAGCCGACATGTGGCTTTGATTATATATTTTTGTAAAACATGTATAAACATTATGATGGATGCATGTTGTATAAGAGTGTAATTAACTCTTGAAACTATTGTAATATAGTTGGTTATATTTTGGTGAGTATGGATGTATGGGGCTAACGTGGCAATTTTTACTCATGTTTGAGTCTCGGGTGAGACACTCATCTTGTGGCATTAGGGCCGCAGTAGCCATATGTATTCGAGTTGACGGGTTGTCAAACGGACCCGAAGTGAGTCATGATCATGACATGCTGCAAGCCATGACAAAGTTTGAGGACAAACAAAACAATGTTGCGACAAAGACATCTTTTGGGCCAGTTTTGGGGGTCCACAGATTCAGCCTCGAAGTACGGCCCATCATTTGAAAATCTATAAATAGAAACACATAGGGCACTGTGAGCAGCTTCCACCGAACCAAGAACATTTGGGTAGCTGGAGTCTCCTTTGTATATTATTTTTTCTTTTATTTTTCCTTTTAATTTTCTTTTATTTCTTTTTCATCGATTTAGTTTTAGCTTACATTTTAGTTAGTAATTTTCTTTGGATTTGAGAAGTGTTATGAGTTGAAGTTTCGATCTGGGTTCATTGTAAACATTTCGATTTCATTACTGTCTGATTTCAATGGAACCTGGAAATTTTCTAGAGTTCATTTATTTAAGTTTACTTGCAATTTCAGTGAATTTTCCCGATCAATTAGTCATTGTTATTTGTAATCTAGTTTTGAAAGACGGAGCTCCCTCTGTGAATGGATTGGTGTTAATTATCATTTTCTGCGTAACTTAAAAGAATGTCAGAGTTAGAAATCTTGAATTTATCTAATAGGTTTGTTCTCAAAATTAATTGTTCTTGTGTGTGTGTACCCAAAAGGGTTGTATCTTACTCTGATTTCCAGGAGGCCCTTTGAGTGACACAGAGATGGAGATTCCTAAGAGTATAGAGCAGTTACTTAGGGGTATGCTAGACTAATATTTTGGAACTAATGAACTCTGAAAGATTACTCTGATAGATCACTAATTTACTCATGGTGTGAGGATTAGTTAGTTGATGTATCATTTTAATGGATTAGAGGTTTCTCCTCTATTTGATGGAATGATCTTGATCTCGTGTTAGCATAGATCTAATTAAGGAAATAGAGAGTTTACTCAAATTCGAAGGATGAGATATCAATTAGATTAGAGAAGGCTTGCATCTTTTTGTCTATGGGGGCAAGAATTCTTCAGTCCTAGGAATAGGGTGTGAAGTATTGAAAAGGAAAAATATCTGTTCTTAGAAAGAGGATTATATCCTACAAGTAACTAATTGAATACATATATTAGAAGGAATATAGTTCTCAGTGGTGAAATAACCTCAAATATATGGAGGAATCGAGCTATACTACCTTGCATATTTTACAAGTTCAGGTTTCAACTTAATAGCTGAACCATGTTATAGAATGATGCAAAATTGATAATTATACATTGATCTATTTCCCAGTGTTAACTTTACTCAATGAACTCTCAATTTCAATTCATTTTGAATTTTTGTTATAGTTATAAAATTTTATTTAGTCATTCTTCCTGAAGTTTACACAAATCAACTTTAAATTTGTGAGTTCAAATAGTGAGGATCTTGAGTAGTTGGGGTAATTGATCTTTAAGATCTCTCATCAATCCTCGCGGAAATAATATCTAGACTTAAAATCCACTGTATCACTTGTATGACCTGTGCACTTGCAGTAGACCAATAATAAATTTTCATTATTACAAACACATCAGAAAACATTTTAATATAATTTTTAGTCTTATTTTGGTCACTAATCAAGTTTTTTGTGTCATTGTTGGGGACTGAATAGTCTTTGGAGGTAGTGCCAGAAGTTTGTCACACATACATAGATCTCATCGATTTTTGGGTCTAAACAATTACCAAGTCTTATCTTAAATTATATAGTTTCCCTTCCTTATGGTCGTTTTTTAGGAAAAATAAGTTAGTTTCCTTTCTAGTTTTTGGCCGAATATTTAGTTTCCTTTGTGACCGAATTTTTTTTTATTTTTAATATTTTTGGGCCTATTTATAGGCGTGTTATCCCTATTTTCTTCAATTTACAAATTTATAAAATTGAGAGTTTAAATTTCTCTTTGGTTCTTGAAAAAACTTTTTGAAGTTATCGATTATTCTGTGGCGTTCATCAAGACTTATCAATCGGATCTCCATCACCAATTATGGCATCCTCCTATACCAAGGTTCTTGCTTCCCTATAAATGCTTGGGTCAAGGTCATCCATCAGCCCGAACACTAGAAGCGAGTTCTTAGAGATTAATTTGATCACGAGTCTCCTCACAAGTTAGCAGGGTTCGTATTATCAAGTTGTACAGAACTCGACCAAGTTTTTGAACCTTGGATATAAGCAGTCCATCATGCCTAACTTTTGTGGAAAAGCATTCAATGTTTAAATAGGCAAGGTATAGGGAAGGAAGGGGTCCCGCGTTCAAGTCCCAGTGGGAACAGTTTACTATATTGTAACTCAAGTGTTTAGTTGTCAAAAAAAAAAAAAAAAAAACTCATGGATATAAGCCAATAAGACCTAACTCAAGTGGTTAAGAGCTTAGGTTGACATAGAGAGGGAAACGGTCTAGGGTTCGAGTCCCTATGGGGACAAATTTGTGAATAAATGTATTACTATGATGTATTATAAAATGAATAGAAGTAAAAAAATAAAAAATAAAAAATAAAAAAAACTCATGAATATAAATATTAAATAATTTTAAAATATATAGGCTCTAAGTAAATTTAAATTTATTTTATATCTATTTATTTTGCATTATAATATAGTATTTTATTCCTCACAACTACGTCCCACTAGGACTTGAATCTTGGATCCCTCCTCTTCTTATTCTCGCCTGATCTGTTAACTACTTGAATTAGGTCTTGTTAACAACAACATAATTATATTTGATATTCTTAAAAAAATTATCAAATTACTAAACATAAAAATAATTATTTTCCTTAACATTTTCTTTCCTTTAGTACTTTCTTATCAAAATCAACAGGTTCTTTGTCTTCTATTGTATAAGTAGCATCTTGAAGAGGATGTGAAATTTTTTATCTAAACCACTTGTTCTATAAAACCCGAGAAAATTCTAATTTTCCAAGAAAGGGTAAAATGGTAATTTCGGTCAGAATCTAGAATTTTTCTAGATCTCAGATGACGAAACAGACTTCACCATTGGAATCGTCTCGTGAAATCTAGTTACCACGTCGAATTTCATCGAATTCCGAGACAGTCGGAATTTCATGTTTTTCGAGACACCGAGAGGGGTGTGGGACACTTGGCATGAGATGAGTGGCTCAAGGTGTGCCACGTGTCAGGTGCCTAATTAGTCAAACAAGGAGAGCCAAGTGGGGCCCACGTGGACATGTGACATTTCCTAAGTGGATGGAAATCCACTATTATGGATAAAGGATGTGTGTGTAATCCAAGGAACCAATGGCAATTGGACATATGGCATGAGAGGACAATTCTCTTGACCCCGAGATTGGCCTAACGGTTGGGAGAGGGAAAAGAACCAATTGAGAAAGAGAGAGAAAGAGGGAGGATTTTTAGAGAAAGAGACTCTAGATTCTCTCTAAAATTCTCGGAGATCGGACCGTCGAATCCCGGCGAGCCAAGAGACAAAGTTGCTCCCCACTACAAGAGCTACGTGTGGGCACCAATTTTGTGGGTTTCGACAACTCCGGGAGGTAGGGACCTTCTCCTACTTGGTTTATTTTCGGCTTAAGAGCCATTTAAAATGGTATAGATGGTATGAGGCCGTGAGCGACCATTTGATCAATCTCGAAAATTGGGACTAAATGCTGGAAATTTCAAGACCCATTTTAGACAGTCCTTGACTGATCTTGGACTGAAAATGGTCCTTGTGTGCCTTATATGTGTGTTATAATTGTGTGTTATTGCTTGATATTTGAATAACTTGCAAATTATGGTTCTGGGTGTTGTGAGGCCGAAAATGGCCATTGATTTTGGTTCCAAAGAAGTGGAACCGATGCTTAAGAAGGAAATTTGTCCATGGAGCGAGTCCACGTGACTGGGAAGCCCCATTAAAATAGTCCGGGTTGATGGTTGGACTGAAATTGTCCATGTGTGTTATTTGAATAATATTGCTTAAAATTGAATGGCTTGAGATATGTGTGGAAAAGAATCCTTAATGCATGTAATTTAATGTGTTAACATGATGTTTGAATTATATGAAATATAATTGTGTGTGAGCCATTGGAATTGGATATAGGAAATGGCATAATGCATTTCATATGCACCGGGGCACCCTAGAATAGTAGGTGCGAGTGCATGACAAATTTCAATCGGAGGGTTGTCCAAATGATGAATTCTTTTGTAAAATTATTAAAAATAATAATTTTATCGGAAAGTTGTCCGAAGAATTGTGTTGGGAAAATTGTCCAACAATTCACGTCGAAGGGGCCCATGAATTGTTTCGGAGAGTTCCCAGCAAATTCACCTCGGAGGATTGTCCAACGTATTTATATCAGAAGGTTGCCCACAATTAAAACAAATATTTTTCTTCATCTGATTTTCATACATGGCATAAGCATGTGTGAGGAGTGATGGAGACTCGAGACATGCGGATTAGGCATGTAGACATTCAAGTAGGATCATGCATTTGCTTGAATGTGTTTGGTTATATCCATTACATGTGTAGGTGGGGGTAACCCATATGAGAATTGATGCAGGTATTGCTCATCCTATCGAGGGAAAATTATTTCAAGTACAGGGAGTGTTCGAGAAGACGGTACTCACTAGAGGCCGCTTTTAAGAAGAAAGCCGGATTGTGGCTTTGATATATATTTTGTAAAACATGTATTATAATTTTTAATTTAAATATATGTTCGTATTAAGAGTGATATAATAACCCTTGAAACTATGGTAATATAGTTGATTATATTTTAGTGAGTATGATGTGTAGGCCAATGTAGCTATTTTTACTCATGTATGGGTCTCATGATATGAGACACAAGTTTTTCGCAGATTGACGGTAGTCAACAGGACCCCCGGGAAATGGGGCGTCACATGTTCTATATGTAGTTGCTCTTGTTTGTGTATCATCCAAATACCCTTTTTCCCATCGTTACTAGTGATATATAAAATAGGATTTAATTGTCATTTGCTTAAAAGTTCATAACTTTGAAGTCATGTTTGGTCCTTGCAAAGTTTCAGGAATGGATTGGAGGAACCGAAACAAACAAATTTGGTAGTGGAAATTATAAAATATTTCTTGCTGTCCATAAAAATTTGAGGGAAAACAAATTAAATTATTGAGAAATGGACTTCCTCATAACTACTCCTACCTTTTTCAAGCAAAATAGCAAGGAATTTTTTTAAACGTTTTGATTTATGTTTCCCTTGGTATTTTCTTTCATCTTATCCAATTAGAAGTGTGACTTAAATTTTGTTTAAACCATTAAGTATATTTAGTAGAATAACTCAAAGATATGATTTCAAGTCTAAAACAACTTTTATGACTTGAATCCACATCTTCATTTAGCTTTAATACATCAATTTAATGTAGATTCTATCACCCGATATTTTGTCATTCTATTGTCTTCATTATTATCAATTTTTTCTCTACTTATAATAATTTATAAGGATAGATATCTCAAGATTTGATAGTTTAAATATCTTTCAAATTGATTTCGTGAAATGACCTTAATACTTAATAAAAGGTATTAAGTTAATAATTTAAGTATAATTTAACTTACAGTCAACTTTAACAATTATGTAATAAGAATTAAGTTTTGCCAAACTTTCTGAATCTTTTAACTTTTCCATCCCATTCAAGTTGCAATATGATTAATTCCTATACACTATTGTCACAATCCTTACTGATTTTATAAAATACGAATAAATATAAGTTTTTCTATTGAATTATATATACATATGAATAAATAATAATAAGGAATTTACAGTATCCATTGACCTTCAGAGGACGAATAAGACAAGTTTTCACAAATTTTAGTGCTATAACTTTAATCAAATTATATGTACCAATCATATTATTGATAAAAACACATGATAAGAGAGGATTAAAAGATACACATGAAGGAACAGATGTGTGGCCCAATGAAATGACAGCATTTAGAATTATTTCACGATTTTAGAAGGACCTTCATCTTCTAAATATAATATTTGTAATATAATATCAACCTTCAATGATAGAAGAAAAGAAAGAGAAGAAGAGGAAAGTGAAGGAAAAGAAATTAAAGAAATTGGAAGAAAACGAAAGGAAGTTGGACAAAGGGAGAACTAGAGTTATAATCATGCACTAAAGGTTTTGAATTGATGTGGAAGGTGAAGAAGATACTTACATTGTTTTTTTTTTCCACATCAAAATTTAATTCAAAATAAATTAAATTCGGGTCAAAATATAGTTTCCCAATAGGACGGAATATCATGATTATAAAATATAAACTAAATACTTGAAGTAAGAAAACATTGTTATAAATATGTGCTTTGAGAAATTATTTGTATATAGAATCTTTTTTTTGGAAATATTTGAAAATAGAATTTAAGAATTCTCGTGACGCCCTAATCCGAGGGTCCGTTGACAATCCGTCAACCCGCGGAATACATGTAGTCATTGAGTGTCTCAATGCCACAAAATGAGTGTCTCTCTACCCGAAACTCAAACATGAGTAAAATGAGGTCACGTCCGGGCCCATACATCCACACTCACCAAAATATAACCAACTATATTATAATAGTTTCAAGAGTTAACTACTCTCCTATACAAACATGTATCAATCAAAATGTTTCATACATGTTTTACACAAAAATATATAATCAAAGCCACATGTCAGCTTTCTTCTCAAGCGGCCTCTAGTAGGCGTCGTCTTCCTGAATACTCCTTTATGCTGAAAGGGAATCCACGACAAGGTGAGCAATGCCCAGATGGTTAGATTTTCCTACATTGAGTTACTCCCCACCTAAGTGCTCATGCAATAGCAAACACACATATTCAGTGAATTCATGATTCCTCTTAAGTATCTACATGTTATGGATGAGAATGTGACTCACCCTTTCCCGGCTTCTCGAGCCCTCATGACTTCCCTTATGCCTAAGCCAAGTGTGAGAAAACATTGTTTTCAAAAAAAAAGGTTTTTGTTCTTGGAAACGTAATACCAATTTCCAATAAAATTCTATTGGATAACCCTCCGAGTGGTCTTTGGACTTTCTCAGAAGCATTGATAAAGTTATCCTCGAGATGGCTTGTTGGACAACTCTCCAAGGTAATTCTTCATAAAATCTTCCCATGAAATTCATTTGACAACCATGTTTTTCATGTCATGAACTCATACCTGCTTATCTAGGTTACCCTAATGCATATGAATGCAATATGTCATTTCATAATAATTCATGTTAATATATCAAGCATGCATATATTAACCAAATTCACACCAAGCAACATGTTATTCATTCATAGCAATAACACCCAAAATTAGCTCACATGGGCTAATAAACAAACCGACAGTCCATCTTGGAACTGCCCAAGGCATCACGCCAACAACACAACATATTATTCAATCATAGCAATAACATATCAACACACAAGCAACACATACAGTCCACGGTCAGTTTCGGGACTGTCTAAAACCACTATAGGGATTTCGCCACTCAGTCGAAGTTTTTGGCACCAAATGAACGACCACTCAGGCCCCCGAACATCCCCAATCATTAAAATGGCTCTTGGCCAAAGATTAACACAAGTAGGATAAAGACCCTTACCTCTCGAAGTTGTCGAAACTCCATAATACCTATACCCAAGCGTAGCTCTTGCAGTGGGGATCAACTTTGCCTCTTGTTTCATCAGAATTTGACGGACCGATCGCCGAGAAATCTAGAGAGATGGTAGAACCTCTCTCTCTAAACTCTCTTTCTTTCTCCCTCTTTCTCTCTCTTTCTCTCTTTTCCCCTCCCAAACTGGTTGGATCAAGGTAGGTCAAGCGAACTTGTCTTCTCATGCCACTTGTTCACTTCTAAGTCGTTCTTTGGATTACACCCTATACACTTATCCATCTACCATGGATTTCCATCCACTCACAAGGTGCCATTTGTCTCCTATGGCCTCACACTTGAGCTCATTGTTTGACTAGCTCTCCACATGACAAGTGTCTCATCTTGAGCCACTCAAATTGCGCCAAGTGTCCCGTACTACCCTCGGTGTCTCAAAAAACGTGAAATTCTATCTGTCTCATAATTTGATGAAATTCGACATGGTAGCTAGATTTCGCGAGACGATTCCAACAGTGAAGTCTGTTTCATCATCCGAGATCTAGAAAAAATTCCGGATTTTGAACGAAATTATCATTTTATCATTTTTCAAAAAATTAGAATTTTTGAAAAGGGAACTATTATTTCAATTTGATTTCTTATGTTTTTTTTATTGTATTAATTATAAATTATAATGGAGTCAATAATATACGAACTTAGAAAAAAGGAAATGATCTAGGTTTAAGGAAAAGAAAATTTAACACAAGCTATTAGATTCGTAACTATTTAAAATTATAGGAAATAAGAGGAACTACATTTTTATAGGAAATGAAACATTTTATTAACTCAAATCCTTCGACGTACATGTGAAAAGAAAAAAAGAAAGTGGTCTCAAACCAAACTACCTTGGCCAAACTCAGGAGAATTACATTAATGCTTATTTGAACTTTAAATATATATATATAGCATTGAACAACACACCAGCATATATGGATGTGATGATTGTATGTCGTTCTTCTTGAACTACTTCCATAATTGTCATGGCATACCCTTCTCAAACTTTTGATCGATTCCTAAATTCGTTTCCCCTTCGGCCATACCAAACAAAAGTCATAATCACCTTTATCGTTGTTGAGCAAGCAAGCACCCTTGGAGTTTATATCCCGACTTTCTTTGTAACTATCAAAGGACATGACCTTATCTTGCCACTGAATTTTACAATAGAAAAGTGTACTAAGTATGATCAAATTGGGATGAAAAGACCACTCAAAGAATTCAGGGTTTGAGAGGACATGTACGCCAAGATCATCATCTTTGGATTGACAATGTATCGTGAGACTCGAACCTGGACCTAGAGTATTTGTAAGCCTTACGCGCACTCTATCGAAAGGTTTATAAAAACTTCCTTGCGATAGAGTGATGTGCAAAGCAAACAATAATACAAGTTTTTTGAAAAAATGGTTCATCTTTGGGAATATGCTTTGCAAAGTTTGATAATTTGGCAATGGAAGCCATTTTTTTTGTTACTTTGAAATTTATAGAAGATATAGAGGAGTTGTATAAAGGAAAGAAATAAATAACATTCCTCACATATAAAAATATCCTAAAATGAAGAGAATCCTAATATTGTTAATATCTTAT
Organism: Tetrastigma voinierianum; assembly: GCA_016808115.1. Taxonomy (NCBI): domain Eukaryota; kingdom Viridiplantae; phylum Streptophyta; class Magnoliopsida; order Vitales; family Vitaceae; genus Tetrastigma; species Tetrastigma voinierianum. The sequence goes on from JAEQBH010002807.1 coordinate 79,386, forward strand.
CTCCTATAATAAAATATTTACATATTTTGGGAAATAAAAGTATATTTTATGCTCTTAATTTTGATATTTCGCTGTTATATAATGCCATTAGTTTTGATATTTCCCTTTTATATGTAGAAAATGTGTTATATAGTAAAAAATAATAATAACGCTTATAAAAAGTTGAGCCATATTTACTGTCATATTAAATATTTTCAAACTTTTTTTAGCCATATCATCTTATAATTCCATATATTTTTTCTATATTATAAAATTGATGACATAAGTATTAATGGCTTGAATTGAATTACTTTTTCCATAACTATCACTCAATAATGAAATGCAAATAATTTTCTCTTCAAATTTATTTTTGTTAATCTTGTAAAATCATCATCTTCTCCCTTAGTAAAAAAAAAAAAAAAGGCATCATCTTCTCTCTTAAAATTTTTGACTTCCCTATTCAAATGGACATTTAATAATAATTGTTATTTTATAATAATTATGTCCTTTATAAAAATTTTCAATTTAAAAATCAATGATGAGATAAAAACATTATTGGATTTTTTTTCCTTCATACAATTTGCATCTACTTTCTTCCTATGTCTATAAAATTATCATCTTCTAATGAAATTTATTTATTTCTAATTAAAGTACCCAACTTGTTAATAATTATTATTTTATAATCTAATTAAAGTCCATCCTACCTAGTTCATGTGGTAGAACATTCAATGTGTCAAAAAGGTAGGGTATAGGGAGGAGAGTTCCTGGGTTTAGACTCCCAGTGGTCATATTTGCTATATTATAATTAAAATGTTTAATTGTCAAAAAAAAAAAAAAAATCATTATGAACCTTTGTTTTTTTCCCTTTTTATTCTTTACGAAAGTCAAATAATTATGAATGACATTATTAATCCATGGTACTATTTAAAATTTTAGGTCATGTTTAATTTCGAGAAAATTAAAAAAATAAAAAAATATAAGAGAAGACATAGAAAAGATAATATAAGAAAAAAAGTAAAGGAAAAAAAAAAGTCAAAGTTCATAAATTATTTTTATTTATTACTTCAAATTCATTTAATTTATTTTACCTCATGAGTGTAGAGATTAAATAATTTTAAAATGTATACCTTTTTAAGTAATGTTAATTATATTTTATTTTCTTTGCATTTTCTCTTATAACAAAAAGTTTTAAAAATATATATATTTTAACATCTTTCTTAAGTTTAGTTAATATCAAAATCATTTAGTTCTTTAGCTTTTATTGTAAACTATTGGAGTATATTTAGGGTTTTCTTTTATTAAACTACGCTATTACTATTATATATATATATATATACCCTTATATATATATACCTGACTCTCTTTAAATAATAATACAAGTCTCTTTCATAATATGATATCAGAGCGCCAAGCTTAATAGAAAGAAAAAAAAAACCCTAACCTTAGTTGCCACCATCCCCGCTCATCATAATCCGATGATCACATGCTTTTGGGCATTTTGCATGTGTCGTTCCCGACGACTATTGCCCTGCATGATACTAAATGGCTGAAGAATCTTCTTCCACCATTACCGTCATGCCTCTTTGTTTGTTCAGCAATCTGAGAGCGGAACGTCGTCTGTAATTTAATTGTTCTCAATGTTGATGCTCGAGGCACCACTAAAACTCACGACCATGAATTATTTGCGCCGCGACTCAGTTCATGTCTCTCTTATTCGGGTATGATTTGCCGAAGCCGTCAATGGCTCAAAGTAGTGTCCTCCAACAATGATAACTTTACCCGATGTCGCATCCCCCTCCCCAAATCCGGACCATATTCTCTGGCTCAAACAAGACTAATTGCTTCTTAATGCAATTGTTGGGTCCATATCTGTTGGAAAAAATGGGTTGACATAGGAGTGTATCTTTTGAGCTAAAATTAAAATGGGTCCCACAAACTCTTTGTAGTGGGTCCACATGAGAATGTGTTCTCCTCCATGAGGAGATGAAGATTATCTATGAAGTTGTTCAAAACCATTAAGGAGTGAATTAGAAATTACCTCCAAACATCACCACTTGAAAATGGTAACAAAAGGTTTAAGCTTGTGTCCCACAACGGATGGGAACAAGACATTTAAAGGGTATATATACACCTACATTATAGTTAGTTTGGGCCACTAGGGGCATGATTTATGGAAGGGGAGGGACCTAGCTCATGCATGGTTCACCACAGCCCGCGGCCTCATCATGCCCAGTAGGAACAGTTGGGCCGGGTTGGGTTTGTTTGGCGTGTATACATATACTTAAATTCTTTTTTTGGCTCAAATGTTGTCGTTTTTCAGCGGCGTAGGTTCTGGATTGGGACCATCGTTTAAGGTGGAGGCCCAGGCGTCTTCTCGCACGGACGTGGCGTAATGCATTGTGAGGCATGTCGATCTGACCCATCCCCAACCTTCATGACTGTACCGAACACTCATGAGTTTTGAGAGACTGAGTTCTACGTAATTTCTGGTTCGACAGCCAACAAAGAGAAGTGCTTTCTCTGTGTTGGGAGATCATTTTATCCTAGGAAACGACTTACCAATAACTCGAAGCACCACTACGAGGGCAATATATTGTCTTAAGGAGATTGTGTCCAACACAAGACTTGATCATTCCTGATTACTACAAACAGGTTCCACCTTATTGCTTTAACTTTTTATTCTATTTGTTTTGCAAACAGTTTCTCATAGTCATACTGATATAGGTTCCAGTTTATTCGTTCTGCAAACAGTTTTCATTAACGTTTTATTTGTTCGTTTTATCCGTCCTATTCTTTATAATATATAGAATTATTAGAACAACAGTATCTGCCACCTTATTGCAGTTTATCTCTACCTCCTTCACATCTTGTGCTGCATGGACTACTCTCGAAAAGACGTATGCCTCTCTTTTGTGTGGATGGATCATGACCCATCGCCCGGGAATCTTACTTTTTGTCCTCGACAAGGCAATCAAACTATTACCGACTATATGTAAGTCAAACACAATATTGACTCTCTTGTCCTTATGAATGTCTCTATTGACTTTGATGAGATCTCCTTGTGTGTTTTGAACGACCTTGGCTTGGCCTACTAAAACATATCTTATGAGTGTCCAAAACACTCATGATATACCCTTGTTTTACTATGTTTTTATCCCATTTCATATAGTAATAAGTGTGGTTATCGCTCTATATTTGATATTTGGTTTCTTGTGCACTATGGATGAATAAGGCGGCATTTGGAGACTTGAAGAAGGAGAATTGAAAACCCAGTTCCAACGTCTCAACGTTGGATGCCGCGATAAAGAATAAGAAGAACGCCTGAGAGAACAATGAAAGTTATGTTGAGACATTCCACAGCCTTATCGCGACATAAATTATGAAGAAGGCAGCAGAATTAGTCGTGACATTCCAAACTTAAGTTGCAACATAAAACAAAGCTGAAGGCAGTGAACTATGTCACGACATACTTTAGTTATGTCGTGAAAAAAGCTCAAGGCAACCAGCAGTGCAAGGTAGGGAAACTATGTCACGACATTTCCAAAGTGTGTCGCGACATAACTCAAGAAAAAGGCAAAGAACTATATTACGACAAAGCCACGACAAAGGGTTAAGACATAGAAGCTAAATCTTTGTCGCAACATATGAAAACTTTGTCGTGACAAAGTTTTCAAAGGCAAACTTGAGGATAAACAAGCAGTTATGTCGCTACAAGGTGCCAACAAAGATTGAAGACATAAGAGTAGCATCTATGTCTTTGTTCAAAAACTCTTTGTCGTGACAAGATAGCAGGAAAGCAAATCAGCCATTGTCATGACACTACCACAATAAAGCTAGAGGCCAAGTGACACTGACACAATAAATCTAGAGGCCAAAGAAGAAAATGTTATGTCGCGACATAGACCAACAATGTTTCGACAAAGACAATCATTGGGCTTGCACGGAAACCCACGATATCAACCCTGAATTCAAGCCCAACATTTGATGAGCCTTTAAATAGAGATATCTATAAGTATAAAAATACAAGGGTGCAGACATACGAAACAGGGCGACAAATTGAATTGAGACAACGTGTTACCTCTTATATATTTGTATTTATTTTCTCGAACATTTAATGATTAAAAAATCTATGGTTGTAATGAACATCATTATGTTCTATATCTATTTCTAGGGTTTTGTCGTAACCTTGCTACATTCATATGGATTAATTATTAATTTTGTTTCTATTCAGTATATTAATGGATTTCATATCGACTTGCTCTATTTCTATGATTTATTTACATGAAGGTGTTTGGCCAACATTGGCATGTTCTTACTAGGAATATGAGATTAAGAGATAAAGACTCCCAAGGATATGAGTAAAGCGACACTTGGTAAATTGGTGAGTAGAGATCTCCTGGTTCCAAGTGTGGTGATTAAGGTTTAAACATTTAAGTGTTTTAGAGTCCAGGGTTGACGTAGAGATGCAATACACCCTACTGGTGATATAGGTAAATATACCTCGAGAAAGGATATCTCGTAGGCAAGATCAACCTACTAGCGTGAATATGTTAATATACTAAATGAATAATTTACCTAGTTTAGAATCCATTGAGTGTGGCAAGGGGAGGCAAAACCCTAGTTTCCATTAACTGATTTAGCAAATATTTTAGGGTTAGTTTTTCTCTACATTAGTCATGATTCACTAGTATTCGACACACTTCTCCTTGTGGGAATGACACTTTATGAGACACTATACTATATACCCTCGACGTGTATACTTACGTGTATGAGCCTACGTTTTGACATAAACTTACATACCTATTCAGAGCCCGTCAAGTTTTTGGTGTCGTTGCTGGGGAGAAGTTTTTGTGTTGATATTGACAACAGTGCACTTGGATATTTGTGACGCCCCAAAACAGGGGGTCCCGTTGACTATCCGTCAACCTGTGGAAAATCTACACGTCTCGTGTTACGAGACACACACATGAGTAAAATGGCCACATAGGGCTCATGCATCCATACTCATAAAAAAATAATCAACTATATTCTTATAGTTTCCATGCCTGTTTTACAAAAATATTTACTCAAAGCCACATTTTGGCTTTCTTCTTAAAAGCTACCTCTAATGAGTGTCGTTTCCTTGGATAGTCCCTGTACCTGAAAGGGGTCCCACGACGGGGTGAGCAAAGCCCAGTAGAAAGTTCTCCTACGGATTACTCTACTGCTCTTCTTTGCACTTACACTTCATTTGCCCCTCCGTCTCATATGCAATAAGCATATATAAACAATCAATCACATTCCATACAATTATTTACTATTATGTAAAATGTCTATATGTACATGAGGATGCAACCCCTCATGCTCACGACCTGAGTCCCAACCGACTCCCTCACACCTGGAATGCCAAGTGTGAATAAAACCAGTCATCGGTGTTTGACACCATGACTAAACCATTGAAGACCCTCGGTGCATATTTCATCAAAACTGATTTTTTTTTTTCTTTTCCTCTTTCTTTTGTAGATAAGTTTCCGGGATTACACGCCCAGGACGCTGCACGCCTTTTCAGCATTTTCCACGAACTTACATGTCGCTAAGGATTCATGTCTAACCCAGTGAATAACATTTGGGACTTTGCAGGGGGATCTACTGACTTGCTCATGAAACATGTAATTTATCATTTTGATCATTTTACACACCCGTGAATCTTTACCTTGGACTTTGTCCCATTTTTCCCCAAATTCACGACCCATTCACCAACACTGGTGAATAAACCTTACCTTACACACACACAGGCGATGCGTGTGTGGGTGCATATGAAATGCATGATGCCAATCATTTCCTCATGTTACATGCATGAATGGCTGCTATGAAACATTTACAAACCATGGACAATTATAATTTATACATATAATCTACCTCCATGCAAACCATGTTAATACATCAAATAGCATGCATCAACATCACATTTTCCACACACTGCATGTTATTCAAGCAAGCCATAACACACAACTAGGTCTCAAAGTTAGGACCATTCAATAGGGCACTACCAGTCCGCTTCCGCAATATGAACCCGATATGGTTCCCGATCATTGTCATCACAACAAACAAACCTGACACCTAGAAACTTTCAGTTTCTAGTTAAGGCTCCCATAACTCCAGGTCCATGAAACGGTCATAAATCCATACCCCTTAGTCCCAGTACAGACTATTTTTATGGCATTTTGCATTACTGTGTGCAGACATTGGCTGACAGGAAGAATTCACCTGCGGGTTTGTGAAACTCAACTTCTTCACGTGGATCTTATGTGCCAGTTTCAGTCATAGGCATGTTGACAGCGGCGAAATCTTTCTTTCCACTCTCTTCTTTACTATTTTCATATGCTCTCAGCGATTGCAACTGTTTAACATTTGGCACTCTTTCTTTTTGCTTTTTCACTCTTTTGCTTTTTCAACTCTCACTCTTCTTTTCCTTTCCTCATCTAATTTTCTCTTTACTCAACTTTGTTCTGTTTTTGAATAGTGACAGTGATATCAGATCAAAGAAACTTCTTCTCTTTTCACTAAATAAACTCATATGTTATATATTATTCTTTTTGCTTGACTCTTGTTTCTGTTATGACTCTATCACATGATAAATATGACATGGATCTTCATGTATTATTGTGATATTATTATATAAATATTATATAGGTTCCATGTGGCATTTCTAATACTTTTTTTCATGTGTGTGAGCACCATACTGAAAGTGAAATCCCAGATACTGGATCAGCAGTATCAGACAGTAATTGCAGGTGATTCAATGATCTGTTTGATGTCAGGATGAAGACAGGTTTTGGCGAGTATATTTGGTTATCAAATCATGGTTTTGGTTTTTCTAATGTGCTTTGGTCCATACTATTTTTTATTGAATCCGCAGGTAACATAACCGATTCCATTACGTGTGATTTAGAAGGATTAGATTGGTATCGAGGCGAGTTAGATGAACCTTCCATTGGATCACCAACAAATTCGCTAACTGAATTGATCTGGAGCTGGCGAAATCGTATTCGTGACGGGGAAGATCAGATCAGGGCGAAGAGATGATACAAGTGGTTCAAATGATAATAGTAGACCATACGGACCGTCTGACGGATGAACATACTCATATTTGGCAGGAAATTTGCTCCTGCCTCAGTTGTTCATTTGATAGATATCTGAATGCCTCGACGGTATTTGGTTTTGAAATGACGTACTCTGAATATTGGGAGGCATCTAGTTCCGAAGCATATGATGAATTCAAGTATATCATGAAACTTTTTCTATTGAAACATCAAATTTAAATCGAAGCCAATAACAACAAAGAAACGCCGAAGCGATATTTTCCATATTCTGCGGTGGTGAAACTAAACGTGGATGTGACGACCAAACTGGTTCACGTTCCCAACCAATTGCTCTTCTACCTCGAGTTTCCACAGCTCGTTGAGATTATTTCGACGGATTGAAGGAGAAAACCTGGTTGACTGGAGGGTTTCATGTTCTTGGGGAACATCCATCATGGTTGGCTTTATCGATGGATACAAGTCCACATTTGCGGTTTGAAATGATCTCTGGCGATCATGGATGTTGCCAGAGGTGCCATGATGAAAATTATACCAAACATGAATCATAAGGAGGTTACCAACAATAGCAAACGGCGAGTTAAACTAATAAAAACCACCAGGGTGGATTGCAGTGAAAACCTGAGAAAAATTCAATTTCTTAAAGAATTTTCATTAAATTTAGTTAAATCATTTTAAGTCTTGGACAATAACTGAACTACCGGTGAATTGCTCAGCGTATCTGATTCAATAATAGTTGATTCTTGGATAAAGAGCGATTGATTCCATTACCAGTATCAGGTGTGAACGACATGTAGTGCGACATATGGTGCGCTGTGATATTCATTAGAATAAACAGATGGAGGAAATGACGGAAAGATAAAGAAAATATATGAACAAAGGAAAAAGTCAGTGGAGTTAAGCTTAATGGCAGGGTGTTTGGATGGAAGGGAGAGAGGGTTTTTCTTTCTTCTTCAGATCTATATAAAAACAAGACAAATGGTTTTAATGGAACAAAGATGAACCAGTGCATATGAGAACTCTGTGATTGCAAAGTATCTTAGTTTTCATCAGCTTCCGGTGAAATTTTCTCTCACGAGTTATTTTCATTCAAGAATATTCAACGGCGGTTTTCGCCGGGCAGTGAGTATCTATCATTCAATATCGATTTTGGTTGGTGTAAATTACCGAAGTGCCGATCTTATGGATCAATCGGACCAATTCAGTTGTTTTGAGAATAGTTCGGGATACGTTTTGGGTATTTTGACGATCGGGAAGAGATTACGATGTTTTGTGATCTGGATGGTTCAGTTGGTTTTGAATCGGTTGATATTGGTTCGCGTTTTGATGTACATCACAATGATGATGATGAATATTGATGTTTGAGTTATGGTGTTGAAAAGCGCCTCGTGGCATGATGTTATGTGTAAAAATCATATTAATATATAACTTCTTGTATTAACATGGAGATGATAAATTGACTATCGCGAGGCCTCAGATATCAAAGTTTCTAATACCATATAATATTCTGTTTATATGGCTTTTGACATAACATAAATAACATGAATAATTTTATTTTGGCGATATTGAAATTTCTTATGACCTAAGCCCTGTTTCTTTTTCATATTTTGAATTCATTATGACATTATCTCATTCTTCCATTACAAATATAAATTGAGGTTAATTTATCTTTGATTAAAAAACTTTTTTGAGTTATGATTGTCACATGGTATTATATCAGAGATTTATCATTCGGATCTCATCTGATTATTGTGTTGCTCTCTACCGGACTATACTTCCTATAAATAACGATTGGGAGATAATAATAAGTGAACACCAGCGGATCTTGATATGTTGTTCAGTTACTCTCTGGAATTGGCGAGGATTGTTGTGGTATCAGAAAGATTATCTTGAACTTTGTTAGTTTTTGTTTACCAGATCTGCGAGTCATGTTTCTTTTGTGTGGAAAACATTAAATATTGTGTGACTGGTATAAGGAGGGAAGAAGTCCGCGTTCAAGTGGTGAAATAATTTACCTATATATTGTAAACTTCAGTGTTTGAGATTATAAAAAAACTTCATGGATCTCCAAACCTTAATACCCCAACTAATTGATTGAGAAGCCCAGATTGCTTTGAGAAACAGATCAGGATGTTCTATGAGACATTGTAAATAACATATTACTATGTTTTATTATAAATAGTGAATGTAAACAAAAATAAAAAGAAAAAAAAACGAGAAAAAGAAAGAAAAAGAAAAAAAAAAAAACCAAATAATATGAATATAAATATTAATGTTTTAAATATATGAATAAATAAATTAATTTTTATATCTTATTTTGTTATAATCTATTTTATTTATAATAAATCATCATACTAGGACAGATCTTAGTTTCACCTATATGTTCTTCTGATCATTAACTCTATGATTGAGTGCCAGCCGATAAGCAACTTTGTTCTGTTTGATATTCTTTTTAGTTATGTTATAACATAAAATCAATTTTTCTGTGTTTTCTGCTGTTATTTTTCTTTATCGAAATCATGAGTTGCATCTTCTATTATAAAGCAACATCTTGAGGAATATGAGAGGCCACTATCAATCTGCATTGCATGGCCTTGAAGATTACATTTTTGAAGGAACAAGAATTTGTTGGATCTGATCTGAATTTTCAATCTGAGCTGCCAGCTGAACTGTGGAGTCAGTCTCAGTGATCTGAACCCACGTCATTTAATGGATAAAGGCAGTTAAATTGCATTTTTTTAGATTCATGGGAGATGTGGTTCATGGCGCAGGAGTGAGTGTTAGGTGTTTTATTAGTGCAGGTGATCAAACAAGGAGGCAAAGTGAACATGTGGTTGTGTGGCACTCTCTAGTGGAGGATGATCACTAACATGGTTAGGGTGTCTAATGGCAATCAAGGAACCAATGGCGTTGGTTTCTTGGCGCAGAGGGTGTTCTCGAGCGGACCGACCAACTTTGATTTGGAGAAAGATAGCGAAGAGAAAGGAGGGTTTTAGAAGAACTCTATGATTCTCTCTAAGACCGGCGAGCAGGCTGGTGCTTCCACCATAAAACTGTGTGAGCTGCGGTTTTATGGAATTTCGTTCGCTGGGAGGTGAGTTCTTCTCTCGCGGTTATTTGACTTGCCGGCGGAGCCAAAAACAAGTATGGGTTGCGGCAGGTGTCGTAGTGGCCGTTTGATCAGTCTCGAAAATTGGGATTGAATAATGGAAATTTCAAGACCCATTTTGGACAGTCCTTGACTGATCTCGGACTGAAAATGGTCCTTGTGTGCCTTATATGTGTGTTATAATTGTGTGTTATTGATTAATATTTGAATAACTTGCAAATTGTGGTTTTGGGTGTTGTGAGGCCGAAAATGGCCATTGATTTTGGTTCCAAAGAAGTGGAACCGATGCTTAATGAGGGGGCTGTCCATGGACAGCCCACGTATTGTTTGGGAACTGTTAAAACAGTCTGGGTTGATGGTTGGACTGAAATTGTCCATGTGTGTTATTTGCATAATATTGCTTAAAAATGAATGGCTTGAGATATGTGTGGAAAAGAATCCTTAATGCATGTACTTTAATGTGTTAACATGATGTTTGAATTATATGAAATATAATTATGTGTGAGCCATTGAAATTGGATATAGGAAATGGTATAATGCATTTCATATGCACCTGGGCACCCTAGAATAGTAGGTGTGAGTGCATGACAAATTTAAATCGGAGGGTTGTCCAAATGATGAATTCTTTTGTAAAATTATTAAAAATAATGAACGTTTTTATCGGAAAGTTGTCGAGAAGAATTGTGTTGAAAATTGTCGACAATTCGCCCGGAGGGCCCATGAATTGTTTTGGAGAGTTACCCAACAAATTCACCTCGGAGGATTGTCCAACGTATTTATATCGGAGGGTTGCCCACAATTAAAACAAATATTTTTGTTAAATATGATTTTCATACATGGCATAAGCATGTGTGAGGGAGTCGGTAAGGACTCGAGACATGGGATTGGGCATGTAGACATTCAAGTAGGATCATGCATTTGCTTGAATGTGTTCGGTTGCCATTACATGTGTACTTAGGTGGGGTGTAACCCATATAGGAGGAATTCAATTACTGGGCATTGCTCACCCTATCGGGAAAATTGGCTGAGAGTACGAGGGAGTGTTCGAGGAAAGGCGACACTCACTAGATAGCTTTAGAAGAAAGTCGGATTGTGGCTTTGATATATATTTTGTAAAACATGTATTATAATTTTTAATTTAAATATATGTTCGTATTAAGAGTGATGTAATAACTCTTGAAACTATAGTAATATAGTTGATTATATTTTGGTGAGTATGATGTGTAGGCCAATGCTTGGCTATTTTTACTCTGTGTATGGGTCTCATGATGTGAACCACGGGTTTTGCGAGTAGTCAACGGGACCCACACAGGAAATGGGCATCACATGTTCTATATGTAGTTGCTCTTGTTTGTGTATCATCCAAATACCCTTTTTCCCATCATTACTAGTGATATATAAAATAGGATTTAATTGTCATTTGCTTAAAAGTTCATAACTTTGAAGTCATGTTTGGTCCTTGCAAAGTTTCAGGGATGGATTGGAGGAACCGAAACAAACAAATTTGGTAGTGGAAATTATAAAATATTTCTTGCTGTCCAAAAAAATTTGAGGGAAAACAAATTAAATTATTGAGAAATGGACTTCCTTATAACTACTCCTACCTTTTTCAAGCAAAATAGCAAGGAATTTTTTTTAAACGTTTTGATTTATGTTTCCCTTGGTATTTTCTTTAATCTTATCCAATTAGAAGTGTGACTTAAAATTTTATTTTAAACCATTAAGTATATTTAGTAGAATAACTCAAATATATGATTTCAAGTCTAAAACAACTTTTATGACTTGAATCCACATCTTCATTTAGCTTTGTACATCAATTTGTCTTAGATTCTATCACCGATATTTTTTGTCATTCTATTGTCTTCATTATTATCAATTTTTTCTCTACTTATAATTTATAAGGATAGATATCTCAATTTGATGATTTAAATATGTTTCAAATTGATTTCGTGAAATGACCTTAATACTCAATAAAAGGTTTTAAGTTAATAATTTAAGTATAATTTAACTTAAAGTTAACTTTAACAATTATGTAATAAGATATCTGTGTCTTCTATTGTCTTCATTGTTATAATTTTTCTCTACTTATAATTTATAAGGATAGATATCTCAATTTGATGATTTAAATATGTTTCAAATTGATTTCGTGAAATGACCTTAATACTTAATAAAAGGTTTTAAGTTAATAATTTAAGTATAATTTAACTTAAAGTCAACTTTAACAATTATGTAATAAGAATTAAGTTTTGCCAAACTTTCTGAATCTTTTAACTTTTCATCCCATTCAAGTTGCAATATGATTGAATTCCTACTTACTATTATCACAATCCTTACTAGTTATAAAATACGAATAAATATAAGTTTTTCTATTGAATTATATATACATCTGAATAAATAATAATAAGTAATTTACAGTATCCATTGACCTTCAGAGGACGAATAAGACAAGTTTTCACAAATTTTAGTGCTATAACTTTAATCAAATTATATGTACCAATCATATTGATAAAAACACATGATAAGAGAGGATTAAGATACACATGAAGAACAAAGGCAACCATGTTAGTAAGAAATGACAACATATAGAATTATTTCACGTTTTGGAAAGGACCTTGATCGTCTAAATATAATATTTGTAATATAATATCAACCTTCAATGAAAGAAGAAAAGAAAGAGAAGAAGAGGAAAGTGAAGGAAAAGAAATTAAAGAAATTGGAAGAAAACGAAAGGAAGTTGGACAAAGGGAGAACTAGAGTTATAATCATGCACTAAAGGTTTTGAATTGATGTGGAAGGTGAAGAAGATAATTACATTGTTTTTTCTTTTCACATCAAAATTTGAATTTCAAAATAAACTGAGGTCGGGTCAAAATATGATTTCCCAATAGGGCAAGATATCTTGATTATAAAAATATAAACTAAATACTTGAAATAAGAAAACATTGTTATAAAATAATACTTTGAGCAATTATTTGTATATAGAATCTTTTTCTTGGAAATATTTGAAAATAGAATTTAAGAATTCTCGTGACACCCTAATTCGAGGGTCCGTTGACAATCCGTCAACCCGCGGAATACATGTAGTCATTGAGTGTCTCAATGCCACAAAATGAGTGTCTCTCTACCCAAAACTCAAACATGAGTAAAAATGGTCACGTCGGGCCCATACATCCATACTCACCAAAATATAACCAACTATATTACAATAGTTTCAAGAGTTAATTACACTCCTATACAAACATGTATCAATCAGAATGTTTCATACATGTTTTACAAAAATATATAATCAAAGCCACATATCGGCTTTCTTCTCAAAAGCGGCCTCTAGTGAGTGATGTCTTCTAGCCTCTGTGCTGAAAAGGGGATCACGACAAAGGTGAAGTAATGCCCAGTAGTTAAATTTTCCTACATTGGGTTACTCCCCACCTAAGTGCTCATGGAATGCAAACACATATTCAAGTGAATTCACTGATTCCTGCCAAATAATATCTACATGTTATGGATGAGAATGTGACTCGCACTTCCCACTTCTCGAGGCCCTCACGCATGCCTAAGCCAAGTGTGAAAACCACCATTTTCAAAACAAAGGTTTTTGTTTACGAAAACATAATACTAATTTCAATAAAATTCTGTGGACAACCTTCAGGTGAATTGTTGTATAACTCAGAAGCAGTCCATAGGTCATCCTCGAGATGGCTGTTGGACAACTCTCAATGATTCACTTGAGAAAATCTTCCCATTAAATTCATTTGACAACCATGTTTTTCATGTCATGAACTCATACCTGCTGTTCTAGGTTACCCTAATGCATATGAATGCAATATGTCATTTCACAATAATTCATGTTAATATATCAAGCATGCATATATTAACAAAGCAACATGTTATTCATTCATAGCAATAACACCTAAAATTAGCTCACATGGGCTAATAAACAATCCGACAGTCCATCTTGGAACTGCCCAAGGTATCACGCTAACAACACAACATGTTATTCAATCTAGCAATAACTTATCAACACATAAGCAACACATATAGTCCACGGTCAGTTTCGGGACTGTCCAAAACCACTCTAGGGATTTCGCCACTCAGTCGAAGTTTTTGGCACCAAATGAACGACCACTTAGGCCCCCGAACATCCCCAACTATTAAAATGGCTCTTAGCCAAAGATTAACACAAGTAGGATAAAGACCCTTACCTCCCGAAGTTGTCGAAACTCCATAATACCTATACCCAAGTGTAGCTCTTTGCCGGTGGAGATCAAATTTCTGCTCTTGTTTCATCGAATTTGTGGTTGATCAGGGAAATCTAGAGAGAAGGTAGAGCCTCTCTCTCTAAACTCTCTTCTTTCTCCCTCTTTCTCTCTCTTTCTCTCTTTTCCCCTCCCAAACTGGTTGGATCAAGGTTGGTCAAGAGAACTTGTCTTCTCATGCCACTTGTTCACTTCTAAGTGGTTATTTGGATTACACTCTATCCACTTATCCATCTACCATGTATTTCCATCCACTCACAAGGTGTCATTTGTCTCCTATGGCCTCACACTTGAGCTCATTGTTTTGACAAGCTCTCCACTTGACAAGTGTCTCATCTTGAGCCACTCTAATTGCGCCAAGTGTCCCGTACTACCCTCGGTGCCTCAAGCGTGAAATTCAACGATTGAAATCCGTTTCATCATCCAAGATCTAGAAAAATTAGAATTTTGACGAAATTATCATTTTATCATTTCTCAAAAAATTAGAATTTTCGAAAAGGGAACTATTATTTCAATTTGATTTCTTATGTTTTTTTTTATTGTATTAATTATAAATTATAATGGAGTCAATAATATACGAATTTAGAAAAAAGAGGAAATGATCTAGGTTTAAGAAGAAAATTTAACACAAGAAGCTATTAGATTTCATCCTTTATTTAAAATTATAGGAAATAAGGAGAACTACATTTTTTTTATAGGAAATGAAACATTTTATTAACTCAAATCCTTAAACACATGTGAAAAGAAAAAAGTAAGAGTGGTCTCCAAACCAAACACCTTAATGAAACTCAAGGAGAATTGGTAATGTTAACTTATTTGAACTTTAAATATATATATATATAGCATTGAACAACACACCAGCATATATGGATGTGATGATTGTATGTCGTTCTTCTTGAACTACTTCATAATTGTCTTAATACCCTTCTCAAACTTTTGATTGATTCCTAAATTCGTTTCCCCTTTGACCATACAAAACAAAAGTCATAATCACCTTTATCGTTGTTGAGCAAGCAAGCACCCTTGGAGTTGATATCCCAAAAACATCGTTTATGACATCCAGTCAAATCCCGACTTTCTTTGTAACTATCAAAGGACATGACCTTATCTTGCCACTGAATTTTACAATAGAAAAGTGTACTAAGTATGATCAAATTGGGATGAAAAGACCACTCAAAGAATTCAGGGTTTGAGAGGACATGTACGCCAAGATCATCATCTTTGGATTGACAATGTATCGTGAGACTCAGACCTGGACCTAGAGTATTTGTAGGCGCCCGTGCACTCTATCGAAAGGTTTATAAAAACTTCCTTGCGATAAGTGATGTGCAAAGCAAACAATAATACAAGTTTTGAAAAATGGTTCATCTTTGGGAATATGCTGCAAAGTTTGATAATTTGTAATGGAAGCCATTTTTTTTGTTACTTTAGAAATTATAGAAGATATAGAGGAGTTGTTTAAGGAAAATAAATAACATTTCCTCACATATAAAAAATATCCTAAAATAAAGAGAATTTAATATTGTTAATATCTTATCTCCTATAATAAAATATTTACATATTTAGAAATAAAGTATATTTATGCCCCTTAATTTTGATATTTCCTTTAATATCCTTTAATGCCATTAGTTTTGATATTTCCCTTTTTATATGTGAAAATGTGTTATATAGTAAAAAATATATGCCTTATAAAAGTTGAGCCATATTTACTGTCATATTAAATATTTTCAAACTTTTTAGCCATATCATCTTATAATTCCATATATTTTTTTCTATATTATAAAGTGATGACATAAGTATTAATGGCAGATTGGATTACTTTTCCATAACTATCACTCAATGAATGCAAATAATTTCTCTTCAAATTTATTTTGTTAATCTTGTAAAATCATCATCTTCTCCCTTAGTAAAAAAAAAAAAAAAAAGGCATCATCTTCTCTTAAAATTTTTGACTTCCTATTCAAATGGACATTTAATAATAATTGTTATTTTTATAATAATTATGTCCTTTATAAAATTTTTCAATTTAAAAATCCAATGATGAGATGAAAACATTATTGGATTTTCCTTTCATGCGATTTTGCATCTACTTTCTTCCTATGTCTATAAAATTATCATCTTCTAATGAAATTTTTATTTCTAATTAAAGTACCCAACTTGTTAATAATTATTATTTTATAATCTAATTAAAGTCCATCCTACCTAGTTCATATGGTAGAACATTCAATGTTTCAAAAAGGTAGGGTATAGGGAGGAGAGTTCCTGGGTTTAGACTCCCAGTGGTCATATTTACTATATTATAATTAAAATGTTTAATTGTCAAAAAAAATAAAAATCATTTTGAACCTTTGTTTTTTTCCCTTTTTATTCTTTACGAAAGTCAAATCATTATGAATGACATTATTAATCCATGGTCCTATTAAAAATTTTAGGTCATGTTTAATTTCGAGAAAATTAAAAAAATAAAAAAACATAAGAGAAGACATAGAAAAGATAATATAAGAAAAAAAGTAAAGGAAAAAAAAAGTCAAAGTTCATAAATTATTTTTATTTATTACTTCAAATTCATTTAATTTATTTTACCTGTAGTGTAGAGATTAAATAATTTTAAAATGTATACCTTTTAAGTAATGTTAATTATATTTTATTTTCTTTGCATTTTTCATAACATAACCAAAAGTTTAAAAATATATATATTTTAACATCTTTCTTAAGTTTAGTTAATATCAAAATCATTTTAGTTCTTTAGCTTTTATTTATAACAACTATTGGAGTATATTTAGGGTTTTCTTTTATTCGCTTTATGCTATTACTATTTTGTCCCTTATATTGGTGTATATACATACATACATACATATATATATATATATATATATATAACCTTCTACCATTCTATATATATATATATATATATATATATATATATATATATATATATATATAATACCTCAACTCCTTTCAATAATACAAGTCTCTTTCATAATGATATCAGACGCCAAGCTTAATAGAAAGAAAAAAAAACCTAACCTTGAATTTGCCACATCCTTTCATCGCTGATCCGTTGATGACATGCTTTTGGGCATTTTGCATGTGCACGTTCCCAAGCGACTATTGCCGTGATACTAAATGGTCGAAGATCTTCTTCCACCATTACGAAATCGTACCTCTGACCGTTCAACAATCTGAGCGAGACTAATACGTCTCATAATTTAATTGTTCTCAATGTCAATGCTCAGGCACCGCTAAAACTCACAGCCACGAATTATTTCGCATGGCGACTCCAATTCACGTCTCTCTTATCCGGGGTATGATTGCCCAGCCGTCAGTGACTCATAGTCGTGTCTCAAGCAATGATAACTTTGCCGTCATCATCCCCTCCCAAAATCCGGACCATATTCTTTGGCTCAAACAAGACTAATTGCTTCTTAATGCAATTGTTGGGTCCATATCTGTCGGAAAAAATGGGTTTGAGCATAAGGAATTGGCTATTTTGAGATTAAACTTAAGTTTTGGGTCCCCTGAGCTCTTTGTGGTGGGTCCACATGAGAATGTGTTCTCCTCCATGAGGAGATGAAGATTATCTATGAAGTTTCTCAAAACCATTAAGGAGTGAATTAGAAATTACCTCCAAACATCACCACTTGAAAATGGTAACAAAAGATTTAAGCTTGTGAAAAAGCTTGCGTCCCACATCGGATGGGAACAAGACATTTAAAGGGTATATATACACCTACCTTGTAGTTAGTTTGGGCCCTAAGGGGCACCCCAATTTTATGGAAGGGGGAGGACCTAGCTCATGCTTGGTTCACCACACACGCGCGCGAGCTGCTGCCGCCTTGCCCCACACCGAACCGAACAGGGCCGGGTTCGGGTTTGGAGCTGGCTGTGTATATATATTTTAGGGTTAGTTTTTCTCTACATTAGTCATGATTCACTAGAATTTTGGGTTCGGATAATATTTTAATGCCAATTTTAGTATTCGACACACTTCTCCTTGTGGGAATGACACTTTATGAGACACTATACTATACACCCTCAACGTGTATACTTACGTGTACGAGCCTACGTTTTGGCGTAAACTACGTACCTATTCGAGCGATCAAGTTTTTGGTGTCGTTGCTGGGGAGAAGTTTTTGTGTTGATATTGACAACAGTGTACTTGGATATTACTTTGGATCACTTCTATTTTTTTTTATTCAGTCTACATAAGTGCTCGTAACTTGGTCTCTGTTGCTTTTGTGTGTGGTTTCAGAAAGGTTGATTTGCGTGCATGCGAAGATGGGGTTAAGGTGAACTACTTCCGTTAGATCATAAGCCAAAGATAACTGCAAACAGATTACGCAGTGAGCACAGAGAAGCACAAGCAAGAAATCTAGTATTCATGTAGAACTAGGAAGAGCAAGATCAGGGCCAAGAGAGGAATGAGCCACAAAGGGGACAAAATGGAAATAATGGTAGGAATTATGCCCCCAGACCATTCATACTGCCAGATGACCCTTATATGTTGCTTGAGAAGTTTGCTCTACCACCTACAGTTGTTTAGTCCGTTATACGAAGACCACCCATACGAGCGAACAACTTTGAGTTGAAAATAGTAACACTATAGATGCTTCAGAACATCCAGTTCCACGGCTTGTCAAGTGAGAATCCAAAAACGCATCTAACAAACTTCATTGAAGTATGCGACATAATCAAATGCAATGGCGTAACAAAAGAAGTACTTAGACTGAGATTTTTCCCTCTATTACTGGGTGATAAAGCTAAACATTGATTGACGAGCCAACCACCGGATTCCACAAAAGTTCCTAACCAAGTTCTTTCCTCTATCAAAGATCACACAACTCGTGCAAGAGATTAACACTTTTAGACAGTTAGAAGGAGAAAACCTAGTTGAAGCCTAGGAGAGATTTCATGAACTATTGAGGGGATGTCCACATCATAGGTTGACTAGATGGATGCAAGTCCACACATTTTACAACGGTTTGAGTGATCCTACCAAAACAGTCATGGATGCTTCACTAGGGGGTGCTTTGATGAAGAAGACTACATACCAAGCATATGGAATCATAGAGGACATGGCTACCAATAGTAACTAGTGGCCCAGGGATAGGCTAATACCGAGGAAGGCTATGGGAGGCGTGGACACAAAGTGGAAAACCCTAGAAAAATTCAATTTTCTAAAAAATGGTAAAACGGTAATTTCGGTTGAAAATCGAAAATTTTCTAGATCTCGGATGATAAAACAGACTTCACCGTTGAATTTGTCTCGTGAAATGTAGTTAGCTTGTCTAATTTCGTCGGATTACGAGACAGTCGGAATTTCACATTTTTCGAGGCATCGGGTGTCGGGTGACATATGGTATGACATGTGGTGCACTTGTATGAATGACTCACATTGAGTCAAGTGGCAAGTGGAGGAAATAATGGGAAAGTTAAAAAAAAAAAAAAATATATAAAAAATAAAGGAAAAAAATCAAATAAAAGGATAGAAACAAAACGGCATAGATGATTTGGGTGGAGAAAGAGAGCGAGAGGAAAAAGAGAGAATTTTTTTTTTCTTTCGCTTTTCTCTAAGATCTATAGAAATTGAACTGTCGGTTTTCGTCGGAGCAAAAGACAAAGTCGGTCCACGCATCGAGAGCTACGCGTGGGTACCAAAATCTTAGAGTTTCGTCAAACTCCACGAGGTAGAGAGGAATTTTCCCTCACGAGGTTATTTCACAGCACAAGGACATTTAATGGCTTGGGATTTTCTTAGGCGTGAGAGGCCTATAAGACAATCCCCGATTTTGGGGTTAGTGTAGAATTTTAGAAATTTTTGACAATACGGGCTAAATTTCGGGACTGTTTTTGAATAGTTCGGGTTGAATTTTCGGGATTGTTTTCGAACAGTTCGGACAGGATTTTTGGAAATGTTTTCGGGCAGTCCGGGACTGGGTTGAGGTTTGGTTTTGATCACGGGACTAATGTCTTCTGGTTCTGTAGTGTGTTTTGGTATCACAATAATTCGATGACGAACCGTGAAGTAACCAAGATTTGCAAATTATTGTGAAAAAATAAATAGCATGATGTTGTGTGTAAAAATCATGTTAATATATACTTGCTTGACGTATTAACATGGAATTGTGATAAATTGAAACTATATGTAGGAAATATAATTATCCGAGATTTATAAATGTTGCATGTAGCTCTTCTTGTGCATGTGACATGACATAGTATGAAATGGCATGATTGCATTTAGTTTTTGGCCGAATATTTAGTTTCCTTTGTGATCGAATTTTGTTTTATTTTTCATATTTTTGGGCCTATTTATAGGCGTGTTATCCCTATTTTCTTCAATTTACAAATTTATAAAATTGAGAGTTTAAATTTCTCTTTGGTTCTTGAAAAAACTTTTGAAATGTCGATTATTACGTAAGTTCGTAAGACTTATCAATCGGATCTCCATCACCAATTGTGGCATCCTCCTATACCAAGGTTCTTGCTTCCCTATAAGTAACGGGTCGAGGTCATCCATCCAAGCCGAACACTAGAGCAGTTCTTCCGAGATTAATTTGATCACGGGTCTTCTCACAAGTTGGCAGGTTTCGTATTAATAAGTTATGCGAACTCGGCAAGTTTTAAACCTTGGATATAAGTAGAATCCATCATACTAACTTTGTGAAAAGCATTCAATGTTTAAATAAGGCAAGGTATGAGGCCAGGGTCCAGCGTTCAAGTCAGTGGGAGCAGTTTACTATGTTATGGCTGAAGTGTTTAGTTGTCAAAAAAAAAAAAACTCATGGATATAAGCCAATAAGACCTAACTCAAGTGGTTAAGAGCTTAGGTTGGCATAGAGATGGAAACGGTCTAGGGTTCGAGTCCCTATGGGGACAAATTTGTGAATAAACATATTACTATGATGTATTATAAAATGAATAGATGTAAAAAAATAAAAAAACTCATGAATATAAATATTAAATAATTTTAAAATATATAGACTCTAAGTAAATTTAAATTTTTTTATATCTATTTATTTACATTATAATATAGTATTTTATTCCTCCTGACTACGTTTACCCATAGGACTTGAATCTTGGATCCCTCCTCTTCTTATTCTCGCCTGATCTGTTAACCACTTGAATTAGGTCTTATTGACAAGCAACTTTAATTATATTTGATATTCTTTAAAAAAAATTATCAAATTACTAAACATAAAAATAATTATTTTCCTTAACATTTTTTCTTTCATTAGTACTTTCTTATCAAAATCACTGGGTTCTTTGTCTTCTATTGTATAAGTAGCATCTTGAAGAGGATGTGAAATTTTTTATCTAAACCACTAGTTCTATAAAACCCGAGAAAATTCTAATTTTATGAGAAATGGTAAAATGGTAATTTCGGTCAAAATCTATATTTTTTCTAGATCTCGGATGACGAAACAGACTTCAAAGTTGGAATCGTCTCGTGAAATCTAGCTACCACGTCGAATTTAATCGAATTCCGAGACATTCGGAATTTCACGTTTTTCGAGACACCAAGAGGGGTGTGGGCCACTTGGCATGAGGTGAGTGGCTCAAGGTGTGCCACGTGTCAGGTGTAGAATTAGTCAAACAAGGAGAGCCAAGTGGGGCCCACGTGGACATGTGGCATCTCCTAAGTGAATGGAAATCCACTATTATGGATAAGGGATGTGTGTGTAATCCAAGGAACCAATGGCAATTGGACATGTGGCATGAGAGGACAATTCTCTTGACCCAAGTTGACCCAACCAGTTTTGGAGAGGGGGAAAAGAACCAACTGAGAAAGAGAGGGAAAG
This sequence comes from Tetrastigma voinierianum, assembly GCA_016808115.1. Lineage (NCBI taxonomy): Eukaryota > Viridiplantae > Streptophyta > Magnoliopsida > Vitales > Vitaceae > Tetrastigma > Tetrastigma voinierianum. Next base: position 101,605 of record JAEQBH010002807.1, read on the forward strand.
AGGGAGGATTTTTAAAGAAAGAGACTCTAGATTCTTTGTAAAAATTCCAGTCAGAGACGGTCGAATCTAGACGAGCGAGAGACAAGTTGCTCCCCCATTTCTGAGAGCTACTTGTGGGCCTGGAATTTTGTGGAGTTTGACAGCTCGGGAGGTGAGGTCTTCTTCTACTTGGTTTATTTTCGGCTTAAGGCCATTTAAAATGGTATGGATGGTATGAGGCCGTGAGTGGCCGTTTGATCAATCTCGAAAATTGGGACTGAATGTTGGAAATTTCAAGACCCATTTTGGACAGTCCTTGACTGATCTCAGACTGAAATTGCTCCTTGTGTGCCTTATATGTGTGTTATTGCTTGATATTTGAATAACTTGCAAATTGTGGTTTTGGGTGTTGTGAGGCCGAAAATGGCTATTGATTTTGGTTCCAAAGAAGTGGAACCGATGCTTAATGTTTGTCCATGGACAGCCCGTGTGTTGGGAAGCTGTTAAAATAGTGCGGGTTGATGGTTGAATTTGAAATTGTCCATGTGTTATTTGCATAATATTGTAAAATGAATGGCTTGAAATATGTGTGGAAAAGAATCCTTAATGCATGTAATTTAATGTGTTAACATGATGTTTGAATTATATGAAATATAATTGTGCGTGAGCCATTGGAATTGGATATAGGAAATGGCATAATGCATTTCATATTCACCTGGGCACCCTAGAATAGTAGGTGTGAGTGCATGACAAAATTCATCGGAGGAGTTGTCAAATGATGAATTCTTTTGTAAAATTATTAAAAATAATAATTTTATCATAAGTTAATCCAAAAAAATTGTGTTGGAAAAATTGTCCAGCAATTCCTGTCGGAGGGCCCATGAATTGTTTCGAGGAGGATTGCCGACAAATTCACCTCGGAGGATTGTCCAACGTATTTATATCGGAAGGTTGCCCACAATTAAAACAAATATTTTTGTTAAATACGATTTTCATACATGGTATAAGCATGTGTGAGGGAGTCGGTAAGGACTCGAGACATGGGATTGGGCATGTAGACATTCAAGTAGGATCATGCATTTGCTTGAATGTGTTCGGTTGCCATTACATGTGTGCTTAGGTGGGGAGTAACCCATAGGGAATTCAGTGCTGGGCGTGCTACTTCTCGAGGAAAATTATTTCAAGTATAGGGAGTGTTCGAGAAGACGACACTCACTAGAGGCCGCTTTTAAGAAGAAAGCCGGATTGTGGCTTTGATATATATTTTGTAAAACATGTGTTATAATTTTTAATTTAAATATATGTTCGTATTAAGAGTGATGTAATAACTCTTGAAACTATGGTAATATAGTTGATTATATTTTGGTGAGTATGATGTGTAGGCCAATGTAGCCATTTTTACTCATGATATGAGACACAGGTTTTTCGCAGGTTGATGGTAGTCAACGGGACCCCCGGGAAATGGGGCGTCACATGTTTTATATGTAGTTGCTCTTGTTTGTGTATCATCCAAATACCCTTTTTCCCATCATTACTAGTGATATATAAAATAGGATTTAATTGTCATTTGCTTAAAAGTTCATAACTTTGAAGTCATGTTTGGTCCTTGCAAAGTTTCAGGAATGGATTAAAGGAACCGAAACAAACAAATTTGGTAGTGGAAATTATAAAATATTTCTTGCTGTCCATAAAAATTTGAGGGAAAACAAATTAAATTATTGAGAAATGGACTTCCTCATATTACTCTACCTTTTCAAACAAAATAGCAAGATTTTTTAAACGTTTTGATTTATATTTCCCTTAGGTATTTTCTTTCATCTTATCAATTAAGTGTGACTTAAAATTTTATTTTAAACCATTAAGTATATTTAGTAGAATAACTCAAGATATGATTTGAGTCATAACAACCTTTTATGACTTGAATCCACATCTTCATTTAGCTTTGTACATCAATTTGTCTTAGATTCTATCACCGATATTTTTTGTCATTCTATTGTCTTCATTATTATCAATTTTTTCTCTACTGATAATTTATAAGGATAGATATCTCAATTTGATGATTTAAATATGTTTCAAATTGATTTTGTGAAATGACCTTAATACTTAATAAAAGGTTTTAAGTTAATAATTTAAGTATAATTTAACTAAGTCAACTTTGCTGAATTAATAATAAGACTTAAGTTTTGCCAAACTTTCTGATTCTTTTAACTTTTCCATCCCATTCAAGTTGCAATATGATTAATTCCTATACACTATTGTCACAATCCTTACTGATTTTATAAAATTATACGAATAAATATAAATTTTCTATTGAATTATATATACATCTGAATAAATAATAATAAATAATTTACAGTATCCATTGACCTTCAGAGGACAGATAGGAAGCAAGTTTTCCTGAAATTTAGTGCTATAACTTTAATCAAATTATGTACCAATCATATTATTGATAAAAACACATGATAAGAGAGGATTAAAGATACACATGAAGAACAAAAGACGTAACCATGTTAGTAAGAAATGACAACATATAGAATTATTTCACGTTTTGGAAAGGACCTTAATCGTCTAAATATAATATTTGTAATATAATATCAACCTTCAATGAAAGAAGAAAAGAAAGAAGAAGGAAAGTGGAACAGAAATTAAAAATTGGAAAGAAAACGAAAGGAAGTTGGACAAAGGGAGAACTAGAATTATAATCATGCACTAAAGGTTTTGAATTGATGTGGAAGGTGAAGAAGATAATTACATTGTTTTTTCTTTTCACATAAAAATTTGAATTTCAAAATGAACTGAGGTCGGGTCAAAATATGATTTCCCAATAGGGCAAGATATCTTGATTATAAAAATATATAGCTAAATACTTAAGAATAAGAAAACATTGTTATAAAATAATACTTTGAGCAATTATTTTGTATATAGAATCTTTTTTTGGAAATATTTGAAAATATAATTTAAGAATTCTCGTGACACCCTAATCCGAGGGTCCGTTGACAATCTGTCAACCCGCGGAATACATGTAGTCATTGAGTGTCTCAATGCCACAAAATGAGTGTCTCTCTACCCGAAACTCAAACATAAGTAAAAATGGTCACGTTGGGCCCATACATCCATACTCACCAAAATATAACTAACTATATTACAATAGTTTCAAGAGTTAATTACACTCCTATACAAAAATGTATAAATCAGAATGTTTCATACATGTTTTACAAAAATATATAATAAAAGCCACATGTCGGTTTTCTTCTCAACGACCTCTAGTGGCTTGTTGTCTTCACAGGCTCTCCACATTGTGCACGAAGGGGATCCCGCGACAAAGGTAGGCAATGCCAGTGGATTGAATTTTTCCTACATTGGGTTACTACCCACCTAAGTGCTCATGCAATGGCAAACACACATATTAAGTGAATTCATAGTTCCTACTTGAATGTCTATATGTTATCGATAGAAATGTGACCACCCTTTTCCACTTCTCGAGCCCTGTGACTCCTCATGACTCCCTCAACATGCCTAAGCCAAGTGTGAGAAAGCGCTGTTTTCAAAACAAAGGTTCAGAAAACATAATACCAATTTCAATAAAATTCTATTGGACAGCCCTCCGAGGTGAATTATTGGATAACTCTCTGAAAGCAGTCATGGAGTCTATCCTTGCTCACAGATGAGCGTGGACAACTCTTCCAACAAATTCTTGAGAGAAATCTTCCCATTAAATTCATTTGACAACCATGTTTTTCATGTCGCTGAACTCATACTAACATTTCTAGGTTACCTAATGCATATGAATACAATATACCATTCACAATAATTCATGTTAATATATCAAGCATGCATATATTAATGAAATTCACACCAAGCAACATGTTATTCATTCATATAATAACACTAAAATTAAGCTCACATGGGCTAATAAACAATGAAGCAGTCCTTCTTGGAAGCTACTTGAGCATCAACGCCCGACAACACAACTTATGTTATTCAATCCATGCAATAACATATCCCAACACCTGAAACAACACATACGATCCAGGTCGGTTCGGGAGCGTCAAAGAGCATTCTAGGGATTATTACTTTCGGTGAAGTTTTGGCACCAAATGAGCGGCCTTAGGCTGTCCCGACCATTAAATGGCTCTTAGCGAATATTGCCTTAGTAGGATAAAGACCCTTACACTCCGAAGTTGTCGAACTCCATAATACTGTACCCAGCGTAGCTCTTGCAGTGGGGATCAACTTTGCCTGCTTGTTTCATCGAATTTGTGGACCGATCGTAGGGAAATCTAGAGAGAAGAGTAGAGCCTCTCTTTCTAGCTTTCTTTCTTTCTCCTCTTTCTCTCTCTTTCTCTCTTTTCACTGGCGGTTGGATCGAGTTGGTTAGAGAACGCAATAACCCACCGTACCACTTATTCATAGGTGGTTATTTGGATTACACCCTATCCACTTATCCATCTACCATGGTTCCATCCTCACAAGGTGTCATTGTGTCCTATGGCTCATGTTGAGAGTTCATTGTTTTGACTAGCTCTCCCACCTTGACAAGTGTCGTCTTGAGCAGCTGAGTGCGTAAAGTGTCGATTCACCTCCCTCGAATTGCCTCAAAAAAAGTGGAATTATGTTTGTCTCAGAATTCGATGATATTCGACATGGTAGTTAGATTTTGCGAGACGATTCCAATAGTGAAGTCCATTTCATCATCTGAGATCTAGAAAAAATTCCGGATTTTGACCGAAATTATCATTTTATCATTTTTCAAAAAATTAGAATTTTTGGAAAGGGAACTATTATTTCAATTTGATTTCTTATGTTTTTATTGTATTAATTATAAATTATAATGGAGTCAATAATATACGAACTTAAGAAAAGAGGAAATGATCTGAGTTTAAGAAGAAAAATTTAACACAAAGAAGCTATTAGATTTCATCCTTTATTTAAAATTATAGGAAATAAGGAGAACTACATTTTTTTTTTTTTATAGTAATTGAAACATTTTATTAACTCAAATCCTTAAACATTACATGTGAAAAGAAAAAAGTAGGTGGTCTCCAAACCAAACACCTTGGCCAAACTCAAGGAGAATTACATTAATGTTAACTTATTTGAACTTTAAATATATATATATATATAGCATTGAACAACACACCAGCATATATGGATGTGATGATTGTATGTCGTTCTTCTTGAACTACTTCCATAATTGTCATGGCATACCCTTCTCAAACTTTTGATTGATTCCTAAATTCGTTTCCCCTTTGACCATACAAAACAAAAGTCATAATCACCTTTATCGTTGTTGAGCAAGCAAGCTTGCTAGGTTGATATCCCAAAAACATCGTTTATGACATCCAGTCAAATCCCGACTTTCTTTGTAACTATCAAAGGACATGACCTTATCTTGCCACTGAATTTTACAATAGAAAAGTGTACTAAGTATGATCAAATTGGGATGAAAAGACCACTCAAAGAATTCAGGGTTTGAGAGGACATGTACGCCAAGATCATCATCTTTGGATTGACAATGTATCGTGAGACTCGAACCTGGACCTCGTATTTGTAAGCTGCCACGTGCACTCTATCGAAAGGTTTATAAAAACTTCCTTGCGATAGAGTGATGTGCAAAGCAAACAATAATACAAGTTTTTTGAAAAAATGGTACATCTTTGGGAATATGCTTTGCAAAGTTTGATAATTTGGCAATGGAAGCCATTTTTTTTGTTACTAGGGATTTATAGAAGATATAGAGAGGTTGTTTAAGGAAAGAAATAAATAACATTCCTCACATATAAAAAAATATCCTAAAATAAAGAGAATTTAATATTGTTAATATCTTATCTCCTATAATAAAATATTTACATATTTTAGGGAAATAAAGTATATTTTATGCCCTTAATTTTGATATTTCCTTTAATATCCTTTAATGCCATTAGTTTTGATATTTCCCTTTTATATGTAGAAAATGTGTTATATAGTAAAAAATAATAATAACGCTTATAAAAAGTTGAGCCATATTTACTGTCATATTAAATATTTTCAAACTTTTTTTAGCCATATCTTATAATTCCATATATTTTTCTATATTATAAAATTGATGACATAAGTAATGTGGCTTGAATTGAATTACTTTTTTCCATAACTATCACTCAATAATGAAATGCAAATAATTTCTCTTCAAAATTTATTTTTGTTAATCTTGTAAAATCATCATCTTCTCCTTAGTAAAAAAAAAAAAAGAGCATCATCGCCTCTACAAAATTTTGACTTCCTATTCAAATGGACATTTAATAATAATTATTGTTTTATAATATAATTATATCCTTTATAAATTTTCAATTTAAAAAATCCAATGATAGGATGAAACATTATTGGATTTTCCTTTCATGTACGATTTGCATCTACTTTCTTCCTATCTCTATAAAATTATCATCTTCTAATGAAATTTTTATTTCTAATTAAAGTACCCAACTTGTTAATAATTGTTATTTTATAATCTAATTAAAGTCCATCCTACCTATTTCATATGGTAGAACATTCAATGTTTCAAAGGTAGGGTATAGGGAGGAGAGTTCACGGGTTTTAGACTCCGGTGGTCATATTTCTTATATTATAATTCATATTGTGTCAAAAAAAAATAAAATCATTTTGAACCTTTTGTTTTCCTTTTATTCTTTTCGAAAGTCAAATCATTATGAATGACATTATTAATCCATGGTCCTATTAAAAATTTTAGGTCATGTTTAATTTCGAGAAAATTAAAAAAATAAAAAAAACATAAGAGAAGACATAGAAAAGATAATATAAGAAAAAGTAAAGAAAAAAAAGTCAAAGTTCATAAGTTATTTTATTTATTACTTCAATTTCATTTAATTTATTTTACCTCATGAGTGTAGAGATTAAATAATTTTAAAATATACCTTTTAAGTAATATTAATTATATTTTATTTTCTTTGCATTTTTTCATAACATAACCAAAAGTTTTAAAAATATATATATTTTTAACATCTTTTTTTCTTAAGTTTAGTTAATATCAAAATCATTTAGTTCTTTAGCTTTTATTGTAACAACTATTGGAGTATATTTAGGGTTTTCTTTTATTCGCTTTCTGCTATTACTATTTTGTCCTTATATTGGTGTATATATGCATATATATATATGATATCAGAGCGCCAAGCTTAATAGAAAGAAAAAAAAAAAACCCTAACGTTAGTTGCCACCATCCCCGCTCATCATGATCCGATGATCACATGCTTTTGGGCATTTTGCATGTGCCGTTCCCGACGACTATTGCCGTGCACGATACTAAATGGTCGAAGAATCTTCTTCCACCATTACCGTCGTGCCTCTTTGTCGTTCAACAATCCTGAACGGGACTGATACGTCTCATAATTTAATTGTTCTCAATGTCGATGCTCAGGCACCACTAAAACTCACAGCCATGAATTATTTCGCATGGCGACTCCAATTCATGTCTCTCTTATCCGTGGTATGATTTACTTAGCTTAGATGACTCAAATTGTTAATCCTCAAGAACAATATTAACTTGATCTGGCATCCCTCCCCAAATCAGGACCATAATTCTGCGAAACAAAGCAGTAATTAACTTCTTAATGCAGTGTGGGTTCGTATCTGTTGGAAAAAATGGGTTTGAGCATAAGGAATTAGCTATCTTTGATAAATTAAATGGATCCCTAAACTCTTTGTAATTGGGTCCCGCATGAGGTGTGTTCTCTTCCATGAGGAGATGAAGATTATCTGGGTGTTCAAAACCATTAAATTGGTCAAAAATTACCTCCAAACATCACCACTTGAAAATGGTAACAAAAGGTTTAAGCTTGTGAAAAGCCTTGTGTCCCACATCGGATGGGAACAAGACTTTTAAAGAATATATATACACCTACCTTGTAAGTTAGTTTGGGCCACAGGGGCACGATTTTAACGGAGGGGAGGACCTAGCTCATGCTTGGTTCAACACACACGTGCGTGCGCTGCTGTCGCCTTACCCCACACCGAACCGAACTAGGCCGGGTTCGGGTTTGGAGCTGGCTGTGTATACATATACTTAAATTCTTTTTTTTGCTCAAACGCTGTCGTTTTGCTACGAGCGTAGGTTACCATTGGGACGCTGTCGTTTTGGAATTGGGTAGGCGTCTTCTCACGGATGGCGTACCGTTCGCCATAGATAAATGAATCGACCCATCCCGACCTTCATGACTTTACCAAACACTCATGAGTTTTGAGAGACCTAGTTCTACGTAATTTCTGGTTCGACAGCCAACAAAGAGAAGTGCTTTCTCTGTGTTGGGAGATCATTTTATCCTAGGAGGCAGTACCAATAACTTCGAGCACTCACTGAGAGGCAATAAATTATCTTAAGGAGATTGTGTCCAACACGAACTGATCGTTCACTTTTTGGGTTCCACCTTATTGCTTTAACTTTTTATTCTGTTTGTTTTGCAAACAGTTTCTCATAGTCATCTTGATATAGTTCAGTTTGTTCCCATTGCATAAGCAGTTTTCATTAACGTTTATTTGTTCCTTTTATCGAGTCCTATTCTTTATGCCATAAATTATTATAACAGTATACGCCACCTTGGCTGCAGTTTATCTCTACCTCCTTCACATCTTGTGCTGCATGGACTACTCTCGAAAAGACGTATGCCTCTCTTTCATGTGGATGGATCATGACCCATCGCCAGAATCTAGCCAGTCCTCAGCAAGGCAATCAAACTATTACCGACTATATGCAAGAAGTCAAACACAATATTGACTCTCTTGTCCTTATGAATGTCTCTATTGACTTTGATGAGCTCTCCTTGCGTGTTTTGAATGACCTTGGCTTGGCCTACTAAAACATATCTGATGAGTGTCCAAAACACTCATGATATACCCTTGTTTTACTATGTTTTTATCCCATTTCATATAGTAATAAGTGTGGTTATCGCTCTATATTTGATATTTGGTTTCTTGTGCACTATGGATGAATAAGGCGGCATTTGGAGGCTTTGTGGAGACTTGAAGATGGAGAATTGAAAACCCAGTTCCAACGTCTCAACGTTGGATGCCGCGATAAAGAATAAGAAGAACGCTTGAGATAACAATGAAAGTTATGTTGAGACCTTCCCACGGCCCAGCCATGACATAAATTATGAAGAAAATGGTGAATGATCGTGACATTGACTTAAGTTGCAACATAAAACAAAGCTGAAGGCAGTGAACTATGTCACGACATTCTTTAGTTATGTCGCGAAAAAAGCTCAAGGCAAACAGTAGTGCAAGGTAGGGAAACTATGTCACGACATTTCCAAAGTGTGTCGTGACATAGCTCAAGAAAAAGGCAAAGAACTATATTACGACAAAGCCACGACAAAGGGTTAAGACATAGAAGCTAAATCTTTGTCGCAACATATGAAAACTTTGTCATGGCAAAGTTTTCAAAGGCAAACTTGAGGATAAACAAGCAGTTATGTCGCTACAAGGTGCCAACAAAGATTGAAGACATAAGAGTAGCATCTATGTCGCTACATTCCAAAACACTGTCGCGACAAAGATACTTGGAAAGCAAATCAGCCATTGTCATGACACTACCACAATAAAGCTAGAGCTAAGTGACACTGACACAATAAATAAAAATTGAAAGAAAATGTTATGTCGCGACATAGACCAACAATGTTTCGACAAAGACAATCATTGGGCTTGCACGGAAACCCACGATATCAACCCTGAATTCAAGCCCAACATTTGATGAGCCTTTAAATAGAGATATCTAAGGTAGCAAAAATACAAGGGGGTACGAACATACGAGAACAAGGACAACACAGGTGTGAATTGAGACACCGTGTGCACTCTTGTATTTGTATTTATTTTCTCGAACATTTAATGATTAAAAAATCTATGGTTGTAATGAACATCATTATGTTCTATATCTATTTCTAGGGTTTTGTCGTAACCTTGCTACATTCATATGGATTAATTATTAATTTTGTTTCTATTCAGTATATTAATGGATTTCATATCGACTTGCTCTATTTCTATGATTTATTTACATGAAGGTGTTTGCCCAACATTGGCACGTTCTTACTAGGAATCTGAGATCGAGAGATAAAGACTCCCAATGATACGAGTAAAACGACACTTGGTAAATTGGTGAGTAGAGATCTCCTGGTTCCAAGTTTGGTGATTAAGGTTTAAACATTTAAGCGTTTTAGAGCCCAGGGTTGACGCAGAGATGCAATACACCCTCTTTGAGTGATCTGGAGTAAATATACCTCGAGAAAGGATATCTCGTAGGCACGATCAACCTACTAGCGTGAATCTGTTAATATACTAAATGAATAATTTACCTAGTTTAGAATCCATTAAGTGTGGCAAGGCGAGGCAAAACCCTAGTTTCCATTAACTGATTTAGCAAATATTTTAGGGTTAGTTTTTCTCTACATTAGTCATGATTCACTAGAATTTTGGGTTCGAATAATATTCTAATGCCAATTTTAGTATTCAACACACTTCTCCTTATGGGAATGACCCTTTATGAGACACTATACTATACACCATCGACTTGTATACTTACGTGTACGAGCCTACGTTTTGACATAAACTTACATACCTATTCAGAGCCCGTCAAGTTTGTGGTGTCGTTGCTGGGGAGAAGTTTTTGTGTTGATATTGACAATAGTGCACTTGGATATTACTTTGGATCACGCTTGATTTTTATTCCGATTCTATAAGTGCTTTCATTAACTTGGTCTGTTGCTTTTGTTTGTGGTTTGAAAGGTTGGTTATGCATGCGAAGACGGGTTAAGGTGAACTATACGTTATATCATAAGCGAAGATAAGCTGCAAGCAGATTATCACGGTGAAACGCAGAGAAGCTATAATGAAATCTAGTATTCATGTAGAACCAGGAAGAGCAAGATCAGGGCCGAGAGAGGAATGAGCCACAAAGGGGACAAAATGGAAATAATGGTAGGAATTATGCCCCCAGACCATTCATACAGCCAGATGACCCTTATATGTTGCTCGAGAAGTTTGCTCTACCACCTGTAGTTGTTTAGTCCGTTATACGAAGACCACCCATAAGATGAGAACAACTTTGATTTGAAAATAGTAACACTATAGATGCTTCAGAACATCCAGTTCCACGGCTTGTCAAGTGAGAATCCAAAAACGCATCTAACAAACTTCATTGAAGTATGCGACACAATCAAATGCAATGAACAAAAGTAACAGGCGATATTTTTCCCTACATTACTTGGGTGATAAAGCTAGAAACGATGAGTTGTGAGCCAACACGGATTCCATAGAAGTTCTTGACCAAGTTCTTTCCTCTCTCAAAGATCGCACAACTCGTGCAAGAGATTAACACTTTTAGCTAGTTAGAAGGAGAAAACCTAGTTGAAACCTAGGAGAGATTTCATGAACTATTGAGGGGATGTCCACATCATAGGTTGACTAGATGGATGCAAGTCCACACATTTTACAACGGTTTGAGTGATCCTACCAAAACAGTCATGGATGCTTCACTAGGGGGTGCTCTGATGAAGAGACTTATACCAAGCATAATATAGGTCGTAGAGGACATGGCTGATAGTAACTAGTGAGCGGGGGATAGTATCTGGGGAAGGAATTTGTGGGAGCGTGGACACAAAGTGGAAAACCCTAGAAAAATTCAATTTTCTAAAAAATGGTAAAACGGTAATTTCGGTTGAAAATCGAAAATTTTCTAGATCTCGGATTACAAAACAGACTTCACCGTTGAATTCGTCTTGCGAAATTTAGTTAACTTGTCGAATTTCGTCGGATTAGGAACGGTCGAATTTCACATTTTTGAGGCACATCGGGTGTCGAGGTGACATAATTTATGACATGTGGTGCACTTGTATGAATGACTCACATTTAGCCAAGTGGCAAGTGGAGGAAATAATGGGAAAGTTAAAAAAAGAAAAAAAATATAAAAAATAAAGGAAAAAAAATCAAATTAAAGGATAGAAACAAAACGGCAGAGATGATTTGGGTGGAGAAAGAGAGCGAGAGGAGAGAGAGAGAATTTTTTTTTCTTTCGCTTTTCTCTAAGATCTATAGAAATCGAACCGTCGGTTTTCATCGGAGCAAAAGACAAAGTCGGTCCACGCATCGAGAGCTACGCGTGGGTACCAAAATCTTAGAGTTTAAGTCAAACTCACGAGGGTCAGAGAATTTTCCTGCGGGGTTATTTCACAGCCCTAAAGGACATTTAAAGGCTTGGGATTTTATTAGAGACCGTGAGAGGCCATAAATTTCAATCCCAAATTTTTGGGGTTGAGTGTAGGAATTTTTAAAAATTTTTGAGACTATTTTTGGACAATCCGGGCTAAATTCCGAGCCCCATTTTAGATGGATTCGAGTTGAATTTTCGGTGCATTTTCGAATGATCCGGACAGGATTTTAAATCATTTTAGGCGGTCAGGAATGGGTTGAGGTTTGGTTTGATCCACGGGCCGATGTCTTAGTTGTAGTGTGTTTGGTATCACGATGAATTCGATGAACCGTGAAGTAATCAAAATTTGTAAATTTTTGTGAAAAAATAAATAGAATGATGTTGTGTGTAAAAATCATGTTAATATATACTTGCTTGACGTATTAACATGGAAATTGTGATAAATTGAAACTATATGTAGGAAATATAATTATCCGAGATTTATAAATGTTGCATGTAGCTCTTCTTGTGCATGTGACATGACATAGGATGAAATGACATGATTGCATTTCATATGCACGGTCACATCGTGTCGAGTCGGGCATGGGTGCATAGTACTGTTATTCATCATTCTTGGTGAATGTGTGGTGAGCTCGAAATGGGACAACGTCCAAAATCGAGACTCATGGTTGTATAAAATATTAATAATAAATTTTATGTGTTTGGGTGAAGTAAGATGGGGTAGATATCCCCCTAGGGTGAAAGACCCTAAATTTTATTCTTGGTCAGACATATGGATCCAGCGATGAAAGTTCGCAAAAGTGTTGGAAGAAGATTAGGAAGCTACAGTGAGACCCGAAATTGTAACCCAAAATAAATACGAGGATTTGATAAATTAAATTGGAGGGTTGTCCAATGGTTTAAGTCATTGGGTGAAACACCAATGACTAGTTTTCACACTTGGCGTTGCAGGTGTGAGGGAGTCGGTCGGGACTCGGGTTGTGGGCATGAGGAGTCTCATCTCATGTATGACACAGAACACTCCATATAGGATTACATTATTTATGTGGAATATGGTTTGATGCTTTATGTACACCATTCCATGTGCATTTAGGCGGGGAGTAGCCATTGTAGGAGAATTTTTTTTATTGGGTATTGCTAGGCGGGGAGTAGCCATTGTAGGAGAAATTTTCTACTGGGCATTTCTCATCCCCGTTGTGGGACCCTTTTTTAGGTACAGGGGGTGTACAGGGAGATGGCACTCCGACGAGGCTGTGATTGTGAAGAAGGCCGACATGTGGCATTAACAATACTCTTATAAAAAGTATTTTATGTAAAAAAAATTGTAATTAAATTCTTTTGGACTATTGTATAAATAGTCGGGTATGTAAATATGGTAAGAGGGCCGTGATTGGACTCTTATGGACTGTAATTAAGCGTTTTATTTTCATATTTTAGATTTAAATGCGAATGAATGGGTCCCAATAAAGGGATGTATATTGGGGATATGGACAGATGGACCTTGTGGGGTCAATACTTCTTCTATTAAGACCCTGGATGGGTTATGATTATATTGTTATACAGGTTGTATGTTGGGTAGAGCTCCCTGAACAAAAGAGACTTTGCCCGATTTTTTTTAAAAAATATGGATCCCGATAAATGGGACACAACAGTGTGGTATCGGGTGACTCGAAATCCACAAGAATTCCGCGGGTTGACAAGTTGTCAACGGGACCCTCGGATTTTGGGTGTCACAGCTTGGTATCAGAGCTTCGGTAAACGATTACCTAGGGAGCTCGAATGTAGGTATTCACAAGTATAGCCCTGATACTAGCTCGTCTCAGCTAGGTATCAAGAGTCTAGGTACAGGAGTATCGAGGGCTGATGGGCATGGGTCTAGATATGCATTGTTGTGTGTTGCGTGTTTTGTGCTTAACATACTTTGTGATTGTGTGAATAATATACATGGTAGATTGCATATGGAACACTAGGGTTAGATAACATAACCTTAGGCGTTCGAAAAGCAAAATGAACATGATAGTTCGGGAACTGATTTGTTTTAGTGGTTGGTATTATGCACCACTAAGGAAAAAGAGATGAAAGGTGTAGTTCATAATGTTAAAGTCTATTAGTGGTTGGCACATACACTACAAGTAGACTAAGATAGAAATTTGAGAACTTTATTGCTATCTGATACGTGTAGATGGCTAGCAGAGGAAGAGGACGCCGGGGCGGTGGGCAGATGTAACCCACAACCAGGCTTTAGGTAACAGAGACCATCATAGAATTTTGTTGTTACTCACATTCTTGCCCTTATACGGGCGGTGTTGTTCTGCCACCATCGCACAAGCTGGTGCAATTGGGAACCAAGGGGGTTCAAGTAACCTCCAGAGGTTTGAGGCAAATGATCCTCCGGCCCTCAAGGGAGGAGGAGACCCGATGGTTATGGGTCATTGTTTGAGTTGGCGGAAGGATCTTGGAGGCTTGATTCATGCCACGGTAGGGTGTGCAGAATCCAACAATATTTGTAACCTAAATTCCTCCTAATGTCGTAGCAAAACTACTGTAGTATAGCGGTTCTAGGGTCGAACTCAGGGATGGGTTTTCTTCGTACAAATGATTTATAGTGAGGTTCAAAAATGGTGAATTTCAATTTGGATTTTTAAGGTTTTGTAAAAAACAGGGGTTGGTTGTTTGCAGGCTGAAATTAAAATAAGAAAAAAATGTAAAATAGAACCCCTTGAAGTGTCGGGCCACTGGTTTAGGGTTTTAAGGCAACCAACATGTCCTCGGGTCTTTTTCCTCGCGTTGGGGAGGATGACATATAGTCATTTCCCGAACCAGATCTTCATTTAGCTTTAAAAACTAAACCCTATGATTTTCCCTTTTGAAAGACGGCATTTAACAAACATTCATGGTCCCAGACGGTGAAAACCTACCTCCTTGACTCATCTCACAGTAACAAATAGAAGGCAACTAATGGATATCACTGAATCTAACAATAAGCATCCAATGAACCCTAAAAGATTGCCAAATACTGGTCAATCAAGATGTATCTAGGAGATTTAAACCTAGAGTGAAGGATAGGAACATAAATGAAAATAAATGCCTATGTTAAAAACAGAGGATCGTCAGTTTACCTCAAATCCAAAGCCTAGTAGCCCTCCTCTTCAAGGAGGAAAGGTGCAATAAACATCCTACGAGTTGTCATCCTCGGAGAGGTGTTTGTAAACGAGAAAGAGAAAATGAAAATGAGAAGAGTGGCACTGAAGCTGCTTACGTCTAATGCCAAAAGAATCAAGTCATCTTCCCAGTTTGTACAGGTGAGGCTTATATAAGTGCTCGGTCTAATATATGAAATTACGAAAAAAACCAAAACAAAGAAAGCTATTTCAAGGTTGAAATAGGAAGAAACAAAAAAATGTAACATTAGGCGTGAAATACGGGAGGCAATTTCTTTGGAGGAGCAGTGCTGCGAGGATGCACAGTGCTTTCGCAGGAGCCAAATTCACAATGCTCCATTTTCTTGCATTTCTGCTCTTCTTTCATACGGTCTCACGATGCGCAATCTTGGAAGCTTGACTCGAATTCTTCGTGCTTGGATCGACTCAACAATTTTGGCACTATTAGCTTGCAAAAACTGTAAAATTTACCATAAAATGCAATTAGTAGGATAATAGGGACCTTAATGTGTAAATTGGGTTAATTACAATGATTAGTACACAAAAGCACTCCATTTATAATAAATAGAGGGTTAATAGCACTTTTGGGCGCTAATCACCCCGACCTACACATTGCTGGTCTCTTAGCGATAGAAGAAAGAAAGAAAGAGGAGCATACAAAACAATAACAAATAATGTTCACAACAATGAATTCAAAAAGGTTGTGAATGAGTAATGCCTAACCCAAGTCGAGAATCATCAAAGCCTTGTCCGATAACTATCTTGAGAGAATAGTCTTATATAAAATTGGGTATCAAAGAGCCTCCATGCCGATGAATCAACGGAAACTTCCACCAAGATCTAAGTGTTTGTTTGATCAGCTCTCAACAATAAACTGCCAAACTGCACTCTCCCCCCAACCTAGCTACTGCCACAACCTAGCATGCTAGCTTGGCCTAAATATATCGGAGCCCACTTTTATTCCACAACTCTTTTTGCGTTGTAGGGTGCAATCTTGAGGGGTTGAAATTCACCAAAGTCCATGTAACGGGGATCTACCGATGACTCCCAACCAATTAAGGCTTAGGGCGCAAGTCATAGGATCTTTGACCACAAACTCTTGAGTTTCACCACGGACTTCAAATGATTTCGAGACTCGGCACACAACACTTCGCTCTACACGTCACCGTGTAGCGAGCACTAAGTCGGTGGCTCCCAACCAGTTGGCTCAGGGCACCGGGCTTTGAAGGCTTTCGCCATACCCCACGGACCGTGCTTGGGTTTCAAGGCAAAGCGTTGCAATTTTCTTCTTTCTTTTCTTTTATTTTATTTTTCATTTCTTTTATTTTGGAAACACATTGGCCTTCTATTCATGGGGTCATAACCCTATTAAAGGTGGTCAGCGAAACTAGGGTAGGTTGTGCAAGGCTTGGGAGGCTAGAGTTTTTCGGGTTATTGAAGAAACGTGTGCACGGTGTGTGGTTAGCTAAAGGTGGGAAAGAAAAGGGTTGAAAGTAATAAGAGTTCAACTGATCATCCACTCGACTAGGCATGGAACGATCTAACATCAATAGGGTGGACAAAGTTTCAATTTTCAAACCACGGAGTTAGGCAAAAACACAAAAAAATGGAATTAGATTTTGAACAAAATAAAAATTTGTATAGTATAACGACTTCACAAGAAAAAGAAAACCAGCAAACCCTTTGAACATCACAAAATGGAAGCACTCAAAATAGTAACAAAAATATAAGTGCAAAGCCACTTCCTTCACTAACTCTCCCCCCCAACCAAATATCTCATTGTCCGTAATGGGGCTCGGATTGGAAAGTTAGGGGAAGGAGTGTGCACCTCATGATGAGATGTGATCGTTGTTGGATAGGAGACTTCACAAGCTTTCCCATCGACACCTTATTCCACTCCCGTTTAAGGCTAAATGAACAAGTTAGAAGAAGAAAAGAGAGAAAAAAAAAAGTGACCAGTTGGAGCATTTTGAAAATTTCACCTTCAAAAAAATTTCAAAAGTATTCTTTCTGTCTATTTTTGGATTCTACACTCTCTAAGCTTTCTAACGGTACCAAAAACGCCTAAAACGGAGTTCGGATAAAAAAGTTATGAGCGAAACAAAATCGGGAGGTGAACGGTGGGGAGTAGCGAATTTCGCTATTTATAACGATTTTTTTTTTGGAAAAATAAAATAAAATAATTAATAATAATAAAATAATAAAAATAAAAATAAATACATTTTTTTAGAATAAAATGTTTTATAAAAGAAAATAATAAATTTTTTTTAATAAATAAAAATAATATGGCATAAAAGACAAACGGGACCAAACCTGCTACAGTGCATGAGGAGAGAGAAATTTTTGCTGCACCAAAAAAATTTCGCTAGCATAGCGAAAATTCGCTATGTAGCGAAATTTTAATACATAGCGAATTTTTCGCTATTCTTGCGAAAATTCGCTATGATTGCGAAATTTCCCAGTTTGATCCTGCTTGCATCTGCATATTTTGATCTTCATTCTGCTTCAAAATTTTCACTAGAATTGTACAAATTAATACAAGAAAAATTAAGAAAAATTGCAGAAAAGTGAAAAACAAGGTAGAACAAAGATTAACTTAAAAATTAGGGAAAATCTAAGAAGAAAAATTATAGAAATCCAAATAAAATAAAATAAAATGAAATAACACAAGAAAAATTAAAACAAAAGTAGAGCCATGCTCTCCCGAGCCACTCCTTGAAGGCATTTGGAGGCTGTTTGGGCGGCGGAGCTTAGAAATCTAGGAGTTAGTGCTCAAATCGACAATGCCGAACCATCAGCGTGCCATGCGATGTGAAGCGGTACCATTGTTTTTGATCTTAGTGGTAAAAAAGAATTTTTGTACAGTGGCCACACTAATTTCTTGAAGTTTTTTCGACATAGCGGTGATGGGGTAGCTATAGTGGGTGCTTTGGGTGTGGATTGTCTTTGTAGGGAAGAGCGTATGTGCCTTTGGCGAGGGGACTATTTTTGGGTTTGGCAATGGCATTAGGATCCAAATTTATGGGGATTGGTTGAAGGAAAGGCTTTTGGGTCCCTTTCATTGTTTCCTTTCCACTGCCCTCCTCAGTCAGCAATGGGGAGATTGCTTCATCTTGCTGTTTATATTGCTCCTCCACTGTGGTGTCAATCAAGCACTCTTTTAAGTTCTCCTCTCTTGATGTGAGATGGATTGTTCACGGGATGTCAAATTCACGATCAATTTAAGCTGGAACACATCGATTCCTTGTTCAGGGAGTTCTCTATTGTGTTAGTTTCCTGATTGGCCTGGACAGTCACTGCCCTTTGTTCCTCTATGAAATTATCCACTAGTTTGTCCAAGTTCAATATTGCCTGCTCAATTGGAGAAATTAACTGTTGTGGCTGAGGAGTTGAGGTAAAATGTGGAGAAGCAGGACGTACATAAGTTGAGGGAACACTATAGACGGGTGCACTCATCCACTGGTCTCTATAGTCCCTCATGGACCTAGATGGGTTTGGATTTCTCCCCAAGGGTTGCTGATTCTGCCATGGAAGGTTCCTATAGTCCCTCATTGACATGTATGCTCTAGGGTTTCTCTCCACTGAATACTCACTATATTGTTCTCCCTCTTCCATTTGGTCACAATTCAAACCCACTGAACATGCAATCCTGTAGTAGAAATAGGAAAACACAAGACAACACCAAAACGATCCCTCACGAGGAATTTTTTTCTTTTAAATGAAACAAAAAAAAATAGCGGTAAAATATTAAAGGAATTCACGGTACTTGTGATGAGGATCACAAGTGTTCCCTTGCTTTCGTCAAATGTGCCGGCACCATCAGCATGGCCATTTGGTCGTGCCACGTACGTGTACCGGAATCCATGATATTTGTAACCTAAATTCCTCTCTTTGCGAGTATAGCGGTTCTAGGGTCGAACTAAGGGATGGGTTTTCTTCGCACAAATGATTTATAGTGAGGTTCAAAAATGGTAAATTTCAATTTGGATTTTTAAGGTTTGTAAAAAACGGGGTTAGTTGTTTGCAGGCTGAAATTAAAATAAAGAAAAAATAAAATGGAAACCCCTTGAAGTGTCGGACCTTTGGTTTAGGGTTTAAGGCAACGACATGTCCTCGAGGTCTTTTCCTCGCGTTTGGGAGGATGACATATAGTCATTCCCGAGTAGGATCTTCATTGGCTTTAAAAACTAAACCCTATGAATTTCCCTTTGAAGAGCCCCGGCTACTTGAACATTCATGGTCCCAGACGGTGAAAACCTATACTCCTTGACTCATCTCGCATTAACAAATGAAGGCCCAGTAATGGATATCAACTGAATCTAACAATAAGCATCAATAGACCCTAAGATTACCAAATCTTGGTCGATCAAGATGTATCTAGGAGATTTAAACCTAGAGTGAAGGATAGAACATAAATGAAAATAAATGCCTACGTTAAAATAGAGGGCCAGGTGGTTTACTCGAATCGAAGCCCGGTAGCCATATATTTCAAGGAGGAAGAGGTCTAGCCAAGCATCCTCTGAGTTGTCATCCTCGAGAGGAGTGTTTAGTGCCGAAAAGGAGAAAATGAAGAAAATGGAGAAAGGGGAAACGGCTGAGAGCGCCGCCCCGTCTATTACCCAGTGAGTCATCTTCATTTTGTATGCAATTTGAGGCTTATATAAGTGCTCAGTGTATATGAAATTACCAAAAACCAAAACAAAAGCTATTACAAGGGTTAAAATAGGAAGAAACAAAAAATGTAACAAAAAACTAAAGTGAAATGCGGGAGAGCAGGGTTGGAGGAACTGATGCTCGCGAGATGCACGATTGCTGTGAGACAAAATTCGCAATGCTCCATTTTCTTGCATTCTGCTCTTCTTTACTTAAGTCTCACGATACGCAATGCGAGCTTGACTCGAATTCTTCGGTACTTGGATCGACTCAACAATTTTGGCACTATTAGCTTGCAAAAGCCCATAAGAATTGCCACAAAAATCGATCAATAGGATAATAGGGACCTTAATGTATAAATTGGGTTAATTACAATGATTAGTACA
>JAEQBH010002808.1:0-459850 GCA_016808115.1 Tetrastigma voinierianum
TGTTCCTACGATGAGTTCCCATGTTGACTACCAAATTAACCAGTTTGAATTTTATTTGAAGAATTGATTAACTTGACTTAAAAGGTTCAAAATGATGAAAATGTAAAGAGTGTTACTTGATGATTTAAGGCTCTAGTGGTCTCGATTTCATCGTGCCATACCGATGGGTTCTAATTGTTGATCTGCTCTCGATTATGGTTTCTCTCTGTGAATACAGAGAGGTCTTCATTTATGTTAATATGTCGCTCTTTCTCACAACGTCACTATTTCTAGAGGTGGATTGCATCTTGTATCCGCCTCGAACCTCAGAGGGTATATAGCTCTAACCTTTATACCAAGGATCAAACTAGTGGTTTCTACCTTATGGTTGATAACTGATGTCTTGTTCATGTCCCTAATAATTATGGTCTCGATGTCCAATCACTAGCTATGCATGTCAATACTGACTAGTTATCAACAAGTGATTATAATAGAACAAAACGTTTACTGAAAGATTATAACCAAAAGTCAAATAGGAAATGAAAACTAGGGCCATCGTCATGTAGCCTCGGCTACATCAAAACCCTAGATTGTGTTTTTAGAACATAATCATGAGAAATACAGACATAGATGATATAGAATCCATAGATCCATGCAAGATGATAGGCACTGGACTGGAATAACGAGTAATGTTGTTGACTACACGATTTCTCTTCTTCCCCAGCAAAATCTATTGCTCTTAGATTTTCACTCCCACCTTTCATCACCAAACTCCCTACTTAGGGTTTCCTTCTTGCCATCTTCTTCATGGGCTCTCTCGCACCTCCTGAGACACCTCAGCATCAGTTTGCATAAGGTGGCACCTCGATATCAACTTATGAAACATATGGCTTTGGCACCAACATGGGGGCTTTACATGGCAATATAAGAGTCATTACAAGTTGGCTGGTGCCATGGCGCGAACATGGGCCTGTAGTTAGTACCTAGCACCAAATTGGCATTGTTACGCCTGCGCCAACTTGGCTCTATGTTGGTACCTTAGCACTAAATAGCTATTGATTAGCACCTTGGCTCCATCCCATAGAGGTGTTGGCACCTTGGGGAAAAATTAAAAAGTTCCTCATGCCTTGGTACCAGTTTCATCCTCCTTTGATTCTGACCGTCGAGAGCTTCTTTAGTCGCCTTCCGTACTTTCTTCGCTCTATTTATGCCTCTTTGTTTTTCTTTAAAATGAATGTGCATATGAATATTTTCTATCAGTAATCTAAAAATCTGGTTTAAAGGGGGTGTATTAGAACATACCCATGAAGTAGAGTAGAATGAGCACCATTCGGGTACCCATCACACCCCCAAATTTGAGTCATTACTTGTACTCAAGTGAAGAATACAAAGATAGAGTAGTAAACTTAGGGAACAAAAATCAATTGATTTCTAGTGATCACAATCATGTTCTTTGGAATGGTGTTAAGGGTGTTCTAACAAACAACAACACAATCTTACCTAGATCTCGACATGTTTATTTTCTTATATAAGGGACACCTTTACCAATCTGAGGTGATTTAGAGTTAACAACCCCAAATCATCAATCGACTTTTCTAACGGGCCTCCCTTGCTGGTTTGGGTCACATTCTGACAAATACTTTGGTTCCAAGGTCTCCTTTCTTCACTTATGCTCGATACACTGGCCGGCGATCTCGGACTCGGTGAAATACACCTCTTATTTCTTCAACACAATTTCCGACCATTAGTGCGAGCAATACTATAGGTCTCAACTTTCTAACGGGCCTCCTCACGTGGCTCGGGGTCAAGATTTTCACAAATACTTTGGTTCCAAGGTCTCCTTCAACTAACTCCACTTATGCTCCGATACACTCGTCGATGATCTCTGACCGTGGAAATACACCTCTTATTTCAACACACTGGGACCATTAGTAAGGAGTGGTCATTATAGGTTCAACTTTGTCCGTGTACGGATCCATTAGCTAATTTCCCTCCCCTTAATTGGTCGAGGGTACCCGGCATTAAGTTCCCTCAAATTCACCCCGAACACTCATTTAAATCTTAAAACACCTACCTACGAGATTAACCCATCTTCTATCCCATGTGTGATCGCGGTGAGTGCTTAGCACTCAATGACTGCAAAGAGTATTACTTTGAAAGGCCCCTAAAATTTTGCCCGAGATTCCGATTGAGTCAACTCACTCTTTATTCTTTCTTCCCTTTTTCTTTCTTCTTCTCTTGCCTTTGTAAGTACATTAATCTTATTTTCTCAATGTTTCACTTCCCTCATCACCTGGGTATCTCATGCACCGATTTTCAAGCAGCAGCAGACCTTTAACTAAAGGGTATATTTGGGGATCTTGTGTGTGTGTGTGTGTTTGGGGGAACCTGAATAAGAAGACGTTTCTTGAGAGGTTTAGGTATCATTTTTACTCATTCTCCCACAACCACACGATGGTCCACTCTCTATTTCCATACAAGTCATGAGTCTCAGGTTTGATTCACTTTTTAGCACAACCTCAATACCAAGCCTAACTCTATCATGTAGACACTATTTAGGAAAATTCTCTACAAGTGACATAGTGTTCCCCTGAATTTACTAGAAGTCATCTTGGTATAGGAGGTTGATATGTGTCTACCTCCAATCATTTCATGTTTAGAAACAACTCCTTATATAAATAAGGATTTGGCAAGGGTTATGTTGGTTACCTAATCCATGTGAACGTCAGAACATGATTTTTACCCATTTACACTTCTTACCAGTTATATTTCATGAGTCCTGAGTCCTGGCCTCAAGTTTGTGAGCATGACACTACAACAAACAAAAACATAATCCAAAACAAGGGAAAAAAAAAACAAAACTACGAGGAAATAAATTGTTGCCTTACCCATTTATACATACCTCACCCTCAAAATTAGAATTTTATCATTCTCAATAAAATGTTTGGGCGGGAGGGAGGGGGGGTATCGTTATGTAAGTAGATAGTTAGCCCACCTATTGCCTCAATTAGAGATGATTAGCTTGAGGAAAGGTGGGTGGCGTTTAAACCGCCCCGCTTCCGGCCTTATGGTGGAAGTCAGCTTTTAGGGCGATGGCATTTGACCTGATTGAAGTGAGTGCCAAGCTATGATTTGGGATAGTTTCCCCATCATCGTTACATTCTATGCTCTTTGCTCAGCGAATTCGTGATCAACCTGGTCTTGCCATGCCTTGCTATCTATCCATAGTGAGTTCATTCTATCCCATAGATGTGCATTGGTCGGTTCCACTAGCGGTTCTAGTATATACAACTCCTGAATGTAAAGTCCCATGAACGGGTTATATACCCTTTTC
This sequence comes from Tetrastigma voinierianum, assembly GCA_016808115.1. NCBI lineage: Eukaryota > Viridiplantae > Streptophyta > Magnoliopsida > Vitales > Vitaceae > Tetrastigma > Tetrastigma voinierianum. The sequence continues at coordinate 3,314 of JAEQBH010002808.1, forward strand.
TCGAAGGGTTCACCTTCTCGCCTCGACCTCCCGCCTGGTCCGGATCCCTGCTCCATCTATCCCCTGAGAGTCATACTGGCATTTGTCCAACCCTATTCCTTATTTCAGCATGATTGACCTGCGATGCGCCTGCAAACTCCTCATGTCATGAACCCACCCCAACACTTCCAAAAGCAAAGATCTGGGTGACTGACGTTACCCTGCTATTTTTATTCCTCATTTGTTTGCCCAATTTATTCTCAATGATTTTTCCAAGATCGAATTGTCCTGGTCTTTGGTAACATGGCATACCTATTATGGCTATTTCTTTTGTGACTTCTGAGATGTTACTGGGCCAGGAAATTCTTGGTTGTCACAAAATGATGTTATATTTTCGAGATGGTGGTTAAAGTGTTTCTTCTCAAAATCGACCAATCCTCGCTCTTATTTCTCTTCCATGGTTCTCTGTTTTGTCAAGCAAAGCTTGATTATAACTTCATACTCCGTTCTACCACCACGTGCCAAGAAGCGATGTAGTTACCGTCGATAGCTGTAGAAGAACCCATTGATCGTATTTCGATCAAAAGCCACTTGCTTTCCTTTGACAAAAACTTTACACCCTTCTTACTTGGTAAAGTTTTTGTAAAACTCATGAACTATTACTGCAAAACCCCTCTTAACATGCTTACTAAAATTTTGTTAACCTTTCCGGATCTCCGTCTCAAGAATCGAGGTTGAAAATCCCTTGTGTATAGTCCACTTTAATTTCAGAAACGATCATACCTTGTAGCACACTCCACATTCACAAATTTCGACTTGTCAAATACTGGTAGGGGAGCTCACGGTCACTTTATCCTTGGGCCTATGTCACTATGGTCGTACCGACATTTTTTCTCTCCCGTTGACTTTTTTACACTTTTGTAGGCCTTGAACTCTTGGCTTTTCCCCCTCTCAACCACTCCCAAAGGCTTAGTGAATCTGAGTTTGTCACATGCAGCCGCGTTCCATTCATACATTTTTCTTCAAGTCGTTGTTGAGCAATACTTCTCTCTATTTCACCTATACATTTTAATAAACACATAGTATGCAGAAGAATTTTTTTTGCACCTTTAGGTACTCGTTACAATATTTAGATCTTTTCTCTTGCAAATATGTATGAAGACATAAACACCACCAAGTTAACTAGCATGAAAATTCTTACCCTCCTTTGTACTTAACCTCATAGTGATATCACTCATCTATGGCATTCCCTTCGCGGACATCATTTAACTCGCTTTTAGCTTCACAATCTAGAGATTTTCTTAGTTGCTTACCATGGAGATGAAAGTTGATGTCTCATTGGTTATGAGTGTACTTAAATAGTGGGATTGAGGCAATGAGGCGATGAGCGGTGAGGCGGTGATTTGAAGAAAAGTAATAGAGGTGATGGAGAAGACAATCAAAATTTTATCCCTTTGGCACGTTGCCCTAGATTTTGGCGCTAAGGCGCCAATTTTTACTTTGAGTGGCGCAAAGGTGCCAACTTTTACAAGGTTGGCGTCAAGATGTGAGATTCTCACACTAAGGCACAAATTCTTGGAATTTTGGCTATTTTGGCTATTATGGTGCTAAGGCACCCTAGAATTGTTTATATTTTGTTGTTGTGTTTTGATTCCTAAGCGTTATATGCCACGCCAAAGTATTACAGAGAGGTTCAAGTTTTTCATGGCTTCACATTGAGGAGTGATTTCTCACGCTAGTATTATGCGAGCCTCCTTAAAAGTAATTTCTGTAGGTCGAGGCATGATTTCTCGTCGAGGCATTATAGGGAAGCGGTTTAAATACCCTTCCTCTTGATTTTCCTTGAAGTGGATTTGTCGCATTATAAAGAAGGATAAAATTGCTCGTTTCCTACCTCAAACACACATATAAATGGTTGACTGATTTTGTGTGACCAAATTGTTAATGCCAAATTCCTGACACTACTACTAGAGACTAGTTTATAATCCCCAATAGCAATGCCTAAAACATGGTTGTTTAAACCCATTTTTCTACTTTTTTCATGTCATAATCTATTTATAAATTCAATTTGGTCTATATCACTGCAAGTGCAAAGGCAGCAAGTAATAAAGTGGATTATAAGTCCAGATATCATTCCCACAAGGATTGATGAGAAAATTTAAAGATCAAGTACCCCTACTACTCAAGATCACCAGTATTTGAACCTCTCATTAATGAGTATGACTAACTAGTATAATTGAAATAAAAGTGTTTTTGTCAATTTTCATTTCAGTTCAAAAGATTGTTTAAATCTAAAGGTGTTAAAGGTTCTTCACCTGATGTAATAAACATCAGAATAGTGGGACTAGTGTTATGACTAACACTCGCATATTGTTTCAAAAAACAATTTAGGTTATGGGCTTGAATTTTAGATTTTTCCAAGAGCATAGTGCAGTACAGCCTTTGAAATTCTCTTTGACACTATACATTTCACCATTTAGATATCCATATTCTTAAACTAGGTTAATGAGTCTAAACAACTACTTTTGGATAATATGATTCTTAAGAATTGGTCTGCCATTCTCAACCAATACTAATCAATTTCTAGACTCCAAGTCCACTCGCTCTTATGTATAGGGTAACACAAGCCTTCTCCAATGGAATTAGTACCTCTCTATGCAATTTGATCATAAAAACCACTTCCATTCTATAGAAGCACAAGCATTCTTTCAAATTGGGATGATACCTCTAATTATTAAACTAACAAATCACTAGATGGTCCTTATTCCTAGGGAACACACTTCTATTGTCACCTAGAAGGGAACCTTGAAGTCAGAGGTTAGAACATCACCTGTGATTTATCACAGTGATACTTAGAGTGTATTAGTTATAATGTATCAATTTAGCATACCCATAAGTTTATCGCTTCTTGCTTCTAGGGAACCACTTCTTTCAGGTCACTCAAACAGTCATTGAAATCAAAGAAAAGATACAACTCTTGTCGGGTATACCCCTCTCTAATACTTAGATCAATTCTTTAGAAAAACAATACCAATTACATCAATCCATTCTTCATCCAAAACATTCATTTAAATACTACAAAAATGATAATCAAAACTCCAATCCCTTCCCAAAGGGAGCTTAACCTTCCTTGACTTAATCACAAGTAACAATGACTAGTTGATTAAACAAATTCTTTGAAACTTTAATAAAAAATGAGGAAAAAGGTTTCCATATATATTTCCAGTTTCCCTTTAACTTCAGACATACATGGAGCTTAATATTCAAATATCCTAGCTCAATATTACAGCTTAGATCCACAACTATAATCCTCAAAAATGAAAATTGATTAGTGCTAAAAAAGTGTTATTTTGAACCCTGTTTATTGTAGGTTTGGAGTACTTTTGTGTACTAATCAGCTAGCTAATTAACCCAATTTCCATTACATCATGTCCCCCGCTTATTCTACTGATCACATTTTGTGGCTAATTTTGTAGTTTTTGTGAGCTATTTATGCCAAAATTATTGAGTCGATCCAAGCATAAAGAATTCGAGTCAAACTCAAAGATTGCGCATCGCAGGACTAGAAGGAAAGAAGCGGCAAAAATACAAAGGTATCGGAGCACAACAAAATTTTGGCAGGTTACAATTTTCCCAACCGCAAAATATCGCAAAGCTGCGAATTTGCTTCCTCAAGGCGGTAATCGCTCACCCCTATGCCACTATTCACCTATCCAGCCCACGCTCCTTCCCGCCGCCCGCTTCGAATGCTGACTGCTTGCTCCTTTTGGTTTTCTCCTTCCCCATTTTATCCCTTGTAAAAGCTTTTGATTTTGGTTTTTTTTTTTTTAATTTTGCTTCGCTGGCAATATATAAGCCCCTGATGCACTGTAATCATATTAACTTTTGCTAATTAATAAAATAGGCGAGAACCTTTCAACAGTTCCCGCTCATTTTCTTTTTCCTTCACTTTCCCTCATTTTTTCTCCCTTTCTCGGCTGCCAAACATCCCTTGAGGATGACAACTCAAGGGATGGTTGGCTAAAACCCCTTTATCCTTGAAAAGGAGGGCTACTGGGCTTTGGATTTAAGGTAAACTATTGGTCCTCTGTTTTTAACGCATTCATTTGTTGTTATTTATGTCCTTGCTTCTCACATTAGGTTTAAATCCCCTGTATGTGCCCCGATCACCAGCAGGCCTCTGCACTTGGGTTCAAGGGATGCCATTGCTAGATCCACTGATATTGGGTTAGTTGTCTCTTATGAGTCACTGTAGGGTAGATCTAAGAGGAAAGATTTTCACTGTCGGGGACCATAAATGATCATTAAATGCCATCTTTCAAAACAAACAATTATTAGGGTTCGGTTTTTATAGCCAAATGAAGGTCTCGCCGGAAATGACTATGTGTCATCCTCCCCAACGCGAGGAATGAACCCGAGACCTCTCGCCGCCTTAGACCTTAAACCAAGAGCGCCCAATGCTTCAAGAAGCTCTTCTTTAATTTTTCTTCATTTTAGTTTTACCCCGCATTGACCATCAACATCCACTATTTTTTACTAAAATCCTATAATCCAAAAAATGCACAAAACAAATTAACCACTCGCCTTCACCAAATCATTTATGCGAAGAAAAACCCATCCCTGCAGTTCTAAATTCCTAGACCACTATACTAGCGTGAGTTTGCTACAACAAAGAGGGAATCCTAGGATATAAATTTTGTTGATTCCGTTACACTCATTAAGTGGCACGAACAATGGCGCTGCTATCGGATGGTGCCTAAGTGCATTTGACGAGCTGTGGAACACTTGTGATCCTCATCACAAGTACTGGTGAATTTCTTTTATATTTTACTATCATTTGATGCAGGATTATTTTTGTGTTGTCTTGTGTTGCCCTATTTCTATCAGCAGATCGCGTGTTCCTGCCATGCTTGAATCAGGATCAAAATGCAACCCCACATGAAGCAGGCGCAATATAGTCAAGAAAGAAACCTTAGTTCAAATATGTTCATGAGGGATTACAAGTGCACCTCCTTAAGTAGAGTCAGTGCAACCATGAGAGGAATTTTATCATAATATATGTCCTCATGAGGGACTATAGGAAACTTCATGGATGAATGTGCCCTCATGTATGGTGCCTCCAACAAACGTACCATATGGAAATTCTTACAAGCCTAGTTAGAGGAACCACCTAAACCTCTCATGGGAACCAGAACCTACATAATATGCACCTCCTCCACATCCACAATATGCTGCAACTCCTCTGTCTCAACCACCACGCCTAATATCTCCACCGAGCAAGCTTATCCCGAACCCTCACCAAGCTGGTGACTTTGTGGAACAGCGTACACACTCACTGCTCAATTAAGTCGAAATTCGACACTAGCGGAAAACACCGTGGACAAGAGAATTGATGGACTTCAAAGTGAAATGGAGCAGAAATTTGACAACCTGCAGTACTCCATTTCAAGGCTCACCAATCAGCAGCATTTTCACCAAGAGGTTGAAAATCTCGTGAGAGAGTGCTTCGATTAACACTATTTCTTGCCGGAGCATCAATCAAGAAGAGCTTTAGATGAATTGACACAGAAATCCCAAGAGAAGCTCCTATGAACCCACTGTGAGGTGGGAAGCAGAGGGGGCAGAAAGAAAGCAGTGGAGGAACCCAAAAGCTCACCAACCCATACTGATCCATGCCGCCCAACCCAAAAATGTTCCATCGCTGGCCGACATCCCCGCGCCTACACCTACAATTCATAAGCAACACCAAACACCTACAACAAAAAGGTCATCCCCTACTTTACACCGTCTGCCTACAAAACCCTTAAGAGTTAGTGGTCTCTATATTCAAATATTTTCCACTACATCGGGCGACATTATAAATGCTCACACCCGCATGGCATACGGATGGTTCGGTGCCGGGTTCATACATGGAACACCTAGACTCAAGATCCGCAACCTCCACTAGCCCAAGAGTCTCCAAAGGCTGAGAGACAGTTTGGGGAGCACGTTTCCCCACTTTTTGTTTTTGATTTTTCATTTATATTAATTTATTTTCGATTTCTTTAATTTTCTTTAGATTTTCAATTTTTAGTTAATCTTTTTTTTAGCTATTTTTAATTTTTTTTTTGCATTTTTAAAATTTTTTGCCGTGTTTATTTGGCAGTGTTTTTGCTTAGTTTCTCGAGGCAAGAAGCAAAAATTAGAATTTTCACAACCTCGCGAAATTAAATTCCAGAATCTCGCGAAATTAGCTGTGAAATTTCGCAACAGAATCAGGAGCATAGAGCAATTATAAAGTACACTGTGCATTCTTTTGTCTTTTATGATTTTTGCTTTACATATATATAAGATTATATTTAAAAACAAAAATGTAACAAATTGGTCTTCTAAATTTATATTAAAAAATTTTAAACAAAAAAATTTTTTTTTCTTTCTCAAATGTAAAAAAATAAAAATAAACAAGCAGTCGGCGAAATTCTCACAAGCAAACATCTTGTTTTGATCATAACTTTTTTTATCCAACTCCTGCTTTGAGTATTTTCGTACCGCTGGAAATCTTAGAGAGTGTGTGAACCCAAATATAGTTAGAACCTCTTTGAAATTATCATGAAAAGTGACTTTCTAAAATGCTCTAACCACTTTTTCTCTTTCTTCTCCTCAACTCTGTTTATTTGAAGCTCAAACGAGTGGCCATGCGGCCTGGCGGAAAGCTTGGCAAGTCTCCTATCCATCAACGAGTATATTTCATCATGTGAGGTAGCACTTACTTAACCTTCAATCCAAGCCCCATTACTTTAGACATTGTAAATATTTGGTCGGGGGAGAGTTAGCTAAGGAAGTGGCATTTATTTATGTTTTTGTTACTATTTCTCGAGCAAGCCCATTTTGTGATGTTCAAAGGGTTTGCTGGTTTTCATTTTGTGGTTTGTTATACTATATACCTATTTTTTCAATTAAAAACAAACCTACTTGCACCCATTTTGAGTTTGTGTTTTTAGCTTAGTTTCATGCTCTGAAAAATTGCTGAAACATTGTCCAAACTCTATTGATGTTAGATCGTTCCATGCCCCCTGGGTCGGTATTTATGTTGAAATCTTGCTTTCGAATCTTTTCTTCTACCTTTAGCTAACCAATAATCGTGCACATCGTGTTTCAAATGTTTAGGCCAAAACTGCCTAACCCTCCTAAACTTTGCAAAATCTGGTTCCTAGCCATTGACTAATTTTTTTTAATAGGTTAAGGACCCCATGAAAAGAAGGGCCAATGTGTCTTCCAAAGTAAAAAAGAAAAAGAAAAGAAAAGAGAATAGAAATGGAACCTCCCCGCTTAGAACTCCTGCTTTAAGTTTCCTTCAAGACCTCACTAGCACATATCTTAAATTTTCTAAACACCAATGTAAATGACTCCTCAATATAAAAGTCGCCTTATGAATACCTCAATTTTCCTCCAACCATACAGTATAAGATGGCCAGAACCCTGGTGTTCCTCTAATGCATTGGCATAGCCTAAAAAGGGCATTCAAGAAAGAAAATGTTCCATAAGGACGTGGAAGGGTTGTCTTATCCTGATCCTCTCAAAAATTGCCATTTAGTAATACCCAAGATCCACTAAGTGAAAACAAGAGTGGTGGCATGTTCCCAAGTACAACCCGCTCAACATCTATCCAAAATGGTTGAGGGAAATGATCTCTACGAGTGGCCTCTGTCTCTTTAAACCATAGTCTGATATAGATTCTCCACCGGTCATATCAAAGGGACAAAGATATCCTTTTCAGTTTTTATTTACATAGTTTTGCACTTCTTCTTCCGTGTCACTCAAAGATCCTCCTATAGCAAGCTAGCCTCTAATGAATCGTAATACACTCATTTAGTAGACAATATAGCTTTAGCTAATGTTAAACTTATGAAACAACAATCACTCAACTGCATTTTGATCACTCAAGCATGTTGAAAGTCACCTCTCTTCCAACTCAGTCTCCTAACCCACTTCGTTAAGTCTATAAGAGCACGTACAATAGCTAGAATGGTCTACCAAGATGATAGGAACATCCTGTCCTCCTCCATGTCAGCACTCATAAATGATGAATTTTTTCTGACCTCACCAACACATCCTCAATAAATCCTCTCGAATGCTTCAAAGATCGATCTGCTAGTTGAGAGTTAACTGAGGTCTTACTTTTCCTAGTCCCTAACCCTGCTACAAAGATTGAAAGGGGCATCAAATCGGGATGCTTGCCTCTTAGGTCACATAACACCTTCTCAACAATACATTCCATATGGAACAGAAAGTGATATAAACCCAAAGATCTTCAATTCCTTTATTATCTTTATCTATGTAATTGGCACCATATTCTTCTTTCAATGCAAATAATCTCATAGTCTCGCCAACTTCCTTTTGTCATATATCGTCCTTCATGAAACTGATACAATTTAGCATCTCGCAAATGGTGCATGTGTTGATATGCAATTTAAATACTCTAGAAACTTTGTGTCTTATTTTTTAACCTTTTGAGGGCAAGGATGATCGCTGTGATATGGTCGATGGTTATACCATGATGGCTTTGGCTGTTTTACTATTACCAATCTTTGTCATTCTCTCTTCCTTCTCTCGACCAATCCTCCTTCCCAGCCTGACCCCGACTAGTGCTGGTCCTAGTGCTATTAACTCCTTTCCACTTCTCAAGGCTCTAGACTTGCACTGTTCCTTACCTTCTCTCCTCGGATTCACTTATGAGGTTCTGTGCAAATGAGCCTCGATTTCTCAGATAATATAGCGGCCATTCGCCTAACCGTGTCTCTAAATTTCTTATATTCACCAAATTTCATTCAAGCTTGAATTGACTAACTATACATGTCGGGCCTTGTCTCATTCATAAAATGCCCTGGAAGTAACCATCTGGCTTAACGCCTCTTCCATATGTTACCTTTATTTTCTCAGGGAGCTTACTTCTCACTGCCATATTACCTTTGTTGTTCTTCCACTATAAATCGGGATGATGATTTCTCCAAGCCCCGATTATAGTTGTTGCTTGAGTTAAAGTTACTGTTGGTTTACTTGGTCTCATACCGAGCTTGTTGTAGGTGGGTCGCGGCCCTCCGACCGACAATCAACTCCTCGATGGGGTCCATTGCAAACTCACACATCATATAACTAGTCTGAATAACATTGACTAAGGTTCGCAGCTTGTACTGCTAATCAGTAAAGACACTTGTGTTACAAGATTAGAAAATACATCCAATTAAGGTAATTCCTACTACTTCTTAGAACCTAACCTTTCTTTTGCCATTAGTAACTATTGGTTTCCATGTCCCCAGTGGTTCATGTGCTCGACCGATAAATTTTTCATCACAAAGACCTCCCCGTTGAGGCATCTAGAGTGCCTCATGCCAAGATTCACTAATGTAAATCAGGATCCATCTACCTCCTCCTCGCCAACCCATGATAGGGACATCTTCTCAGGGATTTCCTTTATACCTTTCCCTAGCTCATGCCCCTCACAAATTCGATTGGGAAAAGTTATTAATCTCTATTCTCATCCGAGTAGTTTTATTTATGTGGTAAAACTTAGCTAAGAACTTCTTACACTAAGTCATCCTAAATTGGTGATAATCAGGTGGCATAGAATTCAACCAATTCTTTGTCTCTCCTACTCCTCAAAGAGAATGGGAAGAGCCTCGACCCGATAACTTCAAGAACTCATTGTACTTTGCATTATGTCGGCATCTCTAAGAAACTATTCAGCGGTGTTCGTGTCTTCAATTCCGCAACTCCATTAAATCGACACAATCGATTCAACTCAAAGTCGCCGTCTGCATAAGTGGCCTCCGATAATCAATCGTACAACTATCGCTGGCATTGCAAGTCTCAACAATATCTATGGTTCATATTGCTAGTAAATTAGCTTACGCGTGCTCCATTGTTCCCATTTCTGCCATGTGCTACCTACTCATGCACCCTCTAATTCGGGTTACCTCCCGAGTTCGATTGATTCTCTATGGTCTATTGGTTTTCAATACTGTCCCGCAACTGAAGAGTAGCGTCCCTTCTTTCTCTATGAATTATGTTCGTGGTTCTTTCTAACTCTAGATCAAATGGTATCAACGACTCTTTGCCCTGTCTTCGCATACACGCTAGTCACTCTTCGTGAAACACCATAGAAATACCAAAGAAACAATAATAAAAGAGAAAAAAACAAAAACAAATAATATTCAGAGTAAGATTCAAGTTGGTCACTATCACCATCAACATTCCAGTGAAAACCTCGGTAATGACACCAAAAAACTCGACGTACCTATACGTGTCTATAATTCGAATGCAAAATAACCCTTTGCGTAAGTGCACACGTCGTGGTTAAGCAATATGGTATTAAGTCATGTGTCATTCCCATGAAGAGTTCTCGTGTTGACAACCAAATTAACCAGTTTTAATTTTATCTTAAGAATTGATTAATGTGATTCTAAAGGGTCTAAATGACGATGGAAATGTAAAGAGTGTTATTTAATGGTCGAAGGCTCTAGGGTCTTGAGTTCACCGGGCTACACACGATGGGTTATAATTATATTGTTCGATTATGGTTAGATCATTCAGTAATGGAGGTCTCTATTTATGTTTATATGTCATTTTTTCTCAAGCAACGTCACTATTTCTTTTTAAGGGTAGATTGCATCTCTACTTCAACCCGAACCTCTAGAGGGTATATAGCTCTAATCTTTATACCACAAATCAAACCAAGGTTTCTCCACCTTTTGGTTAATGATCCGATGTCCTATTAATGTCCCTAATGATTATGGTCTGTTGACGTCCAATCACTAGCTATGCATGTCAATAATGCTTGTTATCAAAAAGTGATTATAATAGAACAAAACATTTACTGAAAAATTATAACCAAAACCTAAACAAGAAATGAAAATTAGGCCATCGTCATGTAGCCTCGGCTACATCAAAATCCTAGATTGTGTTTTTAGAACATAGTCATGAGAAATACAACCATAGATGATATAGAATCCATAGATATACACAAGATGATAGGCATTGGATTGGAATCACGAGTAATGTCATTGACTACACGATTGTTCTTCTTCCCCAACAAAGTCTCTTGCTCTTGGATTTACACTCCCACCATCTACCACCAAGCTCCCTACTTCGTGGTTTTCTTCTTTGCTTTATATCTTCTTCATGGGCTCATAGGCTCCTGAAGAGATGCTTTCTGCATCACTTAAATAAAAGCGGAACCCCGACATCAACTTAGGTTCATATTGTGCCTTTAGTGCCAACATGGGCTTTACATATGCCTAGGCAATTATAAGCAAAGGTTGGCTTTTACGCAAAACATTGCTCTAGATTAGTGCCTTGACATCTATCCTTGTATAAAGGTGCTCGAACACTTTAAAAATTTCATCATCCCTTAGTTCCAATTTCATCGTCCTTTGATGCCTCAACGTGCTCGAGAACTTTTTTAGCTACTCCAAACTGTTCTTTACTCTGTTTTTGCCTTTTTTGCTTATTATTCTCTAAAATAAACTTGTATATGAATATTTTCTATTAATAGTCTAAAATCTCAGTTTAAAGAGTGTAATAGTTCAAATCATGACGTTCGTATAGAAGGAGCCCCATTCAGATGCTCATCATCTACTCTTTTTTTGGAGGTGTACGAATGAAGTAATGAGAAGATGTGTGCCTGAGATAGAGTTGCAAGAGATCATCACCAAATTCCACTCATCACCTTATGGAGGACATTTTTATTGAACAAGAACATCTTAGATGGTGCTTCAGTTTGAGTTTTATTAGCCTACGTTATTCAGTGACAAATTTATACCTTTACACAAGCTTATGATAAATGCCAATGGTAGAAATATTGCAAGGATAGATGAGATGCCTCTACCAATATGTTAGAAGTGAAGGATTTTATATAAGCCTGGGGGCATAGACTTCATAGTGAACCATTCTCATCATCCTTTGGGAAACCTATATATACTACTTGCCGTGGATTCTATTTCCAAGTGGGCAGAGGCAATTGCAACATTAAAAATGATCTCAAACCGTGGGTCAAGTTTTGTTCACAAAAATATCCTTACCCGTTTTGGTGCACGTCGAATGATTATCAGTGATGAGGGCACACACTTTTGCAATAGAGCGTTTGCATCCTTGATGGCTAAATATGGGGTACGACATAGAAAAGGGTTAACTTATCACCCCTAGTCGACAGGTGGGCAGGAAATTTCCAACCGAGAAATAAAGAAAATCTTGGAGAAGACGGTAAACGCTAAGAAGAAAATTGGTCCAAGAGGCTAGAGGACTAACTTTAGGCCTATAGAACAAAGATATAAACCCATATCGTACGTCCCCGCAGCCTCGCCTCATATTTGGAAAGCCATGTCATCTTCCAGTTGAGCATGAGCATAGAGCTTTGTGAGCTACAAAGAAATTGAACTTTGACTTCCAAGCTGTGGGAGAGAAGAGATTATTGCAGCTCAATGAACTAGATGCGATTCGGGATGACGCATACAAAAGTGCCTGAATCTACTAGGAGAAAAAATGGCAAGAAAATCATCTCCTTCGCAAAGAGTTTAAGGAAGGAGATCGGGTTCTAGTCGTCAACTCTAGATTGAGACTCTTTCAAAGCAAGCTAAAGTCTCGGCGGTCCGTCCCTGCTCGCTGGCACTGGCGAAACCTGGTCACTATCGGGCTCGAGGTCTCAACAGTGGGAATGAATTCAAAGTAAATGAAAATTGTCAAGCACTACCTTGAAGAGTCAGTTCATGTCCTTGAGTCGATCAGATTGAGGGAGTAGTCTTGGTATTCATATCATAGTGATGTATTTTTTTTCCAACTTGACATTAAACACAACACTTGGGGATTCAAACTCCAAAGTTTTGCAGATTTTCTATCCCTTTTATTCCTTTCTTTTGTTTTTATTTTTATTTTCTTTCTTTGCTCGCTTGATCCTTTAGGTGTTTCTTCATGGTTTTGTGTGTTTTTCAGGTTTGTTGAAGCCCATGGTCACATTTTGAGAGCATTTCATCTAATGAAGAATTCACATATGTTAATCTTTAGGGACATCCTCTACCTTATTTGATTTCATGCACCTCGGGACATTGAGGACACGTATACTTTTCATGAGTATAAAATATCATTTTAAATTCTATGTTTTACTTAGTTTTTAGTACTGTTTTTGTTAAATAAGTGTCTTAATGCTCTAAATGTTCATCTTTATGATTAGGACAACCATTTGGTGGAATTGCGTGAAAATGAGCGAAAAATAAAGGAAAATCAACAAATATGTATGCAACAACCAATTTTGATGTTTTCATCTACAAGTGATGATCTCTTAAATGGATACAATATTTATATATATGGATAGACTTCTAAGATTTCCAAAGAGACGTTATTCCAATTTTGACACTTCAAATGATCAAATTACAACTCTTAAGTTGAAGAAATAAGATAAGAAAGCTCAAAAGTGACCAGTTGAGAATCTCAAATTACACTATATCATCTTTAAAGTGTCTTTGTGGACATATCTAGATTCTAAACTTCAAGAGCTCTTAATGGTGGGAACATGAGCACCCAAATCCGCCTTGACTACAAAGTTATAGCCTCGTGAAGTAAGTGCAAAAACAGGAGAGCTTTAGAAACGTCGCGACATCGAGAACCAATGTCTCGACATTACAAAGAGCTCAGAAACGCTGCAGCCTGATGAGTCTAAAAACTCATTTGATTTTTAATCCATTTTTTTGAGTATATTACAAGATAATTGTTGATTCATATGCAGAAACCTGGGTAATTTACTCAAATTTAATTTTTAAAATACGTTGGAAATAAAAATCCCAAAGAAAACCGGAAGAATCGCCTCGAGAACGTAAAGGAGGTTGCAACTTAAAAATGGAAGTCGCGATAAGGAGCTCAAGGCTTATTTAGTTATTTCCGTGTCACAGCTAACATCACTGGGCGACCAGTTAATGAGGTTGCGACTTTCAAGAAAGTGTGGTTGATAATGCAAAGCAGCCTATCTGGGCGTGAACCGAGGTCACACACCAACTGAGGTCGCAACTTTGATCTGTTGATGAAGCCACAAAGGAAGTTGCTGTAGAGAAATGAGGTTGCAACTAGTGCTTCAATTAAAACCTTATTCTAGGTCGCGACGTGTATTTCAGGTCACGACTTGGAACTGAATTAGGAGTCACAACAAGGAGATTTGAGGTTGCAACTATAAGAGAGTTGGAGAATAAAAAATGAGGTCGCAACTTAATATCGAGGTCGCGATAGGAAACCTGAAGCTGAGCCAAGCGAAGTCCCAGTTAGGGAAATTGAAGTTGCAACCACTTTGTTATTCAAGGACCCCAAGGGAGGTCACTTAATTTAACTCCACCAGGGTCGCACCTTAAAAACACCGAACATTACAAGGCCATGTCGCAACCTAATATTAAGGTCGTAATACGAAACCTCACCAACGGTCCTTACTGGGCGAAAATGGAAGTTAATACCAATGACCACTAAGAACCTCAGCGAGGTCGACCGAATACACACTAGCATCAAACATCCGTGTCGCAATTATGTTTCAAAGCAACCGAGACAACCTACAACTGTGAGAGAGTGAGGTGCAATGTGAGGTCACGACGTCATATGGTGTCACGACTCGGCTTAAAGGGCAAGGGCATCGTGCGGCCGCGACTCAATTATTGAGGTCGCAACCTAAATTATGAAAATATCAAGGCAGAAGACCAAAAAGGATGGGGTCGCAACCCGAAAAAGAAAGTCACGACCCGAGGTGATAAAGCAAAGAGAAACAGGTAGTAAAATGTGGTCGCAACCTAAAACTGAGGTCGCGACGTGCAGCGCAGCAAGGAAAGGAAGTCCTTACTCAGAACTAAAGTGGTGACAACTAAAAGGAGGTTGCAACCTAAAATTGAAGTTGTGACTCGCACTGCAGCGTAAGGAATGACAATGAGGTTGCGACGTGAGACTAAGGTCGACATCAATTTCGAGAACAATCGAGTTTCAGCAGGTCGCGACCACTAATCAACAAAGCTGTAAGAAACCTGGTCGCAACTGAAGAAACCTTGTCGCAACTGAATTGGAGTAGATAAAGTTGAATTAGCTCCAACATCAAACCTGAGGTCATACATGAGACAAGAATCGTGGCTTTTTTTCTTCCGGGAATTTACTGACTACAGGTATTCAAGAAATTTTCTTAGACATATATATATAAATAGACATTGTTAGAATAGTAAAGTAACTCTAATTTTTCACTCTCGACACCGGAGAACCAGGGAGGGAAGAAGGGTTCATTGTATAGTTTAGCGTAGATTTTCTTTTCTTTTCCTTTATTTTATTTTCTTTTCTTGGACCACCTATTAACCTGTGCGTAAACGATCAAGCCGATTTTTATTTCTATTATTTTCTTCTTAAAATTGTGAAATCTAGACAAATTTCTGGACCATTTCTTCTAAGTTAATTGCGATTACACGGGATACTTGATCGATGCTCCATTGTTAATTGTGACGCACTAACGCAGCCTCGCCCGGATTAGATTTACCATTAGTTACAGTCTTTTCTGCAAAAATCTGGAGAGAATTATTTGGATTGTGATTTACTTACTTGGTGCTGTTTTTTAATCCATAAGTTCCCAATGGTAGAACCGAATACCAGTTTAAGGAGTGTATCTTGCTCTGATTTCCAGGATGCCCTCTACGTGACACAGAGTTGGAGATTCCTGAGACTTGAGAGCATTCGCTACGGGTATGCTGGGATCATCACCATTGATGAACCTGCTGAGCTCCTCGAAAGTTCATTCTTGACAACCCCATTCGCTCTACCTAGCTAGGAGGGGAGATTTAACAATATAAATAATCAGAGAGTTCACCTCAATCTAAAGGGAAACTCCCAACCCTGTGTTAGCTAAGATATAATCAAGGGAAAGGAAGAACCAATAGATCTGAAGGATGAGCCACCAATTAAGTGGTAGAACTTTTGCAAAAATCTTGAGAAGGAAAGCAAAAGATCTCAAATACAAGAAATGGGTGTGAAGTATTGAGAAAGAAAATACCCGTGATCTGCAAGAAGATTCGAAATACAAGTAGTCGGTTTTATTCTTTGACTTAGAGAAGGTAAGGGATTCTAACCAAAGTGAATATGGAGAAATCCAACTCCGCAACATTTAGGCAATCTTGACAATCCAGATCCATTAATAAAAACAATGCAATACTTTCGTAGGAATTGACTGCTTCATTATAATTTTTGATAGTTTTCGCTTTCTCACAGAAATGTGATTCGGGTCCAAGATTTTGTTCTTTATATTATTGGTTATTTTCATGTTATTTCGCCATATGTTTAGTTAATAGTCTAGATCTTTATTTTTTAGATAAAACTTTCACTATCAATTTTTAGTCCATATAGCAGAACTCGCAGAGTCGGGGTAGTTGATTTCAAATTCTTGTCAATCTCGTGAGAATGATACTGGACTTCTACATATCTCATTTACTACTGCATGACCCGTAAGTAATTTGGTAAAGGTCATAGACTAGGAACCATTTTTGAAAACTCGAACACCAAGAAAGATTTATTTAATCAAGCAAGTTTATCCAAAGTGACATGGTCGCAAGAGAAGTGTGTGCCCCTGAATTTTTGTGAATTTGTGGGTTTTTAGTCTTTATGGAAAAAAGGCAAACAAGTTTTATGGCACCGCTCCCGGGGATTGAAAGGATTGAATATATCAATATTCTAAGAAAAAAGGGAAATGCTAATTTGGGCATTTTTCTAAAATCTTATAAAAGAAAATACCAAAAGAAGCTTTACAAGCAGTGGCTGTACAAACCATTGATCTTTAACAAGCCATGTTGAAAATAATTTTTTTAGTTCCACTAATCCTATTAATCTGAGTGTGTTTCAATTTCAAGAGATCCTTTAATGCACAGAAGCTGTGATTCGTAATTGTCGCCGCCAGACACCGACCGAAAGAACACTCAGAAGCTTAAGAAAGACTAAAAGAGCAGAGCACGCAACCATGGCAGATGAAAGACATGACCAAACAGAGGAGCAAAGGACAGCAACCAAAAGGCCTCCTATGACTGACACAATGGAGGATTTCTGGAGGCCCATCATTCAGGAAGAATATTCTCGTAATCGGGACAGCCTAAATGTGGATAAAACAACTTTGAACTGAAGCCAACTTTGATAACAATGGTGCAGCAACATCAATTCACTGGCCACCCCACTGAAGACCCCAACGAGCACCTGGGTAGATTCCTCAGAATGGAAAATACAGTGAAGCTGAATGGTGTGAGGCCATAGCTGATAAAGCTACATCTCTTTCCTTTTTCCTTAAGAGATATCAGAGTCATTACTGATATGAGAGTCATTACCATATGGTTCCGCCTGATACCCGGGAAGAGCTGGTGGAAGCATACTCAAGTGTGTTCTTTCCATCTCTCACCTCCGAGAGAAGCACAGAGATCATACTGCTCCAACAGGGGGAAGTGACAGAGTCGATTCTGCGCTACGCAAGAGGGTGATTCGAATCAACAAAAATTTATATCCTAATTTTCCCCTCCCATCGCCAGAGTCAAGCTATTGCAAGGATACGACCAGTGGTCGAAAACAGTGAGGGCTTCTCGTACAAATGATTTAAGTGAAGTAAAAACTATGAATTTGGTTTGATTTTAAGGTTTTGTAAAAAGGGGTGGGTTTTGATGGTGAAAACTTAAAATAAAATTGAAGTGAAATAAAAATAATAAAAAGAGGTCTCCCTTGAAGTATCAAAGAGATACCGGGCTTGGGATTCTAAAGTAACCGAGGGGTCCTCGTGGTCATTTCTCACACGGGGAGGATGACATATAGTCATCTCCGAACCCGATCTTCATTTCTTAGCGCTATAAAACCTAAACCCAAAATATTTATCCTTTTGAAAATGGCATCCATCGTCATCCGTGGTCACCGACAAGCAGCAAAAAGTCCCCGACTCTTCAATGGGTCATGAGGGTAACTGTCGAACATCGCTGGACATAACATTGGCATCCACCTAACCCTAAAAGCTTACCAAATAATGTAGCCATTCAAGGAGATTCGAAGAGATAAAACCTACAGCTAGAAAGGGAACATGTTGACGGCATGGATACCTCCGCACGAAGAATGTGGGACCCTCGCTGCCTAGATCCTCGCACCCGCAGCCTTCCACTTCTCAAGGAGGGATAGTTTTGCTAACCATCTCGGAAGTTTTCATCCCCAGGTGTTCGCTGTACCTTAAAATGGAAAAGAAAAGGAAAGAAAATGAAGCAAACAAGAAGCGGGAAATGGAGAGCTGAAAGCTTCTCCCAAAATTTATTATGAAGTGATTGATTGTTACAAACCTTGACTCTAGCTTATACGCCGTAGCAAGGAAATTACAAAAACAAACTAAACAAAATCTATTACAAGGGTAGGAAAGTACGGAGAAAAACAAAAACTAAGTCGTTGATCAAAACAGGAGCGCATAATTTTCATGGCGGCGTGCATTTCGCACGCGCAGAGTACTTTCGCTTATGATAGCGAAACGCCAATATAGCGAAATCTGGCCATAGCAAAATTGAAAATTTTCGTTATGCACGCATCTCGCTATGATAAATAAAAATCTTTAAATAGTACCCCAAAGATCGTCTATCAAGCACGTTCTATTTCCCCGCTTCATTTTTCTTTCTTCTATTTTTCCTGCCTTCTCTTTCCTCGTCTCTCGATTTTATGATAAGCCGAGCTCGACTCGACTCTTCATTTGAATCACCAACAATGTTTGCATGATTAGCTCGCAAAACCGGCAAAATTCGTCACAAAATGCGATCGCGAATGCTAGTGGACCTTAATGTAACCTGATTAATTAGAATGATTAGTATACAAAAAGCACCAAAAACCTGGCACAAATAGGGTTCAAAAATAGACTTTTGGGCACTAATCACACTCCCCCAACCTACACACATTGATAGTCCCTTAGCAATGAAAGAAGAAAGAAACAAACAAAGAGCATACAACGATACAAAATAATGTTCACACTATTTCAAAAGGTTGTGAAATGATAATGCCTAACCCTAAGTAAGAATGATCAAAGCCGTCCACAACCATCAGCGAGAGAATGAATGCCATACAAAATTGAGTATTAAAAAGTGAAATGCCCCTTTGTCGGGTGAATCAACCAGAAACTTCCCCACCAAAATCTATGTTTACTGATCGCTCGCAACAATAACCGGTGGAAACTCCGCGCCTCCCCCCCAACCTAGCTACCGCCACAACTCAGTGCTGAATCCAACCTTAAATAATAGACCAAGACCTCACTCTTTATTCCACAACTCTTTTAGGTTGTATGGTGCAATGACGAGGATCGAATTTCACCAAAGTCCATGTAATGTGGATTCACCGATGACTCCCCAAACCACTAAGGCTTTAGGGGCACCAAGTCAGCTGAGGATCTTTCGACCACTAACTCTTCAGTTTCACCTCCCGACTGAATGGTTTCGAGCCTCCAAAGACTCAACTTGCTAAACTTCACGATCTACCCGTGTAGCTTTAACACAGAAGTCGACTCCCAACCAGCTGAAGGTTTGTGTGGCATCGGCTTAAATGCTTTCGCCATATGGTACTCTCGGACTGCTTCGTTTCGGGCAAGGCAAAGCTGCAATTTTTCTCTTTCTTTTCTTTTTCTTTTTCTTTTATTTTGGAAGACACATTGGCCTTCTATTTGTAGGGGTCCTTAACCTATCAAAGGTGGTCAACGAAACTAGGGTGTTATCACGCAAGGCTTAGAGGTTAAAGTGCTTTTTCAGGTTATTGAAGAAACCTGATGTGCACTGTTTGTGGTTAGCTAAAGGTGGAAGAAAAAGGGTTAAAATCAACAAGAGTTCAACTGATCATCCACTCGACTAGGCATGGAACCAATCTAACATCAATAGAATCGACAAAAGTTTCAATTTTTTCAAACTATGAGCTGTGCAAAAACACACAAAATTTTTGGTTGCAAATGGGTCCAAATTTTGAAAAGTGTTGTAAAGTATAACAGTGATTTATAGAAAGGGAACTCAACAAGCCACCGAACATCACAAATGGGGCTTACCTAAAATAGTAACAAAAACATAAATACAAAAGCCACTTCCCTTCGTCAATCCCCTCCCCCAACCCAAACATCTCAATGTCCGAAATAGGCTTGATTGAAATTTGCGGGAGGAAGTGTTACCTCCCTTGATGAGATGTGATCGTTGTTGGCTAGAAGATTCTCACAAGCTTTCCATCAACACCTTATTCACTCCGCTCGGGGCTTCTAAATGAATGCTAGGAGAAGAAGAGAAAGTGCGAAAAGGTTGGAGCATTTTTGAAATTACACCTTCATAATAATTTTAAAAGTGCTATTTATGACAATATTTGGATTCTACACTCTATCGTTTCCAATCCGCATCAAAAACGCCTAAAACTGAGTTCTGATGAGTGTTACGAGCTTAAACAAAATCGGAGGCAAAATACCGGGGCCATAGCGAATTTTGCCATCATAGCGAAAAATTCGCAATTGTCAATGCCATTATGTAATAGTGATTTTTTTTTTGAAAATAAAATGCAAAGCCAAAACACTAATAAAAAATTATTACTAATAATAATAATAAAATAATAAAATAAAAATAAATTTTCGAGAGACAAATATTTTTTTTTGAGACAATCTTTTAAAAAATAAAATTAATAATAATAATAATAATGAAACTTTTTTTTTTTTAGATGTTTTTTTTTTCTCAAAAAATAAAATACCACACAATAATTAAAAAAAAAAAATTTTTGAACACCGTGCACTATTATTATTTTGTCTCGTTAGCTGGGACATCCGTACTTAGCCTTCGCTACATAGCGAAATTCTCATATATGTAGAGAAAATTAATTCTGTTTTTATAGGGCTGTGCGAAAATTTCACGCGGTTTATAAATTTTTCAAGGCCAGTCTTCCTTCCACATTTCTTCCTTCGTTAATCCGGCTTCAAAATTTGTACACAAACTGTAAAAATTAATACAAGAAAAATTAAGAAAAAATGCATAAAAGTAAAAATTAATCTAAAAACAAGAATTAACTAAAAATTAGAGAAAATCTAAGAAGAAAAATTAATGAAATCAAAATAAAATACGATAAAATAAAAACAAGAAAAAATTAAACAAAAGCGAGGGAGCTTAGAAAATGCCGAGGTTCGCCTCCAACCGAACCTAAGACCCGAACCATCCACCTGCGGCTGCATGCGATGAGCAGCTGCTCAGTCTTTGATGTGGGCAAAGGCTCAAACAGCTGGGCCTACTCTAATTTTCTATCGCTTCGGCAGCACGTTAGCCGACAAACGCGCAGCGTGAGTTCTTCTGTGGTTAATCAGGTCGCTGTGTGAATTTGCGGCCGCCGGGTGGTATACACCGGGGTCCAGAGACGACAATGGCCACGTGTCTTGGGTAGTGGGCTGGGAGGCTCTTCCCCGTCTCTTTCCATTACTTTCCTCACTCAACAAGGGAAGTATTTCTTCTTCTTTCCATGGCCCATACCACACCTCTAATTGTGGCTCCATCCTACGCTGCCCTCGTGAGGAGTCACTGGGTTCCTCTTCAATTCCCTCTCCCCTGTCAGCGAGCCTGCTCACCTCAAAATATTGCTAGCTCGCACCCTTCCTCCGCACCCTCCTCCTCGATGAACATGTCGCCAAGCGTGCCTCGAGACGGAGTAATGCAAATCAATTTTCTTATCCATTTCACTCTGTGCCCATCTAATTCTTTGCTCCAGTGTTCCTCCACAAGATGGGTTTTGTGGACTCAATTCATGGTCGAATTTGTTCTTCCACAGCATCACCCACCAGTTTGGTAAGGTCTGGAATTGCTTGGCTTCAATCAGGATTGGTCAGGCGGCTGAGATGAGACAAAAGAGGCATATCGTGGATGGGAGAAAGATGCATGTTGATAACACCGTAGGAGGGTGTGTACTCTCGTCCATTGGTCTCATATTCTACAGACTTACATGGGTTTGATTTCTCTATTAAAGTTGTCGCTAATTCACAAGGTTCCTCAGAGGTCCTCATCAATATGTATGCTCTTAGTGGGTTGCCTTCCACAGTGGTAATAATATATTGTTCTCCTGAAAAGTTCCATTTTGATTCTTGAGTTCAAGCCCACTAGAAACATGTAATCCCGGGCAGCGAAAAACAAGGTTGTAATACCAATAAGATAACACAAAACAATCCTGCTTCAATTTTTTTCCTTTTCTTTTCTTTTTTTTTATATGAAATGGTGTTTTCAAAATAAAATGGATAGCAGGAAATATAAAAGAAATTTCACTTAATACTTTATTGAGAGGATCACAAGTGTCTTACGTCATTAAATAAATTAGGTACCATCCCCTAACTAATAGTATTTGATTCGTGTAATGTTAGGTGATCCGAAATCAACAAAATTATATCCATTTTCTCCGCATCGTTTTAGTCAAGCTTACTCGTAAGAGGCTGGTTCAGGCTCAAACATGTGATGGGTTTTCTTCTTACAAATGATTTGCGGAATCAAAATTCAGAATTTGCCTGGATTTGGGTTTTTTGCAAAACAAGGGCCTTTGAGCTGGTGAAAACCCCAAAATAAACTGAAGTAAAATAAAACACAAAAGAGTCTCCCCAAGTATCGTGACACGGCTTAGGATTCTAGTGGCAAACTATGGAACCCTAAGGCCTATTTCCTTTCTGCAGATTTGAAGATGACATATAAATATCTCCCTGGGAACCCATCTCATTTAGGCCATAAACCTAACCTAAAAATATTTATCCTTTGAAATGGCGATTCACAGCCACCGTGTCACCATTAATAGTTGAAAAGTCTCCAGACCCTTCTTCATCGGGTCATAGAGGGGTGACTGACTGAATATCAAGATCTTTAACATTACATCCATCGAAACCCTAAAAGCTTACCAAATAATAGCCATTCAAGGAGAGAATCAAGAGATAAAAACTCCGTTAGAAAGGGAACACAGTTGACTTGGCAAGGATACCGCAAGTGATGAACACAGGTGATCCCCAGCCCCAGATCCCGTACCAGCAGTCTTCCACTTCACTGAGAGGCTTTACCCAACCATCCTCCGAGCCAGGCTCATCCCCAGAGGGTGTCTGGGCTGCCCAAAAATTGAAAAGAAAGTGGAAAGAAAATGAAGACAAGAAGCGTAAACTGAGAGTCAGTAAAGCTCCCAAAAATTATTAGGAAGTGATTTATTTCGTTACAACCTTTGACTCGATTCTTAAGGCACGGCTCTGAGCAAGTGTTACAAAAACAAACCAAACAAAAAGCATTATAAGTAAAGAAAAACCAAAACCCGAGTCGTCATTGATAAAACAGAGTGGCGACTCAAGTATGCACAAAGACTATGGCGATACAAAATTCCAAATATAGCTTTAAATTTCCGGAAGATCGTTCCATCAAGGCACTGCTCCATTTTCTCCTCGTCTATTTTCTTCTATTTTCGCTCTTTCTTTCCTCGTCTACATCTATGAAAAGGGGAGTTTGACCCCACCCTTCAGCTGCGTCTGGATCGACTCAACACTGTTGGTAATATTAACGCAAAACTGCAAAATTTGCCACAAAATGCGAATGCAAGAGAATTGGGTAGTGATCCTGCAATGTGTAAATCGGGTTAAATTAGAAATTGATTAGTATACAAACCACTCAAACCTACAACAACAAATATTCAAAATATTAGCACTTTTTGGCACTAATCAAGGCCTGCGCATGCTCAAGAAATAGGAATCTGGGTACACTGCTGGAAGAGTCTATATGGAATGATCAGAAAACCTCATGTGATATATCACTTTTTCCAAATGATATTCAAGGTGAGTACCCTTGACTGTCATGCCTGAAAGGTTCAAAAGCAAAAGTCAAGAGCTGTGGATCCCCATAGTTGTTCCGTCAAAGTGCATGATAGAAGGCCCATCCCAGTCATGCAACAGCAAAAAGGCTCACAAGGAGTCAAATAAATTTATGAAGCCAAGGAAAAAGAAAGTTGACAGCCATCATGCATAGATTAATAAACAAGAAGAAAATGCAAATACTTCTCATGAGAGGTGGAGCGAAAGAAGCAAATGGAAAGAAGCGGTCAGCGCTGTGTTCAAGAGGACTCTTTATGGGCTTGAGGAGGCCGGCACGGAACACCAACCCAAGAGCCGGTCACTCGCCAAACCCAACCGCTCAAATATTATCCAAGACGGCGAAACCATGAGAATTTCATGGTGGAGGGGCGTGACAAGGCCCAAGCCATGGTTTAATCCTCAAATGCGGATATCGCCAGCCTACCAAGGTTACATCAGCAACATCAAGGGGGTGAAGGCAGGAATGACTAATGTGGTCATGGGAGACCCACCAAGAACAAAATGCAAGCAGTTCACAACAAGAGGTCGGCTACACTTCCATGAATGTAAAATTGTTCGACTGAAGCTTCAAGTCCTATGAGCCAAAGTGAGCCAAAATAGAATACATGTGCCCCATCAAGAACTTGTGAGACACCAAGTAGGGCAAATGCTGGTCCTTAGCATGCCAACTGAAAGCAAGGGTACATCTCTAGTGACACCTTAAGAAATCAAAGGAATGCATGGTAGCTTCAATTAAGAAGCGGGAAAGAAGTGGGCAAACAACGCTAAGAATTAAAGGAAAGAAGAGATTACTGCGGCAATGTGCAGTAAACTAGAAAGGAAGAAGAAAAGAATGCCTAAAAAGACTACAAAAGTAAAGAAGAAGATACAAACCTAACAACCCTGCAGCGAGCGAGTTAAATGTAAGGAGAAGGTACCACAAATTTTTATACACTTACAATGTGTCATTCCCGTAGGCTTCAAAAAGCAAAAGGGAAGAGCAGCTTTCAGACTCGACAATTCTTCAAGAAGATAGAAATCAATATCCCCTATGCGTAAGTAATCAACCAAATGCCTAACTATGCAAAATTTATGAAGGAGATACTGAGCAAGAAAAGGAAAATAGCCTAGTAGCTGAATAGTGAACTCGACTACTACCCGTAGCGGTAAATTTATCCAGTTGAAAGGCTCCCACAAAAATGAAGGGACTCCAGTGCTTCACAATTCCTTGCTCCATGGAAACATAATCTATTATGCCTTGTGTGATTCTCGGTGTTAGTATAAATTTGATGCCTCAGAACGCCCAAAAATACCCAGAATTTTACACAAAAATTATTATATATTCCATAAATTTAGCCATCTTCGGTATTTCGAATTGTTAAAGCGAATATTGAATAAATGATTATATACAAATCCAAAGGCAAATATTATATGCTAAATGAAATTGATTGAACCCTTAAATTTACCTGGGCTTTAAAAAAAATTGAAAAATCGGATTTATCAGGTGGCCAAATAAGGCCTTATATAGAATGCGGACTTAAGACCAAAAAGAGAGAAAATGAGAATGATATAAGTGTGTAGGCCAAACAAGGCCTACACTTAAAATGAGTTTAAAAGACCAAAAGTGGTCTTTGATGCTCATGAGAGCACATCAATGCTGGGAGAAAGGAAGGGAGAAAAAGTGGAGAAAGAGCTGTGGTTTGCAAGAGATCAAGTTTTGGTTGGCTTTGCTCCCCCCAATTCTTGCTCCTAAGAGATCAAACAACTTGGAAGATAAGATTTGAAGAGATGTGCCATAAGAAAATCAAACCCTAACCTCATCATTTTGCACTACTCAAAGCCCAACTCTGAGAGAAAAGGGTTTTCATTGATTTATAAACCCTCACCTTTCAGTTGTTGGGTGATTCCATGGTGGAATTTTGATATGGGATGAATTGAGAAGGTTTATTGAAGAAAAAATTGGTGAAAAAATGCCAAAACCGACATTTTACGTGGCAAATTGGCAGATTGGCACCGATACCAACGGGCGTACCTGCACTGTGGATGCAATGGTATGGTACCCCAGACCACCCCAACCGGCACCTCCAGACCACCAGCAAAGGAGAGACCGGTACTGCACTACCATGGTACCTGCATTCACTTCACTTCCACACTCGTTAGACGCTTATGCAACTGCTGCTTTTGTATTCATATACCGATCGCTTAGTGACCCCGGCGAAACCAATAATGGGGTTCAAATAAGAAATGAGTATCAAACAGAAATGTACTATACCCGCTGCCTCGGCGAAGCGATATTCATTTAGTATGATAATTGTTTATCCAATAAGAGTTGCGTGATTTTTATTGACTAGGGACGGGTGATGATCGCCTAACCTAAGACCGAGGTCGAAGAGAAGGAAACTAGACCGAGCACCTTCCTGCTAGTTCTTCCGACTCTATTCTGTTTCAAGTATTTTGGTAGCGTTTACCAAGTAAATATGAAATGAGTACATGGAATGAGTATATGAAATATAATGAATGAGTATATGAAATGAGTACATAGATTGAGTATATCTTTCAAAAGATAATAAGAAAGTGAATATGGAATTGAAATGTGATATTTGAAAACCGAATGAATGTGAATGATAAATCGAATTGTAAATGAATCGGTCAATTCCTGACATCTTGAATTGAATCGATATACCGAATGAATCGCCTGACGGGATGCACCAATCGACATCCGTCACGAAGGCACCCCGAAATTGTCTAATGTCCCACTTGGTGGGATGCACCAATCGACATCAGTCATGATGGCGTATGGCATTTAAGAAATGTCCCACTTGGCGATGTTCCTCAATCAAGATCCGTTTCATGACATGTATGACATTTAAGTGATACCACATGTCGGGGTGCACAAAACAGCATCCGTCATGATGAGAGACCAATTGTTGGGAAATGTGTAGACACATTACCAATGATAATAAAGTGATGGGATTCACCAACCCGACCATTACAAATGTGGATTTGAATAGTCAAAGTGAAATAACCAACATTGACGAGTGTAAATGGGGTTTTATGTATATGCTTAAATCTCATAAATTGAATTGTGAATTGAATTATTGCATTGAAATGCACAAGGTTTGATATATGATAAATAATTTGTAAAATGAAAGCATGCAAAAATGAATAAGATGAGTATATGTTGATATAATAGGCATGGTTTGATGTTAAATTCATGTCAAGTTAAATTGAATATTGAAAGAATCTTATAGAACCACTAAGCATGAAAATGTTTAGCGTATAGTTTTATCTATGCGCAGGTACCGAGTAAAGCAAAAGGCAGGCCAAGATCAAGAAGCGCAGAGTCATAGAGAGTACGGCGTATAAGTATATACCCCGTCATTTGCATATCATTTCTTTTGAACAAGTGGTATTTTGTAAACAAAAGGGTTAAACTCTGAACCTTGATTTTTGTATATTTCCATTCCGAAAAGACATGAATGCTCTCTTTGTAAATGTATTTTGCTGCCCAGTTTACGCCCCGAATTGTACTCGAATTTGTAAATGATTATGGGCTTGCCTAAAACTGAAACCACTTCCCCAACGAAATGACATAATAAAATGTTTTGATAAGATAAATGAAAACGTCGGAGTAAACCGCCCAGCCGATCCCCATTCGTGTCGGGCCGTGTGGATTCGGTCGCGACATTTTTAAAAAAGAAAATTTAATAACACAAAAAATAAAAGCAAATAAACCGAGCGTCCCCGGGTTTCGGTTTGGACTCGCAAGTTGGGTCGGACTGGGCTCGGGGGTTGCTACACTTTAGTGGTATCTAAGCCTAAGTTTAGGCATTTCTGGAAAAAGGGCCCTAAACGATTTTGAAAAAAGATTTTGAAAATGGTATTTGACATACATTTCATTTGCATATAAAGGGATGATATGACTCTGACGCGGATCTTGTGGATCTTAATAGGTAAGCATGGATGGTTCAGGTACCCATAGTGGCCGAAGGTGAATCCGTGGTTACGTCCCATAGTCCCCTTAGTGTGGTAGGTGGAAAAGCATCTCATACTCCACCAACGAATGAACCTAACACTGTGGGTAGGAGGTACTATGGGTATCTCACCAATCCAAGAATTCAGCCTTGCAGTTGAGCCGGCAAATCCAGCTGTAATTACTACAGCCGATCAGCCATTGAAAGAATGGCAAGGTATCGACCGGTAGATTTTCTGGGAAAGAAAGAGGACGAGCCTTCTATGGCGAAAAATTGGCTCGAGAGAACCGAGCGAATTCTTGTGCAAATGCATTGCACAACTGAAGAGAAATTAGAATGTGCGACCTCATTACTGTAGAATGAGGCTTAACAGTGGTGGGTTTCCGTGACCAAGACCGCCCCACCAGAGAGAGTTATATGGTGGTTCTTCTTGGATGAGTTCGAGAAGCATTATGTGGGTCGACTATTTAAACAATATATGTGAGAGTTTCTATAATTTGAAACAAAGGCAATCAAGTGTAACCGACATTTGAGAGAATTTTTACACCGCTGCAGCAAGTATGTTCCGAAATGCTAGTAAGCGAAGAAGAGAAGTGCCGTAAGTTTGAAGACGACCTAAGTGACCACATTCGGGCCCACGTCATAGGATTTTGCCATGATGATTTCTCCAAAATCACAACATGTGCTCTAAATTTGGAACGAGTCAAGATAGAGGAAAATGAAAGAAAAGATAGGGAAGATCGGGACAGAAAAATCCTTGTCGCCAAGTGCTCATCATCAACAAAGTAAGATATTCATGACCACAGCGGTTCCAGTACCCCATACCACAAAGCCACTCCAGAGGTGACCATTCTACCGATGTTGTCGCTAATTGCAAGTGCAAGAGGTGCCCCAGTGACAAGACGCTCCTCATCGTTCTACTGGTGGAAGAAAGCACAAAGGGAGATTGTTGAGAGTGACTGGTGCTTGCTTGGGTTATGGATCCATGGAGCACAAAATACGAGAGTGTACTAGGGCACGTCTTCACAAAGCATCTCAAATCGGGGCAATGTTTCATTACCCGTAAAGGCAAAGAAAAGTGTTACTTCACCGAGTGTCCTGCACAAGGGACACGCTGCACTGCTAGGTAGGATGGTCGTGCCCTAGCTAGAGCATATACCTTCGCCCCGAATGTGATAGTCGATAATTTTACTATCTTTGATACTATTGTGCATGCATTGATAGACCCAGGGTCAACCCATTCATATATGTGTACCGACATACCCAACTTATGTAATTTACCGAGGAGTGAAACCGAGTATGAAATCTTGGTGACGAACCCGCTCGGGAATAGTTATATTGTGAAAAAAGTGTATAGAGATTGTCCCATCAAAATACGAGAGTATGAATTTTTGGGAGATTTGATTGAGTTATCCTTCTGCAGGAGTTTGATGTGATATCGGGGATGGACCGGTTATCCTCGGGCTGACCGAGCGAGCAACATTGATTGTAGAATGAAAAAAGTGACCTTAAGGACACCGAATGACGATGAGGTTATTTTCATCGGCGAGAGGTCGAATCACCTCTCTAAAGTGATATCCGCAGTAGTTACGAGAAAAATGGTGCGAAAAGGATGTGAAGCCCACTGCCATGGATTGATACTAAGAAAGGCAAGGCCTAGTGTATATGCTATCCCTATCGTTAGTGACTTTCTGACGTATTCAAGAGCTGCCGTGGATTGCCACCATAGAGGGAGATTGAGTCTACATCCACGCTGTACCCAGTGCCACACCCCATCCATACACCGTATAGAATGGCTCCACTAGAGCTAAAGGAGTTGAAATTGCAGTTGCAAGAATTGCTAGAAAAAGTGTTTTTTCGACCAAGTGTATCACCATGGGGAGCTCCCATGCTTTTTTTCAAGAAGAAAGATGGTACACTTAGGCTATGTATAGATTATAGACAACTGAACAAGTTGACTGTAAAGAATAAGTATCCGTTACCCAGGATTGATAATTTATTCGAATTAACCGAAAGTGCAAATCTATATTTCTAAGATAGATTTGCGATCCAAAATATCATCAGTTGAGAATTAAAGAAGTGGATGTGCATAAAATGGCGTTTCGAATGCGATATGGACATTATGAGTTCCTTGTAATGCCGTTTGGTTTGAAAAATGCTCCAGCGGCTTTCATGAATCTAGTGAATCAAAGCTTTTCCGACCGTATAGTGGACTGGCCACGAGTGTTCATAGACGATACCCTCAGGTATTCAAAAGATTGGGAAAATCACGG
The DNA here is from genome assembly GCA_016808115.1 of Tetrastigma voinierianum. Classification (NCBI taxonomy): domain Eukaryota; kingdom Viridiplantae; phylum Streptophyta; class Magnoliopsida; order Vitales; family Vitaceae; genus Tetrastigma; species Tetrastigma voinierianum. The sequence goes on from JAEQBH010002808.1 coordinate 33,367, forward strand.
CACACACCTTCGGGTAGTGTTAGAGACTTTGAGAAAATAGCGCTTAGGCGCGAAATCGAGCAAGTGAGTTTTGCTGAATGAAGTGTCATTTCTTAGGCACATTGTATCGGAAGAAGGAATCCGGTGGATTTAAAGAAAATGGGCGGTCACGAACGGAAGCCACCAAGAAACGTTACAAGTACGGCTTCCGGACCGCGTGTTACGCAGGCGATTTGTTAAGGGGTTTTCGGCGATCGCAAAGACCGATGACTCGAGATTATCCGAAAAATCTAAAGTATGAATGGAGTGAAAATGTCAAGAAGTTTTGAAAGCAAAAGCATTCTTAACCGAGGCTCCAAGCATTCACCGACCTGCAGAAAGAATATGTGATCTTTAGTGATGCTTCATTAAATAGACTTGGATGTGTCCTAATGCAAGAGGGTAAAGTGGTAGCATGTGCTTCAAGACAATTGAAGCCACATGAAAAGAACTACCCCACGCATGATTTGGAATGGCCGCAACAGATTCATACAGAAATCTGGAGACATTATTTTGTATGGAGAAAAGTATTTCATTTACACTGAACATAAGAGTCTTAAGTATTTACCCTCCTAGCGAGAGCAACTTGAGACAAACGGAGATGGATGGAATTGATAAAGATTATGGCCATGTGATTAATTATCACTTTCGGGAAGGCGAAGTAGTGGCAGGCGGCTTTAATTAAAACGGTACAAGCGCCCGGACAGATACCAATTGTCATTATCGGGAGCGATGAACTGATGGTGGCATAATTGATAGCGAGACCCGAATTTGTTGAATCGAGGTGCTAGAGCACAAATGAAAGATAAGAAAATTTATATAATAAAGCAGTTGGAGATGGTAAAGGAAGCCCAGGAGTTTGAAGTAAAGGAAGATAGATCTTGTATTATAAGGACAGGGTATGTAAATTTACAAACTTAAAATTTTGCTTGTCCCCGAGCAAAGAAAAGAAAAAATTGTTTGTCCTCGAACAATTAAAACTAAATTTTAGGTTGTTTTAAGTTCACACGAGTCTTTCTTATTCCAATTTCTAATTCGAAATAGGAGATGGCAACATCCTTTTAAATTTCAGTTTCGATTGGAGAAAAAGGAATGGTTTCCACTTCTATCACAAATTCCTTGATGAAATCATGTATTTAAACAATTTATTCAACAAGTCTTGTTCTCTGTGTGTGTGCAGGTCTTCAATCCTTTTCCTCTTCATGTTGAATTTAGTTAATCTTCTGAGAGACTCCTTAGAAAACTGGTCAAAGTCCCATAGGCTTGTTTTTCATATTGATCTCCACTAATGTAGGTAAATTTAACCTTCAAGATCAAAGAGGTCTTTCAGGCTTGTAATATTGGGCTTAGGTAATTGGGTAGATAATGGGAAAATTTAGTTGCAAGTACCGGTTCCACTCCTTTCTTTACCTAATTGCCTTGAAACTGCCCTTTTCCTTCTTTGTACTTGTTGATCCTCCTCAATCTTGGCCTGATTCATCTTTTTGAAATCTTTTTATGGCATTTTGATTTCCTTGCGCTATTGAGCGAGGTTCCTTGTTAGAACTCTTTTTCTGTTTTTCTAGAATGGGAATAGTCTGATATTTTGTCTTCTTAGGCTTTCTATCACCCTTAGAACTTTGGATGCAACTCCCATGCCCGAGTTGGCATTAGGGTACTAGGTGTTAAAACACCCCTACGAACTTAATTGTTCAAAGGAGATAGGTCACAAGACAAAACTTATTCCCTTTTTTATCAAATTCTGCTTCTTTTTCACTAATCTTTCAAGTTATTTCTTCTCCTCCTACCTTGTAATATATGGAAATATATATATATATATAATATATAATTTTTTTTTTCTCCCAAACTTGTTTCTTCCTTTACAGTAGACCTTTTTGTCTTTTGACTGGATAATTTAGATACACTACGGGATTATTGCAAGGAAGGTTCGGGTTTTGATTCTTTGTCGTTGAAGGCAAAGCTGTTTGGCTCAAAGCATGGAACTAGAGGATATGCCTTAGCATATATTGAGTGTAGGCTTGGAAAAGCTCAAACTGCCAAGGATGGCCTCTATCACTTCTTGTTGGCTATTTTTACCTAAGATTTCGCCTCATTAAATGTCCCAACAAGTTCCCAGGACCATGAACTCTTAATCATGTGAATTTCGAAGATGTTTCCACAATTCTTCTCAAGAAGTTTCACTTGAGTTTTGTTGACCAAGTGTATTGTTCTTCAAGACTTGTACAGGTTAATGTTTATTTGCACTTTCAATCAATTTATTTATTTCTTTCTTATTATCCCTTTTCCTCTTAACGATCTAACCCAATTTAAACATTCGAACATGACTCTGATTCAGGGTTGATCTACCCTTATTTTCACCGTTTGTTGTTCTTGGGATAAAATAGAATTGGTCATTTTTGATCTTGTCAGACAAAGTACTCATTGAATTTTCATGCAAATAATTAATGAAACAAACCACACAATTCGGCTATCAATTAGTAGACAGAAACAATCAAATTATTAATCGCTTGAATTTTATTTATTCAAATACTCAAACATCTCATCTTTATTACAATACGATTTATCTATCTATATAAAAAAAACGAATGCAAAAATTACAAATAGGACTGTATCTAATCCAGAGGAAAATTCTCTATTTCTTGATCTAAAACCCTATGTCTTCCTCCTAAAGGCTGTAACTCCTGCTTTATCAGTTCCCCTTGTCACGAATTTGCGCCAGAAGGAAGGGGCTGATAGCGTAGCCGTTCAACAGGGTGAGCCTTTTCCTCCTCTGTCTGAGTTCCTCTGGATGATGGGGTTTCAGGTTAACCCTTCTTCCAAATCCCTCCCCATCATTCATTCTCGTGATTACAGAGCGTTTTTATGGAATCATGACTAGAATTGGTTTTTTTTCCGACTCCATTCATTCCATACGCTCTGCATTTGCACCCTTGGAACTCGTCTTTTTCCTCATTCTCCTTTTCCTTCATTCTCATTGTTTATTCTTTATGTGTTTTCCCATCCTTTTATAGTGACCTTGATCCTCTTGGGGAGCTGAAGAAAGCTCTTAATTCTCTTTTAAGATTTCCAGTGAATGAATTAAATGCAATTTTTCGGGCAGCGCCTTTGTCTAGCTTCAGGGAGATGTTAAGAAAGATTTGGGAAAAGCGGAAGGAAAGATTGATTGTTTCTCCTACGAGGCATTGAATTTTAAATTATTCTTTCGAAAACAACGACCTAAAGCCCGATTCCTTGAATTCGAGTGGGTTTGCAGTTCTTATTAATAACAATTTAATTCGAGGGGTTCAAAAGATGGATGCAAAGTGGAAAATTAGAATGAATTAAAGATGAATGGAAATTGGAATGGAAGTTGGGCTCAATGTCATGATTACGATACGGGGGGTCGCGACATTAAATTTCGAGCCTCTTAATTGATGATTTTCAATGAATTCTATCTTTAATGTTGGAACGCCCAAATGAAAGGTTTAAAACCTATTTCTATTGAGATTTGGACAATTCTAGTCGCAACCTAAAAATTTTGTCGCGACGTGCAATGTGGTCACAACCTCAATCTCACTGTTGTGACCTGTTTCTCTAACTTATTGCTTCAATGTCCAGCTTCTTGGTCGCGACCTATGAATTTATGTTGCGACCAGAAATCTCACTGTTGCGACTTGAATTTTTCTCATTATTGTTATATTCAATTCTATTCTGGTTGAAACTTAAACAGTCTATTGCGACCAAGAAAATTTCCAGGTCTCTTAAAACAATTCAATTCACAACAATTTCAATTCACCAAATCCAATCAAAACAATACAATTTAATTCATATTCATCATTCAAATATTCAATGAATCCATTCACTATGCACCATATTCAAAATTTAAGCACAAAAATAAAAAATATTTCCCTCAAACATTTAATCACGCTATATCGGAGACAAAATTTAAATAAATTAAAGAAGAGTATACGGCCTTTTTGTCTCTTTTGCATATTGGAAGTTTGATTGTAGATGTTCCTCCTTTGCACATTCTTATTGTCCTGCAAAACTAAAAAAAAATTTACTTACTCTTCAAGCAGTAATGAATAAATTACACAAAGCTATTAAAAACTTTCACACAAAAAGTATAACGGGAAAACTTAAAACAAACTGATGTGGATTGCCTTCCACAAAGTGCTCAATTTTAGTCTTTAAATTTGGACTTGCTTCTTTACTATATTCTGATTCTTCAAATTTTCTCATTCGGAACTAAGTCATTCTTCCATTGCATTCCTCCAGTAGTGCTTTAATCTCGACAAAATGCACAGATTCCTCATGATTCTGATTCTAATCTCCCACTACCCCAAAGGTTGTGCTTGGAAACTCTTTGTATGGGGTCACTCCATTTTAATTTAAGCTTTCAGGAAGAGGTTGCAGTGCGGGAGTTAAACAACAGGACTTGATCTCCTGCTTTAAATTCTCTTCTCAATATCGTCTAATCATGCCACTTCTTTGTTTTATCCTTGTAGATTCTGGCACTATCATAGGCTTCATTCCTCAACTCTTCCAATTCATTTAGCTGGAGTAGTTTCTCATATTTAGCAGCTTTGAAATCAAAATTTAGCTTCTTGATGGGCCACATAGCTTTATATTCTAGCTCAAGAGGAAGGTGGCAAGGTTTTCCAAAGACAAACTGTGGGGACATTCAGGTGGGAGTTTTAAAAGCGATCACAATAATAAATTGTCGACAAGTTTCAAAGACCAATCTCTTATCTTTAGACTTAGTGCAAGAATTTTCTTTATCTCACTGTTGAAATCTCGTCTTACCATTTATTTGAGGATGATAAGCCAAGTTGATAATGTGTTTGATACCATATCTACCTATGAGTTTGTCAAACACCTTATTTGCAAAGTGGCTTCCTCCATAACTGATTATAGTTCTGGGTGTCCCAAATTTGCTAAGAATATTTCTTTGTAAAAATCCCACAACTGTGTTAGCATCATTTTTAGGGCAAGTTGTTGCCTCAACCCATTTGGATACATAATCTACAGCTAGGAGTATGTATATATTTCCAAATGAAGCTGGAAAAGGCCCCATAAAATCTATTCCCCATACATCAAATAGTTGCACCACCAGGATACATTGCAGAGGCATTTCATGCCTTTTGCTGTTTCCCATTCTCTGGCATTGATCACATAGCTTTACCCATTCAAAACAGTCCTTGAAAATAGTAGGCCAATATAATCCAGACTGGAGAATTTTGTGGGTTGTTATCTCCTGCAAAATGTCCTCCATATGGTGATACATGACATTCCTGTAAAATCTTGCTTTGCTCACCTTTTGGTACACATCTTCGATGTTCGGATCGATCCTCTTCTAAGCAATGTGGAGTCGTCGGATGGTACGATGTCGATCCTTGGCTTTTTCTGTTAGTAGCTGAATTCTTGTGGCATAATTCCACATGCTAAGAAGTTCACAATATCGAGCATCACTGGTGATTAAAATGCCAGTGAAATAGCGCTCGTCTAGAAAATTTTCTGCTTATTTCTTTGATACCTTGTGCAACGGGTTTTTCACTCTTGACAAGTGATCGGCTATCACATTGTCTGGCAACTTTCTGTCTTTTATTTCACAAATCAAATTTTTGTAATAACAACACCACGATCAGTCTTGGCTTTGTTTCTTTCTTTGTAAGAAAATTTAGATATTTAATTGTGCATGATCGGTGTGTATAATAACATGGGACCCTGAAAATGTATGACCTAAATTTTCACATGAAAATACTATTGCCCGACATATCTTTTTCACTAGTAGAGTAATTTTCTGAGCTTCATTGAAGGTTTTTGTGGCATAAGCATAGCCTTGAACACCTTTTCGACTTTACGCCCCAATCGGCTCATTCTGAAATCAGCGGCATCACACATGATTTCAAATTCTCGTTCAATATGGTTTTGCCATGATGGGAGCTTGACTAGTCTGGATTTGATCTCTTCGAGGTAGGATTCATCAAAATTGAACTTAGTATCTTTTTTCAGCAATCTGCGTAGTGGTCTCAGCAAATTTTGAGAAATCTACGACAAATCTTCTATAAAGTCCGGCTATGTCCTAAGAAACTTATAATTCCTGGTGTAGTGGGTGGCATCAGTTTCTTATAATCAAAACTGGCAGTCTACTTCTAGCCTGCTTATAGAAATCATATTACTTACTAGAGCAATTCATACCTTAACCATAAAGTGGCATTTTCCCAATTGAGCTAGATTCTTTTCTTGGCACCTTTGAAGTATTATCTGAAGTTATGCGAGGCCTTTATTCAAACTAGATCCATACACTGTAAATATCATGAAGATCTCATAACTATACACCCGAATCCAGAAATATAGACATCATGCATCTTTGGAATGTACCGGGAACATTACGGACAGGAATGACATTCTTCTAAACAAAGAAAGTACCAAATGGGCATGTAAAGGTGGTTTCTCACGATCCTCGGGTGCAATGGCAATTTGGTTATATCGGAGTATCATCAGCGAAAGTGAGAGTGTCACGCGACCTATCGACATCTAATCAATGAAAGAGAGGGGAAAATGATCCTTTCTTGTTGCGGTGTTGGTTTTACGTAGTATTACACACCCTCCATCACATCCACGGTTCTTGTAGGAATAGGTTCATTCTTTTCATTTATGATAAGGGAACCCCACCTTTCTTAGGAACCATGTCGCAGGCTCCTGAAATACTCCATTATAACATATATAAAACACTGCATTGACCATTTGAACTTCTTTTAGGCAACTTCTTTCATCTGAGTTTAGCCTCCTTTGATGTTTTTCAATGGGGATTTTGCATTATCATTCGGCAATATTTTGTGCATGCAAATGGAGAGGCGATACCCATCGGATCTCGATTGACCCAGCGATAGCTTCCTTGTACTTTCGGAATTTCCGGCTTTTGTTCTTGATTTAGTCAATCGGCTGATATGATGGTAGTTTCTCTTTTACGGTTTCTAAATTATATTTCAAATATTTAAGGCAATTCCTTGATATTAGCATACTAGTTTCACCTTTCGGTAGTTTTACGTCACGAGCATACATCATCTTCTTGTTTTCATTTATGCTCAAAGGCCCATTTCTTTGTATTTTATCTTTGGAAAGCAACATTTCACAATCAATACTCTCAAGATCACGAAAATTCATCTCAATTTCATTGATAGAATGTTGAAATCTTTGTCATAATTCAATTGACAGAAGACTATAACACAGCCATACAACTTTCTGCATCTACATCAGGGTGTTCCAAACTCCTATTAAGATTAAAGTGCACTGCTTCATTCCCCACCCTTAGAGTCAGTTCACCTTTCTGCACATCTATCAAAGTAGCTCCAGTTGCTAAGAAGGGTCTTCCTAGTAGCAAAGGAACTTGGGTGTCTTCCTCCATCTTCATAATCACAAAATCCACAAGGAAGATGAATTTTCCCACTTTGTGGCTGTCTTGAGAGCACCTTAGTTTGTGCCATTGTCATCGACCATTTGCAATGTGATTCTTTGTTGGGAGTAAATTCCCCGAAACTGATCTTCGCACCAGCAGCGGAGGCATCAAATTTATCTTAGCACGGAATCTGCAGCCTTCTTGAATTCATATTTCCCGCATGGAGTAGGGAATGTTGAAGCTACTGAGTCCTTGATTTGTTGGATAAGCTTGCTGGTACTTGGTCGAGGTTCACTATTCCTTCCTCGACTATTTTCCTTTTCTTGCTCGGTATACGTGAGTCAAAAACTCATTAGATTTTTAATATTTTTATGAGCATATTCTGAGATAAATGTTGATTTATATCTTGAGAAATGTGGATATTTTACTCGAAATTTAATTTTGTAGGAGGCATCGTGGATACGAAATTTCGGAAGAACGGAAAGGAGACCGGCCTACGACGGGGTGAAGTCATGGCGAAAATCGAGATCGCGACGAGGAAAGCTTAGTTTTGGTCATTTCAAGTCACGACATCACCCAAAGGAAATCCAACTTTGAGGAAGAAATGGAAGACCTTAAGAAGTTAAAGTTGTGACTTGAAGAAAGAGGTTGTGACCAGGATGACCAAGGAAACAAATGAAAGAGGTTGCGACAAAGGAAATGTGGTCGAGACTAAAGGAAATAATCAAAAGAATGATCTTCATGTTGCGACATCACTCTGATGTCCTTTGACGTATAAGTACCAGATGAGGTCGCGACACCACTCACGAGTTCGCGACAAGGATCTATCTATGAAACCCGCAAGAGGAGTCTTTGCAAAGAGAACAAGGTTGCAACTAGTTTTTTTAAATGAAAGGCTCCATTTCGTAGCCGCGACACCACTACGATGTCGCGACATAAACAGGAAAGATTTAAGTTGCAACCAAAAATAGAAGGTTGAAAGAGGTTCTGACTTGAAGCGGCCAAAAGCCCTTGCAGGCGGGATTTGCGACCATTTACAAATCCAAGGATCATAAGCGATGTAGCCGGCGACCACTTCGTTTTAAGTCGCGAGCACGAAGAAGAAATTTGAGCATAATAAATCAAGAGAACACGCTACTTTTGAGCAATTGGGACTGCTATGAAAAAACGACATGAATTGTGACATCACGCGAGTGTGACCTAGAATAAAAGGTGGGAAGGAGAAATTGGTTGCAACAAAGAATTGAGGTTACGACGAGAAGAAAATAAATGGCGTAGAGGTCGCGACATCACCATGGTCGCGACATAAAATGAGCTGTGGCGAGAAGACCACCCGGCCTGATCGCGACCCGAAATCAAAGTCCTGACATGGAAATCATCATCTGAGCAAGAAGGTAGTCGCAACCTAAGCTGCATGCGGCTTCATGCCGTTTGGAAGAAGAAAGACAACGATGTCATGACCATTGATCAAGCGATTTGCAAGAGCGGTTGCAAAACGAAACAAAGAGTCGCGGCCCGATCACGAGCAATCAAGAGAAATCGTAATAGGGACATGTCGACTTGAGGGCGACATAGGGCGTAATTTGGGCTTTTCTTTAAATTCCTCACGGAGCTTTGAGTTCGACCCAATTTCTTTTGTCAATATAAATAGAAAGTTTTAGAATAGTAAAGTAGCTTCCGTCTTCACTACCTAGAAAAAGGGGAAAGGAGAGGAACTCAGTGTATAGTTTAGAGTAGATTTTTGTTTCTTTTCTTTATTTTTAGTTTATTTCTTTTAAGTTTGAATGCGCAAGCGTGAGAGACGAGTAAATTTGAGTTTATTTACGGTATTTTTCTTAAATTCTTGCTGAAAATTTGAAATCTAGACAAATTTAAGATTCTATTTGTTCTGTTTGTGCAATTACGGTGGTTGTACGTGTTGATTTTGATTTCTTAATTCGCGTCACGAGCGAGTAGCGGCTTCTGCTGGATTTGATTTATTTAGTTCACCGGTCTTTCCTACATAATTACGGAGAACTTATTTGGGTTGGTTTACTTATTTGGTGTCGTTTTGAATTGTTAAGTTCCCGATAGTAATTGCAATACGGTTGAGGAATGTATCTTGCTCGATATCGAGATGCCCTCGCTTGACATAGAGGCGAAGATTCACGAGGCGAGAGCATTCTTACGGGTATGTTCGACTACCATTGATGGCTTTGCCGGAGCTCGAGTGTTCATTTGATAAATCACTTATTCGCTCATAATTGAAGTTGGAGAGGTGTATTTAACAATATAAATAATCAGAAGTTCACCTTGTAATTTAAAAAGCGAGTTCTAACCACAGTGTTAGCTTAGATCTAATCAAGGGAAAGGGACGAACCCATAGATCTAGAGGTTGAGCCAGCAATTAAGTGGTAGAAACTTTGCTAAAATCCTGAGAAGGAAAAGCAAAGATGCATTGTCAGCCGGGAAATGGGTGTGGGTGAGAGAAAAATACCCCGAATCTTGCAAGAGAATTTGGAATACGGTAGTTGGTTTGATCTTGTCTTGGGTATCCAGCAGGTGAATATGGAGAAATCGATTCCAACAATTAGAAATCTTGGACAAAACCGAGATCCATACACGGAAGCCGAGCAATGTATTTAGATTTGATTAATTGTTTCATTATATTTCAGCGATAGTTTAGTTTCTCACGAGAGCGGATTCAATCCATTCTTATAGTTACAATTTTTTTATTCATTTACTTTGTTTAGCTTAGTTTGACAATATTCAATAAGTGCAGGATCTTTAATTTTGTTATTTAGATAAAACTTTCACTATGAGTTCTTAGTCGAATAGTATGAATTTTAGTAAATTTGGGGTAGTTGATCTTTAATTCGTTGCCAATCTCTGTGGGAATGATACCTACACTTACATTCAGATTTTACTACTTGTATGACCTATGCACTTGCAGTGTCATAGACTTGACCCTTATTTTTAAATCATGAACATTAAGAAAAAGTTATTTTATCAAGCAATTTATCCAAAGTGACATGGAGGCAAGAGAAGTGTAAGGCTCTTGTAACTATGTTAATTTGAGGGGTTTTTAGTCTATATAGAAAAAGGCAAACAAGTTTTTATGGCGCCGTTGTCGGGGATTGAAAGAATTAAATAAATCAATATTCTAACCAAAGAGGGAAATGCTAATTTGGACAGTTTATAAAAGAAAAAGAACAAAAATAGCTTTTCAAGCAGTGGCTACATCAACCACTGATCTTTAACAAGCCATTTGAAAATACTTGTTTAGTTTAACTAATCCTATTAATCTGAGTGTGTTTTGATTTTAGGAAATCCTTTAATGCATAGGAAGCTTAGGTCGACACATGCTTCGGCGGATGCTTGAATTGGAAAGAACACTCAAAAGCTTAGAAAGACTAAAGCGACAAGCGCCGATCATGTGAGATGAGAGACATGACCGAGACAGGAGGAGCAGAGGGACAGCGACCGGAAGGCCTCTATTGCGACACAATGGAGGATTTCTTGAGGGCTATTATTCGGGAAGAGTGTGCAATCAGGGCCTAATGTGGATGCAAATAACTTCGAACTAAAGCCAGCCTTGATTATAATGGTGCAGCAGCATCAATTCACTGGTCACCCTACAGAAGACCTAAACGAGCACATGGGTAGATTTCTCAGGATGGCAAATACAGTGAAGCTGAATGGTGTGAGACCGGAGGTGATAAAGATTGCATCTTCCCATTTTCTTTAAGAGATATAGCAGCCATGTTGAATATTACCATATGGATTCGATTGATGCTTGGGAAGAAGGTGAGAGTAAAAGCATACTTGGGCAGGTTCTTTCCCCCATCTCTCACCTTAGAGAGAAGAAGAGAGATAATAGTGTTCCAACAAGGGGAAGATGAGAGCCTATATGTAGCCTTGATTAGTGCCCAAAAAGTGCCATTTTGAGCCCTATTCTAGATAGGTTTTGGATGCTTTTTGCGCACTAATCATATCAATTAAGCCAATTGAGGTGTTTAGGTCCACTTGGTATCACTTATGCCATTTCGAGGTTATTTTTGGTTATTTTGCAGCTTTTTGTGTACCTCGTCCCCTAAGTTCCAATTCGATATCAAGATGTGCTGAACCATGAACATTGAAACTATTTTTCGGCCATCAAACATATCAAAATTGAGTGAAGAAACGAAGGCAAATTGATAAAGAAAGGATGTAGCAGAGATGTAGTGGCATAGCAGTGAAGAACAGGCAACCCAGGAAATTTCGCTATGATTGCGAAAATTTGTTGGGATTCTTGAAGACCCCATGATCATAGAAAATTTGCAATCCTAGCAGTGAAGACTAAGCTAGGCTAGCGAAATTTATTCTATAACAAAAATTTAGCAATCCTAGCGAAATTGAAAATTCGCTAGGCTAAGGGAAATTTACTTTATATAATAAAATCAGCTGTGCTATGAGGAAATTCTTCATTTCATTTATCTCTCGAAATACCGCTATCTATAAATTTTAAGCTAGGCTAGCGATATTTCGCTAGCTAAGCGAGAACCATTCCTTGTGCATAGAAAATTCTCATTTAGCTATCTCTTTGTGCAATTCGCTAGACTAGCGAAATTTAAATGGAAACTAGCGAAATTTTAAACTACCTAGCGAAATTTTCCTGCATAGAAAAATTCCTTGCCTGGTAATTTTGTGTAATTAATGCCCAAGCGACTACGTTTGGTGTATTCCTTGTCCCTTGTATGAGCCAATATTTTAGGCTTTCTTGTAGTTTCACACATTGGGTGGCTATATAAGCCCCATCATTTTTGTAACAGAAAGAAAGCGATCTTTTGGCGACTTTTCATTTATGTAAATATCTCCATGACTTTCGGTTTAGGTTTTGCTTTTCTCTCTTCTCTCTCCTCTTTCTTTCATTTTCTAGGCACGCCAAACACCCCTCTTGAGGATGACAACTCAAAGTGTTAACCTCCTTAACTGAAGAGGAAGAGGTAACTAGCTTAGTTTGGGCGATTCTGAGGTTGTCCTCATGTTTTAAAAGCTACAGATACTGTATTTATGGCTCCAAGCTTTTCAAATTAGGGTTGAATATCATTTAAATGTCATTACTTTATTAATACCACCATGCTTTAGAATTTACAATGCATACTTATTAGATGCCGCTGTTATTCTTTAGATAGCCTTCTGAACCACTTGAAATGAGGTTGAGTGCTAGGGTTTTGAACTTAAAGGAATCTGTGAATGCATGTTATTGTAGACTCAAATAGGGTGTTTCTAGGGTTAGGTTTTCTAGTTAAACATAAAGATCCGGTTATGGCTTGGACTATGGTTGCTTGCCATGATGCGAGGATAAAACCGAGGACACTTGTTACCCCATTGTTGTCAGAAATTTAGTGACAAACCTTGAAAGTTACCTTTCACACTTCATTTCAGTTTTACAATTAATCGGCATCAAACAACTTCCACATTTTGAAACAAATCAAAAATCAAATTAAAAGCCTCACCATTTCAACAACGTGCGAGTCATTCATAGGATGAAAGCCGTCCGTGTTCGACCACTGAACCCTTGTACTCATTGGCTTGACTACGCGTGGGAGGAACATAGGACTACAAATATTGTTGATTCCGCTCACCCTACTGTGGCATGAATCAAGCCTGGGAGAGATTCAAGAGGTTGTTGAAGAGGTGCCCTATGCATGGAATTGATTTAAAAACCCGGATGGATATAGTGTATCATGCCTTAAATGATACCTCTAAAGGCATTATCGATGCTTGATGCTGTGGAGCATTCAAACGAAAAAGTGCTGAAGAGGCTAGAGATCTGATAAAAGACTTGGACAAATGTAATATGAAAGCTCCATCTGAGTATTCAAGGGGTAATAGCAGAGGAAAATGGGTCATGGAGTTGAAGCGGAAATGATGACCATGGAGGCAAGTTAGATGCCATAATGCATAGGATGGACAAAGCGGGGAAAGAAAAATACTGCTTGCTCATGAAATAGGAGTAGTGGAAAGAAGAAGCGATTAGAAAAATCTTTGATGTATAGCAGAAGAATATTCTTACAGTGTGAGGAGGTTAAGTAAGTGAATGAGCTAATAAATTACCATTTCAAGCCCAAGTCTAACACCTTACATTCTGATCCGGCCTTTGAGGAACCATGAGAATTTCTCATTTGGTGGAGGGCATTACAAGACTCGAGGCATGGGCGGAGTCCTCGAGCAAGGATATCGGCATCCACGAGTTCCGGCGGCGGCATCGAGGTGAAGCGAAATGACTATGGGGGTCGGAGGACTTCGGTGTTTGAAGAACAAATCTTTGCCAGGTTCATGGGAGACAACAAAGAGGCTATTACAATTCCATTAACGGAAAATGTCGACTTGGAAGCTGAGTTTGATACCGAGTGTTTAGGAAGAATCTGAGTGCCTCGTTGAAAACTTGGAGACCTGAAGTAGGAATGACTAGCTCTGAATATGCCAAATCAGAGCAAAGGGTACCTTCCCTAGTGACACTCAAAAGAATCCAAAAGACTGCATGGCAATTCAGTTAAGAAGTGGGAAGGATGTGAGCAACAACAAAAGGAAAGAAAGGAAAGAAGGCGAGGCGAGCGAAGAGTGGAAAGGAAGGAGAGAAGAGCACACATATTGAACAGCCTGAAGAAAGTAATGAGCAGAAACAAAAGGAAGGAGTACCGACATACACAACGTGCCATTTCACAGAGACTTCAGAGGCAAGAAGAAGAATAGTTTTCTAGAGATTCTTGGACAAAGAAAATAGAAATCAATATCCCATTTGCGAGAGGTGATCAATAAATGCCTATTTATGCAAAATTTGCGAAGGAGATCTTTAGTGAGAAAGGAAGATAGATGAGGAGGTAGTGAATTTGACTACTACTGCGGTGCGATTATCCGACAAAAGCTCGGCAAAAATGAAAGGATCTGGCGGTTTCACCATTCCCACGCTCCATGGGAAATATGAATTCAGAAGGCGCATGTGATTTTGGAGCTAGTATAAACTTGATGCCTACATCGATTGTGCGGAGGCTTAGTTTGGGGAACTAACCCGAGCAATTACGTTTACGTGGCTGATAGATCAATGGCACAACCAGAGTGTTCTTAAGATGTACTTGTCAGGGTTGGGAGATTCATCTTCCCGAGTGGATTTGTTATCATGCACGGATGGAAGATGCAGTTCCTTTCTTGCTAGGAAGACCTTTCTTAGCAACTAGAGCTACCTTGATAGATGTGCAGAAAGGTGAACTGACACTAAGGGTGGGAGTAAGAAGCGGTGCACTTTAATATTAATAGGGTTGGAACATCTGATGTAGATGCGAGAAAGTTGTGTAACGTAGGAAACAATAGTCTTCTCAATGTTGAATTGAATTCATTGTATTCTTGACATTCTATCAATGAAATTGAGATGAATTTTCGTTATCTTGAGAGTCTTGATTGTGAAATCTTTGCCTTCAAATTTGTTTAACAAACTTGATCTCGAGCATAAATGAAAGCAGTCAAGATGAAGTATACTGACCCGAGAAGCAGCCAAACTCATGAAGCGGAAACTAGTCACGAAGGGTTAACATTGAAAGAAATTGCCCAGTCATTTGAAACCACGAGTTCTTAGAACCGGAAAAGAAAACTAGTCATCATATCAAGCTGCGTGGCGAAGGTGAAACGAAGTTGCTGGAAATTTTGAGAAAATACGAGGAAGCAATTGCTTGGTCAATTGAGGATCTGAAGGGTATCGACCTCCATTTGCATGCACAAAATATTGCTGAATGATAATGCAAAAACTTCTATCGAGCATCAAGGAGGTTGAACCCAGTGATGAAAGAAGTTGTCGAAAGAAGTTACGAAATGGTTAAATACGGGTTTTATATATGCTATATCGGATAGTTCTTGGGTAAGCCCGGTGCATGGTTCCAAAGAAGGAGGATTCAACGTGATCGAGAAATGAAAAGAATGGGGCGGATTCCCTACAGAGCGCGACATGATGGAGGGTGTGTATTGATTACAAAAGCGAATCTGACAACAAGAAAGGATCCTTTCCCTGCCTTTCATTGATCGGATCTTTGGATAAGATTGGCGAACACCCTCACTTTTTATTTTCTTGATGGATACTGGATATAACAAATTGCTGTGCACGAGGATCGGGGAGAAAACCACTTTTACATGCCCATTTGGTACTTTTGCTATTAGGAGAATGCCATTTGGTTTGTGTAATGCTCCTGGTACTTTCCAAAGATGCATGATGTCTTTATTTTCTGATTTAGCAGAATAAGTTATGGAGATCTTCATGGATGATTTTTGCCGATTAATATGGATCAGTTTTGAGCGGTGCATGCATAACATGGGGACATTACTTGAGTGCAAGAGCGAAATCTGGCTAAAGATTGGGAAAAATGTTTTATGGTTACGAAGGAATTGTCTTAGGGCACATGATTTTGCGACGGGGCTTAGGAGTAGACCAAGCAAAGTTTCAATTATAAGAAATTTGATGCCACCCACTACAGTCAAGGGAATTAGAGTTTCTTGGGACATCTTGGATTTTTTAGAGATTTGTCGAGTTTCTCGAGATTGCTAGACCATGCGGGATTCTTTGGAAAAGATACTAAGTTCTATTTTGATGAATCCTGCCATAATGCTTTTGAAGAAATCAAATCCAGACTAGTTAAAGCTCCCATCAAGGCAAAACCAGATTGGAATAGAGAATCTGAAATCATGTGTGATGCTAGTGATTTTGCAATGGGAGCTGTATTGGGACAGAAAGATGAAAAGATTCTTTCCAGACTCATATACTATGCAAATAAAACCTTTAATGAAGCTAAGAGAGAAAATTACTCTACCTCTTGAAAGGAGATCTGGCAATAGTATTTGCACGTGAAAAATTTAGGCCATACATTTTGGGGTCCCATGTTATTATACACACTGATCGTGCAGCAATTAAGTATCTAATGGCAAATAAAGAAGCAAAGCCCAGACTAATCAGGTGGGTATTGTTATTGCAGGAATTTGATTGAAATAAAAGACAAGAAAGGTTGTGACAATGTGATAGGCGATCACTTGTCGAGTGGAAGAAACCTACTATATAAGAAGAAAGAGAAATAGCGAGAAAATTTTCTAGATGGCGATTATTCCGGCTATCATTCCGAACACCTTAGTATCGCGTGTGTGAACTTCTTAGCTTGTTGGAATTATGCCACGAAATTTAGCTACCGACACAGAAAAAGCTAAGGACTTACAGCAGGTACTACATATGGGATGACCCATTATTGTTTAAAAGAGGGCGTCGATTATGAAATGTGTACCATAAGGTGAAATGAAGATTTACAAGAATGTCATGCATCCACCATATGGAGGACATTTTGTAGAATAAAGCAGTCCACAAAATTCTCGAGTGGATTTATTGGCCTACTATTACAAATTTATTTTGAATGGAATAGTTATGTGATCAATGCCAAGGATGGGAAATATCGACCAATCGGCAAAAGGCGTGAAATGCCCCTGCGAGTATCTGGTGGTGCCGATTGTTTGATGTGGGAATGGATTTTATGGGGCACTTTTCTAGCTTCATTTGGAAATATATACATAATCTAGTTTGTGGATTATGTATCAAATGGAGTTGAGCCCGGTAGCTTGTCCAAAAGAATGATGCCAATACGAGTTGTGGGATTTTACAAAGAAATATTCTCAATGATTGGGAAGTTGGAACCATAATCAGTGATGGAGAGAGCCATTTTGCAAATAAGGTGTTTGACAAACTCATGGGCAGATATGGTATCAAACACATTATGAGCTTGGCTTATCATCCTCAAACAAATGGGCAAGATGAAATTTTCAACAGGGAGATAAAGAAAATTCTTGAAAAAATTTGTAAGTTTAATGAAGAATTGGTGCTTTGAAGCGATGCGCTCTGGGCATCTGAGGATTGCTTTTAAAACTCCCATTGGAATGTCCCCATACAGGCTTGTATTTGGAAAACCTTGTCATCTACCTCTTGAGCTAGAATATAAGCTATGTGGGCCATCAGGCTAAATTTTGATTTCAAAATTTGCTAAAAAGAGAGGCTACTCAGTTAAATGAATTGGAAAGTTGAGGAATGAAGCCTATGATAGTTCGAATCTACAAAGATAAAACAAAAAAATGGCATGATCAATTTTGAGGAGGAATTCAAGAATGAGGAGATCAGATCTCTGTTATTCAACTCTAGACTAATACTTTTTCCAGGAAGCTTAAATCGAATAAGTATGGACCTTATACGATGATATCAAGCACACACAATTTGGAAGCGTCACACTTAGAACCCGGCAATCATGAGGAGTTCAAAGTTAATGGTCAGAGATTAAAGCACTACCTTGGGAGAAAGAAATTGGAAGAATAACCCTTAGTTCTGAATGAGGGAAATCGAAGAAACATAACTATATGGCGCGTGACAAGTCACAAATGAGACTAAAAATTGAAGCGACTTTATAGGCGATCCCATCAGTTTGTTTTAAGTTTTTCTTGTTATAGTTTACAATTTTTGTGTTTACATTTCTAATAGCTTTATGAAATTTGATTCATATTTGATTGAAGAGTAGGTAAATATTTTTGTTTGTTTTGCAGGAAAATGAAAGATTTGCAAAAGGGAGAGCATCTACAATCAAACTTCAATCGGCATAAGAGACAAAAAGGGGCAGTATACTCTTTCTTATTTTTATTTAAATTTTGTCTCTGATATTGCATGATTGAAAGTTGGGGGGAATTTTAATTTGTTCTGGTGCTTAAATTTTGAATGTGATGCATAGTGGATGATTTTGTTGAATATTTGCATGATGAAGATGAATTGAGTTGTAGTTGTCTTGCATGGATTTGAATAAATTAGGCTAACATGAATTTGTTAATTTAGGAAGACCTAAATTTACGAAAATTGCAACACTAATCAAAAAGTTGCAACCATGAATGCTGGATGTGGAAATAATAAAATAGAAAAGGAAGTTGAAACAGTGAAACTGAGGTCACGACTAAAATAAAGCAAGGATCAAATAAACAATTCTGTTCTTTCCCAAGAACAAAAATTGCAGAAAAAATAAGGGCGTGAATTATTAAACTGGAAATCAGGAGTTGCAGCATGCATTGTTTAAATTCAGTATAGATTGCAAAAATTGAAAAAATGGTTATTGTTGATGGAACAAAGTACTTGGTTGAAATAATGTAAGTAGATAGTGAATAAGTACAAGTCTTGAAGAAATAATACACTTGGGTCAACCAAACTCATGAAACTTTGAAAGAAATTAGGAACATCTTATGGGAAATTCAGGATTGAGAGTCCATAGTCCTAGAACTTGTTAGATTATTGATTGAGGCGAAATCTAAGGTGAAAACAACCAACAAGAAGTGATAGAGGCCCTCCTTGGCAATTTGAGCTTTTCTAAACCTACCCTCAATATATGCTAAAGCATATTCTTTAGTTCCTTAATTTGAGCCAAATGAGCCTTATTTCTTCAATAAACATCAACTGAAAACCAAAATTCCCTTCCTTGCAATAATCCTACAGCAAAGAGCCCAAATTATCCAATTTCCAGTACAGAAAAATACTACTATAAAGGAAGAAACAAGTTTGGAGAAAAATATTTCCAAATGTTACAATGAAGGAGGTGAAGAAGTAAAGATGCAGAAATTTTTGAAAAAAGGGAATAAGTTTTGTCTTGTGGCCTATTTCCCTTGAACAATTAAGCTCGTAGGGGTGTTTTAACACCTAGTACCATAATACCAACATTTGGTATGGGGTTGCTAGCCCAAAGTTCTCTAGAGTAATAGAAAGCCTAAAAAGACAAACATTTGCACTATTCTGACCTTAGAAAACGAGAAGCAAAATAGTTAAAGAACAATGGGTGCTTTGAACAAGAAATTAATATATGGAAATTAAAATTCCATAAAAAGAATTCAAAAAGATGAATCAGGCCAAGATTGAGGAGAATCAACAAGTACAAAGAAGCAAAAGGGTGAAAGCTGAAGACAACAAGTACAAAATAAAGGTGGAAACTGGGTGATTTGCAACTTAAATTTTTTCCCATTATCTACCCAATCACAAGAAATGACATTACAAGCTGAAAGACTGATTGATCTTGAAGGTTGAATTTACCCTACATTAGTGGAATCAATATGAGAAAAAACAAGCCTATGTGACTTTGACAAACGAAATCAAGAAAACTCCCGAAGATTAACTAAATTCAACATGAAGATGAAAAGAGTTGAAGACACACTTTTCTGAAGAAGACTTATTGAATAAACTGTTTAAATACATTATTTCACTAAGAAATTTGTGATATAAGTGTATCATTTCTTATTCTTGAATCGAAACTGAAATTTAAAATGATGCTGGTATCTCTTATTTCAAGATTAGAAGGTGGAATGAGAAAGACTGTGGTATGAATAAGAAAAATGTCCTTAAAAATTTTAATCTTATTTGTTTGAGGACAAACAATTCTTTCTTTTCTTTTCTTGGGGACAAGCAAAATTTTAAGTTTGGGGGAATTTAATGAGTCCAAAAACTCATTAGATTTTTAATCCATTTTTACAGGCATATTACAAGATAAATCATGGTTATGCGAGAAATGTGGATATTTTACTCAAATTTAATTTTGCGGAAAATACGACGGATAAAGCGAAAATTTCGACATAAACCGAGTGACCCGGTGATTAGTGCCACAGTAGGGGTGCGGGAATCAACAAAATTTATACCTAAATTCCTCCCTCTCTATTTGTGCTTATGACCTCTTTATGTAGTATAGTGGCTCTAGGATCGAACACAAGGATGGGTTTTCTTCGCACAAATGATTTACAGTGAGGTTCAAAAATGGTGAATTTCAGTTTGGATTTTCAGGTTTTATTAAAAACAGTGAGGTTTTGGGGTTTAAAACTGAAAATAAAAACAAGTTAAAATGTAAAATAGAACTCCTTGAAGTGTTAGGTCACTGGGGTTGAGTTCTACAGGTCACTGAGAGTTCCCAGGGTCCTTTCCTCGCGTTGGGGAGGATGACATATAGTCATTTCCCGAACCGGATCTTCATTTAGCTTTAAAACCTAACCCTTAATAGTATCTTTTGAAGATGGTGTTTACTAAGCGGCGGTGGTCCGCAGAGCAATGAAGAACAATTCTCCCTGACTCACCTTACAATGATTAATAGAGGGTAACTAATGAATCTCAGTGGATCTAGCAATAAGCATCAACTGAACCCTAAAAGATTACAAAATAAAGGTCATTCAAGGCGAATCTAGGAGATTTAAACCTAGAGTTCAAAGGAAACACAAACGGCCAGTGCGTACCTGCGTGAAAAACAGGGGAACCTCCAGCAGCCTTCAGATCTTGCACCCAGCAACCTTACATGAGGAGGAAGAGATTTTAGTAGCTAAATCCCTCAGAGTTGTCATCCCACTCGGAGGGTGTTTGGCTACCCAGAAAATGGAAAAGAAAATGAAAGAAAAGGGAATTAGAAAGCAGGGAGTAGCTTCTCCCAAAAAATTTATTGCATAAGTGATTTTGTTACAAACCTTGACTCTAGCTTATATAAGGCTCATAGCAAGGGAAATTACAAAAAAAAACTGAAACTAAAAGCTATTACAAGGGTAGAAATGAGAAAAACCAAAAACGGGGTCATTTGTACACAAAAACAGGGAGCATACACTTTCGCTAGAAGTAAAATTTTCGCTACATCGAGAAATTTCGCTATGATAGCGAAAATTTCCAGCGTGTAGCGAAATTTTCAGCACTGTTCATCATGTTGGCTATTATTCCATTGCTCCCTGCTTCATTTTTCTTCTATTTTCTGCTCTTCTTTCCTCTTGGTCTCTGATTTACGATGTTGAGTTTGACTCAAATTCTTCATGTTTGGATCGACTCAACAATTTTGGCATGATTAGCTAGCAAAAACTATAAAATTTGCCACAAAATGCGATCAGTAGAATAGTAGGGACCTTAATGTGCAAATCGGGTTAATTAGAATGATTAGTATACAAAAAGCACTCAAAACCTATAATAAATAGGGTTCAAAATAGCACTTTTTGTGCACTAATCACACCCCCAACCTACACATTGCTAGTCCCTTAGCAATGAAAGAAAGAAAGAAAGAGAGAGCATACAAAACAATAACAAAATTGCTATTTCAAAAAGGTTGTGCATGAGTAATGCCTAACCCGAAGTAAGAATCATCAAATCCTTGCCCAATAACTATCTTGAGAGAATGAATGTCATACAAAATTGAGTATCAAAAGATTATCCTTCTCGATCAATCAACCAGAAACTTCCACCAAAATCTAAGTGTTTGTTTGATCAGCTCTCAACAATAAACTGCTAAACTGCACTCTCCCCCCAACCAAGCTACTGCCACAACCTAGCATGCTAACCGACCCAAATAGATCAGGACCTACTTTTAATCCAGAACTCTTTTTGCGTTGTAGGGTGCAATGCTGAGGGTTCGACTTCACCAAAGTCCGTGTAACGGGGATTAACCGACGACTCCCGGCCCGGTGAGGTTTAGGGCATCAAGTCTTGAGGATCTTTCGACCACAAACTCTATAGGTTTCACCCCGGACTTCGAATGATTTCGAGCCTCCAGCACCTACAACTTGCTAAACTCCACCTATCCACCCATGTAGCGAGCACTAAGTCAGTGGCTCCCAACCCGATTAAACCGGGCTGGACTTAAAGACTTCGCCATATACCCCTCGGGTAGTGCTTTCGGGTTTAGTAGCGTTGCAATTTTCTTCTTTTTCTTTTTTTCTTTTTATTTTTCTTTTTATTTTTCTTTTCTTTTTCACTTCTTTTTATTTTGGAAGACAGATTGGTCTTCTATACATGGGGGTCCTTAACCTATTAAGGGTGGTCCAACGAAACTAGGGTAGAGTTATTACAAAGCTTACAGGCTAGGCCGTTTTAGTTATTGAAGGCTTTGATGTGCACAGTGTGTGGTTAGCTAAAGGTGGAAGAAAAAGGGTCGAAAGCAACAAGAGTTCAACTTATCATCCACTCAACTAGGTATGGAATCAATCTAACATCAATATAATTGGACAAAGTTTCAATTTTTCAAACCACGGGTTAAGCAGAACACAAAAAAAAATGGGTCCAGTTTTTGAAAAAAAAAGAAGTTGTATAATATAACAGCTTCACAAAAATGAAAACCAGCAAGCCACTGAACATCACAAAATGGGCTTGCTCAAAATAGTAACAAAAACATAAATGCAAAAGCCACTTCCTTCGCTAACTCTCCACGTAAAATGCAATTTATGTGATGGGGCTCGGTTGAAAGTTAGGGAAAGTGTTGCCTCATGATGAGATGTGCTCGTTGTTGGATAGGAGACTTACTTAAGCTTTCCTTCGGCTGTGCTTGCTCCGTTTGAGGCACCAAATAAAAGCGAGAGTTAGAAGAAGAAAAAGAAAAAAATGACTAGTTGGATCATTTTTCAATTTTCACATTCATAAAAATTTCAAAAGTGTTATTTCTGGTTATGTTAGATTCTAAACTCTAAAAGCACCATGGTACCAAGAACGCCTAAACGGGTTCGAATGACTTAAGAAGTTATAGATGAAACAAAATCAATAGGCAAATCAGTGGGGAGTGGCGAAAAATTTTCACTATATAGCGAAAATTTAGCTACAAATTATTTTTTTTTGCTATAATAGCGAAATTTCGCTACAAATAATAAAAATAAATAAAATAAAATAAAAACAAAAACAATTTAAATTTTTATTAGAGACAAATTTTTTTTTTTTTATAAAAGAAAAATAAGAGAATAAAATAAATTTTATATATATATATATATATATATATATATATATATATATATATATATATATATATATATATATATATATATATAATTTTTTTTTTTTGTGAGAGAGGTTTTGTTTTTTTTTACCTTGCATTCAAAAAATTTGTCTTTTATGGGGGGACATCCGTACAGGAATTTCGCTACATAGCGAAATTTCGTTATGTAGCGAAATTGCCATTTCGCTATAATTGCGAAAATTTCGCCATTATTGTGAAATTTTCTCTGCTCCCTCCACCTTCTTCTTGATCTTCATTTATGCTTCAAAGTCGAGTGAGCGCAAAAATTAATAAAGAAAAATTGCGAGAAAAGTAGAAAAACAAGCTTAGAACAAAGATTAACTTAAAAATTAGGAAAATCTAAGAAGAAAAATTATAGAAATCCAAATAAAATAAAATAAAATGAAATAAAACAAGAAAAATTAAAACAAAAAGTGGGGGAGACTGTGCTCCCCCCAAACCAATTCCTTAAGCCTTTGGAGACTCACGATTTAGTGGAGCTTAGAAATCTTTGGGGTTCGAGTGCTCAATCCGAACCGATATCTGAACCATCCTTTGTGCCATACAATATAGTACTTGACTTATTGTCTTTGATGTAGTGGCAAAGGCTCGAATAAGTGGCCACTAACTTCACGATATTTTGTACAAGCGTTGATGGTGGCATGAGCTTTGGGAGCGGAGTGTTGGGCTTTGGTTTATTTGCGGGTGTGGGCAGTATGTTCATTGGCAGTGGGCTATTTTGGGGTTGAGCAGTGGCACTAGGATTCAAATTCATCAGGATTGGTTGAAGGATAGGTACTTGGGGCTCTTCCCATGCTTCTTTTCCTCTACCTCCCCCTGCTTCCCCTATTGCTGGCAGTTCCTCGGGGAGCTTTCAGCTGGTTTGCATCAATTTCTCTGATCGATCGCCACTCTCCCCTCTAGGTTCTCCTCATAACGATGACCATGCTGAATGTTGAGCCTTGAAATAGAATGTTGCATGATGTCAATTTTTCTCAAGGTTACTCCCGAAGCACATCTAATCTTTGTTGAAGAGCTTTCCCACCAATACAAATTATTTGACTTAATTGGGAATTGAATTTCTTAACCTTCTACAACATCACCCACAGTTTGGTAGGTATAGGAATTACTTGCTCAGTGGGGTGGCGTAGTGGTTGGTGAGACGAAGGAGGCCTCTTGTGGATGTGGAGTGCATAAGTTGGGAGGCCAACAACGTAGGAAGGTGTACTCGTCCATTGGTCTCTATATTCCTCGTAGACTACATGGGTTTGGATTTCTCTCTGAGGTTCTTTGCCCTTTGCAATGGAAGGTTCTGTAATCCCTCGGTGACATGTATGCTCCCAGGGTTTCTTTCACTAAATATTCACTATATTGTTCTCCCTCTTCCATTTGATCATAGTCAATTTTTCCACTTAACCTGTACCGAACTGCTTGCCTTCAGAATTTTTAATCCACTAAAAATGGATTCCTACAGCAAAAGCAGGGCAACCCAAAAACAATTATGCAGCAACTTTTTTTTTTTTTTTTTTAAATAGTGAATTGAAATAAAAACAATAACTGATAGTAATATGATAAAAGGAAAATTCATCATAACTTGTGATGAGGATGCAAGTGTTAATGATTAAATCAAATGCACTAAGGCACCATCCCGACAACGGCCTTGGGTGGTTAGTGCCCACGGGTAAGAGTCATAGGAATCAACAAAAATTTATACCTAAATTCCTCCCTACTAGTAGCATGACTGCTGCTTGATATAGTGGCTCTAGGATCGAACACATAGATGGGTTTTCTTCGCACAAATGATTTACAGTGAGGTTAAAAAATGGTGAATTTTAGTTTGGATTTTCAGATTTGGTTAAAAACAGTGAGGTTTTGGGGTTTAAAACTGAAAATAAAAACAAGTTAAAATGTAAAATAGAACTCCTTGAAGTGTTAGGTCCAGCACAGGGGTTGAGTTACGGGTCACTTTAAAGGAGTTCCGTGGTCCTTTCCTCGTGGTAGGGAGGGATGACATATAGTCATTTCAGCCCAGGATCATCATTAGCTTTAAAACCTAACCCTTAATAATTACCCTTTTGAAAAATGGTGTTTCTTGGCAAGCAGTGGTCATCTTGATGAAGAACAATTCTCTTTGACTCACCTTACAATGATTAATAGGGTAGCTAGTGAATCTCGGTGGATCTAGCAATAGAATCACTTGAACCTAAGATTACCAAATAAAGGTCATTCAAGGTGAATATAGGGGATTTAAACCTAGAGTTAGAGAAACACAAGCGCGGTGTGTACTGCGTGAAAAATAGGGGAACCTCAGCTGACCTTGAATCTTGCACTTGACAACCTTCTGCTTCCAAGGAGGAAGGGATTTTAGCGCTTATCCTCGAGGTGTTAAGTGCCGAAAATGGAAAGAAAATGAAAGAAAGGAGGCGGTAGAAACCGCGGGAGGCTCAGCTTCTCCCAAATTTATTAGAAGTGATTTTGTTACAAACCTTGACTCTAGCTTATATACGGCTCATGCTTGAGAAATATGAAAAAGCGAAACTAAAGCTATTACAAGGGTAGGAAATAGAGAAAAACAAAAAAGCGGGATTCTCGTTTTGCACAAAGCAGGGAGGAGCGAGACACTTTAGCTGACAAGAATTTTCGCTACATAGCGAAATTTCGCTATGATAGCATTTGAATTTTGCTATATAGCGAAAGGAAATTCCTTCTCTCATGAATTTCCGGCATAGCGAAATTTTCCTTGCTTGTTCATCATGTTGGCTCTGTTCCATTGCTCCCTGCTTCATTTTTCTTCTATTTTCTGGTCTTCTTTCCTCTTGGTCTCTGATTTACGATGTTGAGTTTGACTCGAATTCTTCATGTTTGGATTGACTCAACAATTTTGGCATGATTAGCTCGCAAAAACTATCAAATTTGCCACAAAATGCGATCAGTAGAATAGTAGGGACCTTAATGTGCAAATCGGGTTAATAAATAGGGTTAATAAATAGAACAGTAGAATAGAATGATTAGTATACAAAATGAACTCAAAACCTATAATAAATAGGGTTCAAAATAGCACTTTTTGGCCACTAATCGCAGCCACCTACAAAGCGGGGTGAAATTACTTAGAAAATTGGAGTCGCGACAGGAAGCTTAGTTGTCAGTCATTTCCAAGTCACGACATCACCCAAAATCAACTTTGAGGAAGAAATGGAAGACCTTAACAAGTTAAAGTTGTGACTTGAAGAAAGAGGTTGTGACCAGGATGACCAAGGAAACAAATGAAAGAGGTTGCGACAAAGGAAATGTGGTCGAGACTAAAGGAAATAATCAAGGATCTTCGTAGCCGCGACATCGGTGATGTCGCGACGCCATTCGAAAATATGAATGAGTCGCGACACCACTGCGAGGAGTCGCGTGAGGATCCGTCTATGAAGCCACAAGAGAGGTCTTTGCAAGAGAACAAGGTTGCAACTAGTTTTTAAATGAAGGCTCCATTTCATGCGCGACACCACTCACGATGTTGCGACATAAAAAGCAGGAAAGATTTAAGTTGCAACCAAAATAGGAGTTGAAAGAGTCGCAACTGAAATGAAGCAGAAGCCCTTGCCAAGAACTGAAGTTGAGACTATTTACAAATCAAGGATTAGAAACGATGTCGCGACTACTCGTTTAGGTGTATACGAAGAAAATTTGAGCATAATAAATCAAAATTTGCAACTACTTTGAGCAATTGGGACACATGCAACAAGAAAAAGAGCAACATGAGGTCGCGACATCACCTTGAGGTCGTGACCTAGAATAAAGGTGGGAAGGAGGAAATTTGGTTGCAACAAAGAACTGAGGTTGCGACCAGAAGAAAAGAAATGGGCAGCAAAAGAGGTCACGACATCACTATGAGGTCTCGACATAAAATTGAAACCAATGAAGCGGAAGACCACCAACACAATGTGACGAAATCAAAGTCACAACATGAAATCATCATACAAATAGAAGGTAGTACATAACCCTAAAGCTGGTATCGCAACTTAGAAAATTTGGAAGAAGAAGACAGCGATGTTGCAACATGAAGCTGAGGTCGCGACATCAACAGCTGGGCTCTTGAGCAAAATTAGGTCGCGACTACAAACGATGTCGGACCATTGATCAAAGAAGTTGCAAGAAAACTGATTGCAACAGAAACAAAGAATTATGGCCAGTCACGACCAGTAGCGAGTCCATGTCGCAACATCAACTTGAGGTCGCGACATAAGACAGTGAGATGGGCTTTTTATTTGGGAATTCCACCTAGAGCTTTTTGGGGATTCGACCCAATATCTTTTGTCAGTATAAATAGACAGTTTTAGAATAGTAAAGTAGCTTCCGTCTTCACTACCCAGAAAAAGGGAAAGGGGAGAGGAACTTTCGGTGTATAGTTTAAGTAGATTTTTATTTCTTTTCTTTATTTTTAGTTTTATTTCTTTTACGGATTTGAATATGCAAGCGTGCGAGACAAGTAGAGCTAGATTTTATTTACATTTATTTTTCTTGAGTGCACTTTGAAATTTATGAAATCTAGACAAATTTTTGGAATTCATTTCTTCTCAACTTTATTGCAATTACAGTGGTTATACGTGATCGGTGATCCATTTCTTAATTCGCAATGCAGTAATCATAGCGCAACTCTGCTAGATTTGATTTACATTTAGTTACAGTCTTTCCTGCACAATTACGGAGAACTTATTTGGGTTCGGATTTACTTATTTGGTGTCGTTTTTTAAATTGTTAAGTTCCCAATAGTAATGCCTAATACCAGTTGAGGAATGTATCTTGCTCTGATATCCAGGATGACCTCTACGTGACACATAGACGGAGATTCCACGAGGGTAGAGAGCATTCTTTTACAGGTATGTTCGACTACCATTGATGAACTCTTGAGCTCACGAGAGTTCATTTGATAAATCCCCATTCGCTCATAATTGAAGTTGGAGGAATTGTATTTAACAATATAAATAATCGAGAGAGTTCACACTTAATTCAAGGCAAGTTCCTAACTTGATGTTAAGCTTAAGATCTAATCAATGGAAAGGGACGAACCCATAGATCTGGAGGTTGAGCCACCAATTAAGTGGTAGAAACTTTGCTAAAATCCTGAGAAGGAAAAGCAAAAGGTTTGTTGTTAACAGGAAATGGGTGTGAAGTATTGAGAGAGAAAAATACCCCGAATCTTGAGAGAATTTAGGTCTGAGTGGTGGTTTGATCTTGTCTTGAGAGAAGCAAGGGTATCCAACCGATGAATATGGAGAAATCCAATTCCAACAATTAGGAAATCTTGGACAAAACGGATCTGCACGAGCAGGCAATGTATTTAAATTTTGGAATTAGTTGTTTCATTGTATTTCAACGATAGTTTTAAGTTTCTCACGAGCCCGATTGATCCATTCTTATAGTTACAATTTATTTTTATTCATTACTTTTGTTTTAGCTTAGTTTGACAATATTCAATAGTCTAGGATCTTTAATTTTTGTTGTTTAGATAAAACTTTCACTATGAGTTCTTAGTCCAAATAGTATGGAATTTTAGTAGTTGGGGTAGTTGATCTTTAATTCATTGCCAATCTCTGTGGGAATGATACCTGGACTTACATTCAAATTTTACTACTTGTATGACCTGTGCACTTGCAGTGTCATAGACTTGACCCTTATTTTTAAATCATGAACATTAAGAAAAAGTTATTTTATTAAGCAAATTTATCCAAAGTGACATGGATGCAAGAGAAGTGTAAGGCTATTGTAACTATGTTAATTTGAGGAGTTTTTAGTCTATATAGAAAAAGGCAAACAGTATCTCCTTCAGAAAATTTGCATAGTTAGGCATTTGGTTGATTACCTCTGCAAAGGGGATATTGACTTCTATCTTCTTGAAGATCAGGATCTAGAAAGCGCTTTTCCACTTTTGCTTTTCAAGAAGCCTCTGCGGGAATGACTAGCATGGAGTGTATAAGTACATTTACCTTCTCATATGTTTACCTTTCGCTCTCCTTGTTTGTTTAGTACGTATCTTCTTCTTTGCTTCTATAGTCTTTTCAGGCATGCTCTTCTCTCCTTCCTTTCAAGTTTCTTCTTGTTCTGCATCAGTCTCTTCTTTCCTTTATTTCTTACTGTTGTTTCCCACTGCTTTCCCACTTCTTAACTAAACTGCCATGCAATCCTTTGGATTTTTCTTGGTGTCACTAGGGAATGTACCCTTGCTCTGATTTGGCATACTAAGGGCCAACTTCCCTACTTGTGTCTCAAGTTCTTCGGTCAAGACACTTGTATTCTTGAAACACTTTAGTATCGAGACTTGAAAGCTTCGAGTCGAGAAAATTTACCGTTCATGGAAGTGTAGTAGCCTTTTATTGTCACCCATGAACTACTGCATTTGTTCTTCAAACGGTTGGGTCCTCCTCTGACCCTGATAGTCTTTCCTACCTTTACCCCCTTGATGCTGCTGCTGGAACCTTGGTGGTTGCTGATATCCTTGTTGCGGATTACTTGTCGTACCTTGGGTCTTGTCGCGCCCCTCACCATATAAATTCTCATGGTTGCCAATCTTGGCGTAATGTGTGGGCAGGTTAGGATTTGGTTTGAAATGGTAACTTCTTGGTTCGTTCACGTACTTAACCTCCTCTACCCCATAAGAGTCCTCTTAATTGGTACTTGGCCTCCTTCTTGTGCTTCTCTTTCCCTTTGCTTCTATCATGAAGCGATTATTGCATTTTCTTTCCTGTTTGTCCATCCACATTGCATGATGGCATCCCAACTCTTCCATATTTGTCATTTTACTCGACTCAGTGACCCCTTCTATCTTTGTTACCCCTTGGCTTCGGATGGAGCGCTTCATGACACTTGGTCGGGTCTTATCCGGATCCTAGCCTCTTCAGCACTTTTTCTTTTGAATGCTCCACAACATGAAGCATCAATGATGCCCTTAGATGTATCATTTCAGGCATGATATACTATATCCATCTGAGTTTTTAAATCAATTCCATGCATCGGGTACCTCTTTAGCAGCCTCTTTAATCTTTCCCAGACTATGTATAGGCTCTCATCTTCCCCCTGTTGGAACACTATGATCTCTCTTCTTCTCATAAGGTGAGAGATGGAAAGAACCTACCCAGTATGTGCCTTTTGACTCTTTGACATCAAGTTGAACCATATGGTAATGACGCTCATACCATGTGGTTGCTATATCTCTTAAGGAAAATGGGAAGAGATGCGGCTTGTCACCTCTGGCCTCACACCATTCGGCTTGTATTTTCCAGCTCTTGAGAAATCTGAGGTGCTCGTTGGGGTCTTCGATTAAATTCAAGCCGGTGGGCGTCTTCTTTGCACCATTGTTATCAAAGATGACTTTAGTTCGAAGTTGTTTGCATCTCCATAGTAAGTATCCCGATTCGCGAATATTCTTCTGATGGGCCTCGGGGAATCCTCCATTGTGTCGGTCATAGAGGCCTTAAAGAACAGCGTCCTTTGCTCCTACAAATGCAGTCATGTCTTTAATCTTCCATGGTTGCGTTCTTTTGCTCTTTTAGTCCTTTCTTAAACTACGGTGTTCTTTCCAATTCGGTGTACGGTAGCAACAGTTCGAATCTGTTCTTGTGTGTATTAAAGGATTTCCTGAAATTAAAACACACTTAGATTAATAAGTTAGTGGAACTAAAAATTATTTTCAACATGGCTTGTTAAAAGATCGATTAGGTGATACATTGCTATTTATATTTGTTTTGATCCTTTCTTTTATAAATTTTAGAAAAATGTCCAAATTAGCATTTCCCTCTTTTGTTTAGAATATGATCTATTCAATCCATTTCAATCCCATGCTTGATACCATAAAACTTGTTTGCCTTTTTCCATATAGACTAAAAACCCCTCTAAATTCACATAGTTACAAGAGCCTTACACTTCTCTTGCAGCCATGTCACTTTTGATAATTTTGCTTGATTAAATAAATCTTTCTTTATGTTGAGTTTTAAAAGTAGGTCTGATACATGACCTGCTTGCAAGTGCACGGTCACTAAGTGGCAAAATCTGAATGTAAGTCCAGGTATCATTCCCACAAAGATTGACAAAAAATTGAGATCAACTACCCTTACTCTTGAATTCTATGCTATTTGAATTTAAAGCGATAGTGGAAGTTTTATCTAGAAAAATAAAGATCCTAGACTATTGACTAACTGTTGAGCTAAAACAAAACAAAAAGTAAATGACCAAAAAAAAAAAAGTAGTAACGAAAATACTTGACTGAATCAGTTTCCTGTGAGAAACGAAAACTATCAACGAAATGCAATGAAACAGTCAATTTCTACATTAAAATACATTTCTCTATTGTTTCTGATGGTTCTGGATTTGTCCAAGATTGCCTAAATGTTGCAATTGGATTTCTCCATATTCATTGGTTGGAAGCCCTTGCTTGTCTCGAAGACAAGATCAAACCAGCTACCTGTATTTCTGATCTTCTTGCAGGATCTGTGTATTTTTCTTTCTCAATACTTCACACACATTTCTTGATGACTGCAGATATTTTGCTTTCCTTCTCAGGATTCTTGCAAATTTTCTACCAATCAATTGGTGGCTCATCCTCTAGATCTATTGGTTATTCTCTTTCCCTTGATTAGATCTAAGCTAACACAGGGTTGGGAGCTTCCCTTTTGATTGAGGTGAACTCTCTGATTATTTATATTGTTAAATACTCCCCTCCAACTTCAATTATGAGCGAATGGTGGATTTATCAAAATGAACTTTCAGAGCTCAACAGTTCATCAATGGTAATCTAGCATACCCATAAGTGAATGTTCTCAACTCTCAACAATCTCCAACTCTGTGTCACGCAGAGGGCATCCTGGAAATCAGAGCAAGATACACTCCCTCAACTGGTATTCGGTGCTACCATTGGGAACTTATCGATTCAAAAACGACACCAAGCAAGTAAATCCCAACCCAAATAATTTTTTCCAAGATTTTTTGCAGAAAAGACTGTAACTAACTGTATAACAAATCAGTAATTTGTTCCAATTCTTGCATTACAGTTAAAAGTAGACACGATCACGTACATCCACTGTCGCAATGAAACTGAGAAGAAATGAATTCCAGAAATTTGTCTAGATTTCATAAATTTCCAGTAATTTTAAGAAAAATAACATAAATAAAATCCGGCTCTAATCATTTACCCTTGCAGTTCGCGATTGAGGATCCGAAAAGAATTTAAGAAGAAAGAAAATAAAAAATAAAAATAAAAATAAGGAAAATTCTACTCTAAACTATACACTGAGTTCCTATTCTTTTCCCTTTTTTCTAGGTAGTGAAGACGGAAGCTACTTTACTATTCTAACCTTTGTACATTTATAGTGTCAAAATAAGTGGGACAGAATCCCAAAAACTACAGGTGGAATTCTCCAAAGAAAAGCCCAAATCCAGTCTCGGGTCAAGGCCTCGGGTTGATGTCATGACACAGTTTATCTGTTCCAGTTCAGTTGCGACCAAGTTTCTTCAATTGCGACCAAGTTTCTTGTAGCTTCGTTGATTAGTGGTCGCGACCTTAATTGTGGCCGCGACCTCTTTGGCAGTTGTTCTCAAGAATTGATGTCACGACCTTAGTCTCACGTCGCAACCTCGTTGTCGTTCCCTTTTGTTGCAATTTTGAGTCATAACTTTAGTTTTAGGTTGCAACCACCTTTTAGTTGTCACCACTTTAGTTCTGAGTCAGGACTTCCTTTCCTTGTTGCACTGCATGTCGCGACCTCAGTTTTAGGTTGCGACCACATTTCTGTTTCTACTACCTTACCTCAGGTCGTGACTTTCTTTTTCAGGTTGCGACCTCCTTTTGGTCTTTTGCTTTGATATAGTCAGAATATATGTCACGACCTCAATAATTGGTCGCAACTGTTTTTGATAGCCCCTTGACTTTTAACATGTCGTGACCTCAATATGACGTTGTGACCTCCCGTTAGTCCTTTCTTGTTGCAAGTTGTCTCAGTTGCTTTAAACATAATTGTGACCTGGATGTTGATGCTCAGTGTGTATTCAGGTCACGACCTCAGTGATTGGTCGACCTCCTTTGAGGTTCTTGACTGATTAAGTGGTCGTAACTCCCCTTTTCTTGGTAAAGACTTCGTTGGCGAGGTTTTACGTTATGACCTCAATATTAGGTTGCGACATGGCTTTGTAATGTTCAGTGTTTCTTTAGGTCGTGACCTCAGTGATTGGTCGCGACCTCCCTTAGGGTCCTTAAATAACAAAGTGGTTACAACTTCGGTTTCCCTAACTGGGACTTCGCTTGGCTCAAATTCAGGTTTCCTGTCGCGACCTCAATATTAAGTTACGACTTCATTTATGATTCTCTATCTCTTGTAGTTGCAACTTCAAATCTCTTTGTTGTGACTCCCAATTCAGTTCCATGTCGTGACCTCGAGATGATGTCACGACCTCAATTTGAGTCCTTCATTTAAGAACTTGTTGCAACTTCAAATTTTCTTGCACAGACCTCATATGTGGCTTCATCAACGGATCAACGTCGCGACCTCAGATTGGCGTTGCGACCTTAGCTTCTGCCTTGAATAGTTTCTTTCGTCTCAACCATGTTTTCTTGGTCGCAACCTCATTAACTGGTCTTGGTGATGTTGTGACCTGGAAATAACTAAACAAAAGAGCTCCTTGTCGCGACTTTCATTTTCTAGTTGCGACCTCCTTTCTGTTCTCAAGCTGAATTCTTCCAGTTTTTCTTTGGGATTTTAAACCTGTGCGTATTTTAAAAAATTAAATTTGAGCAAATTACCCATGTTTTTGTATATGAATCAATAATTATCTTGTAATAAACTAAGAAAAATGGATTAAAAATCAAATGAGTTTTTAGACTCATCAGTACCCAATGATTGTGAATTAAAGAAAGCCATACTTGATGAGGTACATAATGGATCTTTTGCTATCCATCCCGGTAGCACAAAGATGTATCAAGATTTGAAAATGTCATTTTGGTGGTCCAGAATGAAAAGAGATGTATCAAAGTTTGTAACCAAGTGTTTGGTGTGTCAAAAAGTAAAGGCAGAGCATCAAGTTCCTTCGGGGATGTGACCTGTCCAGAATCTGCAGGAGTGGAAATGGGACCGAATAACCATGGATTTTGTGGTTGGGTTACCATTGACAGGGAGAAAGCATGACTCGGTCTAGGTCGTAGTGGATCGATTGACCAAGTCATTTCAGCACCTACCGGTGAAGCGGAGCTATCACGCTTGATAAGGTGGGAGAGTATATCGAAATAGTTCGATTTGCGAGTTCTGTATCCATTATTTCAGACCTAGATCTGAGGGGTTTGCCAGTTTTGGGGAAAATTGCAAGAGGCCTTGGGCACTCGACTGAATTCAGTCTGACCGTTCCGCTTTGGTAGATGGATGGGCGATCGGAGAGAGTGATCCGGGTTAAGAGAGATATGTTAAGGAGTTGTGCGATCGATTATGAGGTAGTTGGGATCGACACATTCCTTTAGTTGAATTTGTGTACAACAATAGTTTCCAATCAAGTATTGGAATGGCGCCTTACGAGGCTCTATATGGAAGAAAATGTAGAACACCGTTGTGTTAGACGGAATTGAGTGAAAGAAAAGTGATTGGCCCTGATTTGATACAAGAGATTGAAGAAAAAGTTAAAATGATTAGAGAGAGATTGAAAGTGGCCACCGACAGACATAAGTCATATGCCGACATGAAGAGAAAAGATATTTGATATGAGATCGGTGAAAAAGTGTTTTTGAAAGTGTCGCCTTGGAAGAAGGTGATGAGATTCGGGAAAAAGGGCAAGTTGAGCCCTAGATTCATTGGCCCATATGAGGTGATCGAAAAAAGTGGGTCTAGTGGCATACTGTTTGGCATTACCTCCGGAATTGGAAAAGATCCATAATGATTTCCATGTGTCCATGCTACGGAGGTACCGATCGGACCCATCACATGTAGTCTCTTCGGAGACAATTGAGCTTAAACCGGATTTGACATATGAAGAAGAGTCAGTAGAGATTTTGACTCGTGAAGTGAAAGAATTGCAGAACAAGAAGATTCCGCTAGTGAAAGTGTTGTGGAGAAACCACAAGACCGAAGAAGCCACTTGGGAAAGTGAAGAAGCTTGATGCGTGATAGTATCCATGACAACTATTTAACTAAGGTAAATATCGAGGACGAAATTTATTTAAATGGGGGACAGTTGTAACGCCCCAAAAATACCCTAGAATTTTATAATAAAAATTATTATATATTCCGGGTATAAATTTAGTCATCTTGGGTATTTCCGAGAATTGTTAAATGAATATTGAATAAATGATTATCTGGCTAAAAGCCAAAGGCAAATATTATATGCTAAATGGAAATTGATTGAACCCGGAAATTTACCCAAGTGAAAAAAATGGAAAAATTGGATTTATTGAGTGGCCAAACAAGGCCTTATATAGAATAAGTGACTTAAGACAAAAGGGAGAAAATGAGAAATGATAATAAGTGTGTAGGCCAAACAAGGCCTTACACTTAAATGAGTTTAAAAGACCAAAAGTGGTCTTTGGATGCTCATGAGAGCACATCACGTTTTTGGGAAAGAAAGGAAGGAGAAAAAGGGAGAAAGAGCTAGGGTTTGCAAGAGATCAAGTTTTGGTTGGCTTTGCTCCCCACTTCTTGCTCCTAAGAGATCAAACAACTTGAAAGAGAAGATTTGAAGAGGCTAAGGAAAGAAAATCAAACCTAACCTCATCCTTTTTGTGATTTTCGATTTGGGGAAAAAGCTCTAACTTGAGAGAACAGTGTTTTCATTGATTCTAAGCCACCTTTGGAGTTGTTTTGGGTGGATTCCATGGTGGTTTTTGATATGGGATAAATTGGAGAAGGTTTATTGAAGAAAAATGGGTAAAAATGCCAAAATACGACATTTTTTGGGCAAAATTGCGTATTGGTACCGGTACCAAAAAGTGATACCAGTACCCATGATGCAGTAGGCAAGTGGTACCGGTACCACTCAAACTGATCTCGACGCGGCAATGAGGAGTGAATCGCGGTACCCATTTGCTTCCGTGACCATGTTTTTGCATGTTTATGCATCGTTAAGCTTTGTATTCATATACCGATTGTTTAGGGACCTTAAGAAACGATTAATGGGGGTTCAAATAAGAATGAGACTAAGTGAAAAACGTACCGTACCTCACTGCCTCGGCAAAGCGATATTCGTTTAGTATGATAATTGTTTATCCAATAAGAGTGGCGTGATTTTTATTAACCAAGGGCCGGGTGACGATCGCCTAACCTAGGACCGAGATCGAAGAGAAACTAGATCAGAAACGGCTCAGGTTAGTTCTCACGACTCCTATTCTTATTTCAAGTATTTTGGTAGTTTACCAAGTAAATATGAAATGAGTACATGAAATGAGTACGTGAATGAGTATATGAAATGAGTACATAGATTGAATATATCTTTGAAAAGATAATACGAAAGTGAATATGGAATTGAAATGTGATATTTGAAAACCGAATGAATGTGAATGATAAATCGAATTGTAAATGAATCGGTCAATTCCTGACATCTTAGTCATCGATATACCAGATAGGCAGCGACGGGATGCACCAATCGGCATCCTTCAACGAAGGCACCCCAAAATTGTCTAATGTCCCACTTGGCGGGATGCACAAATCGACATCTGTCATGATGGCGTATGGCATTGAAGAAATGTCCCACTTGGCGGGATGCACCAATCAACATCCGTCATGATGGCGTATGGCATTTAAGTGATACCACATGTTGGGGTGCACCAAACGGCATCCGTCATGATGGGAGACCGAATTGTTAAAATGTGTAGACACATTACCGAATGATAATAAGGACGAGATTCATCAAACGGAATCCGTCAGAAATGTGATTTGAATAGTCAAAGTGAAATAACCAACATTGACGAGTGTAAATGGGGTTTTATGTATATGCTTAAATCTCATAAATTGAATTGTGAATTGAATTATTGCATTGAAAATGCATGTTGTGATATGATAAATGATTTGTAAAATGAAAGCATGCGAAAATGAATAGCATGAGTATATGTTAATATAATAGGCATGGTTTGATGTTAAATGCATGTCAAGTTAAATTGAATATTGAAATAGAACTGTATAGAACCACTAAGCATGAAAATGCTTAGCGTATAGTTTTATCTATCTTGTAGTGTCGATAAGAAAAATGCGGGCCAAGATCGAAGTGCGAGTCATAAAGAGAGTACGGCGTGTAAGTATATACCCCGTCATTTGCATATCATTTCTTTAGACCAGTTGTATTTGTAAACAAAAGGGTCAAACTCAGTTCTTGATTTTTGTATATCATTACGAAAGGCATGAATGCCTTCTTTGTAAATATATTTTGTTAAATGTTTATGGGCTTTATCAATTGCATTGAATTTGTAAATGATTAAGGCTTGGCCAAGCTAAGCTTCCGCATGAGAAATGACAAAATAAAATGTTTTGATAAGATAAAGCGTCGAGATCGCCAAGACTTCGGTTTGGATTCCTGTTCGGGTAGGGGATTCGGGTGCGACATTTTGAAAAAAGAAAATTTAATAACACGGAAAATAAAGAAATAATAGGCGTCCACAGGTTTCGGCTCGGACTATGTCAGATTCGGCTGGGCTCGAGGGTCGCCTTCTCATGCCTCTGTCGGTGGTGCAAGGCGAGTTTGGGGGGAACTTACTGACGACAATCCCATTACAAATGATGTGGTCGATAGCCTGACAGAAAGGTGTTTGATTAGTACCCAAAAAGTCCTATTTTGAGTCCTATTTAAGATAGGTTTTGAGTGCTTTTTGCATACTAATCATATTAATTAAGTCGATTGACATGTGCAGGTCTAGTGGTACTCTTGATTTTTGTTTCGAGGTTGTTTTGGTAGTTTTGCGGGTTTAAGTAAGCCTTAACCATCATATCAAGCATGGCATGGTGTCTGCGATTTAAGTGAGGTTACGTATGAATTCGTCGATTTCATCAAGCATGGGATGAAGGAATAGCAAGTTGGAATATATAATGCAGAATTTGGGAGGATGCGAGTAAGTGTAATTTAGCGAACTGTAGCGAAAATTTCGCAATCATAGTGAAAATTTCGCTATAGCTAAATTTTCGCTATGATAGAGAAATTTCGCTATCATAGCGAAATTTCGCTATGATACTTGAGCCGCTATCATAGTGAATTTCGCTATCATAAGCGAAATTACGTGCATAAACGAAAATTAATCATTGTTTTATTGATCCAAACCACTCAGGTTTGTTTAATTATCTTTTGCCCTCAATGTAATCATATTATTTAGATTAGTTTGGTATTTTCGCATGTTTGTGGGGCTATATAAGCCATGTTATGAACATTTTGTAACCTAACTATTCACTTCATGCAGTTTTGCATACGACCCCTGTTTTGGTTCCCATTTTCTCTCTTCTCTCTCCTATTTCTCTCATTTTTCTAGAACACTTGAAACACCCCTTTGAGGATGACAACTCAAAGGATGTTTCTCTATGCCTCAAAACATGAGAGGGTTGCTAGGTTGGTTGATGTGGGTTTGCGAGGTGTTCCTCTTGTTTTCATGAAGCATATGCTGGCATTATTTGTATTTCAAACTTTTCCAAACTAGGTTTTAAATGCTATTTAATGTATTTTCTTTGGTCGATACTTGGCATGCTTTAGGGTTAGGTGTATTCTTAATGGTAGGAGAGAGAAATACAACACGACATCCATTAGATGTCATTTACGAGCCGAATAGGTTAAATGCTTTATTTTCAAGCTGAGAACATTAAATGCTCAACAAATGCTATGGTTCAAATAGAATGTTACTATGGGTTGGTTTTTAAGATTAAATAAAGATTAGGTTTTGAAAATGACATATGTCATTTGCTTACTAATGCGAGAAATAACAGAGGACACCTCTACAACCCCATCATACCAAATTGGTGACCCAAAACTTCAAGGTCTTCTTTTACATCTTACTGTAAACCGCTTTCAGTTAGCATAGTGACAACAACAACCACACTTTTGAATGCAAATCCGAAAATCCAAATGAAAGCCTCACCATTTTGAATCATTATACAAGTCATTTGTAAGACGAAAACCCATCCCTGTGTTCGTAGTAGAGCTATACTATAGTAACCCGACTCACGAAGTAGGAAGAAATTTAGGATACAAATTTTGTTGACTTTGGATCACCCTACTGTGGCACGAATCAAATGGCGTCATTACCGGGGATGGTGCGAAACTACAGATTATGAGTTCATAAGTACTTGTAATCTTCATTACGAGTATTGGTGACCTTTTAAACCTTTTTGAATTTCATTATTTAGAATTTCTAGTTTTTTTTACTCGACGATCCAGCGCTGGCAGGAGTGCATTTTATTATTACAGTCTTCTATTTTCTTTATTATTAACACTAATCCTTTTGGCAAGCCTTTTTGTTGTTCTTTAACATCTCTTTTTTTTTGTTTCACAGTGTGTATGCATCAGGATAGAGGAATGTCAATTGGCGCAAGAGTTGATGCACCCGATTGAGCAAAGTTGTGAAGTCGATTGTGCACCGATGAGCAAATGGATCCTCCTAATTGAGGAACAACAAAATCGTGGCGGCTCACTTATGAATCGGCCGGCATACGAATTCGATAAGGGACCACATACACCCTCCTAGAGTTAGTGCACCTTTCTGCATCATACCACATGCTGAGGATGTAGTAGTGAGACCTTATTTGGTGCCTCTACTCCCAACTTTTAATGGTATGGAAAATGAAAATCCATACACACACATCCGGGATTTTGAGGAAGTATGCATAACTTTTAAGGAGGGTGTAACCGATATGGATTTGATGAAGTTGAAGGCATTTCCAGTAACCCTCAAAGACAAAGCCAAAATATGGCTTAATTCATTGAGACCAAGAACCATTAGAAGCTGGGCAGAGCTGAAGGCAGTGTTTTTAAAAAAATTCTTTAGTGCTCACAAGACCAACAATTTGAAGAGGCAAATCTACACATTTGCAGCCCATGACAATGAAAGGTTCTACCAGTGTTGGGAGAGGTTCTGGAACTATCGATTGCATGTCCACATCATGGTTTCGATACTTTGGATGCTTGTGAATCACTTCTATGGTGGTAGGTCTCCAGCCTGTGGAAGCAGCTATTGGAAACAATGTGTGGAGGGGACTTTCGAAACGACACCCAGGATGAGATCCATGGACTTTTGAATTATATGGCTGCAGAGCTTCCAAGGGATGGGATGAGCCAAACCAAGAGTGGAAAATGAGGCCTTGACCCACGAAGGGAGGCATTTTGCACTTTACGAGGATATGGAGGATGAAAGCAAAGATATCAACCTTAGCTAGGGAGGTGGAAGAGTTGGAAAGAAAAAGGCTACATGAGGTGAAGCGTGTTTGAGAAATCCACACAGGCTAACCCATGCATCAATTGTAATACAACGGCCACCAGAGAACTTGTCGGTGCTCCCTCGGTGAGATTTGATGGCGAGCATGCTAATGTCGGTGAGCGATACAAGCCCACGACTTGATGCTCCATATGGTAATACATATAATCCCAATTGGAGGAACCACCCTAATCTCTCTTAGAAGCCTAATCCCCCTGCTTATGTGCCTCCTGGTGCCAAACAACAGTTTGGTTCCTCATCTCAACCACAACCATCACCATCCTCATCCCCTGTTGAACAAGCTATTTTAAATTTGAGCAAGGTGGTAGGTGATTTTTTGGAAGAGCAAAAAGGAATCAATGTCTGATTGGCTCGAAGAATTGATCACGATGGAAAGCCTGCAGACAAGAGAATAGATGGGCGAAAGTAGCCTTAATCAGAGAAAATTGATAATCCTACGATATTCCATCACCCGAGATTACTAATTTCTTTGAAGGTACAAGAAGAAAGGAAGATTCCTTCCCGGACAACGGCCAATCCAAAGTGCATGAAATAGGTTCTTTCAGCAACTTCGAGGATGGATGAAGTAAAAGTATCATCACTTTGAGGAGTGGAAAGAAATTGAGCAGAGTGCCCAAGATTCTTGAAGAAACAAAAAAGGAAAAGGAAGTGGCTTTGAGAATATGTCGGAGAAGATTCAATGAAGAATATGCCCCCTCCATTTCCTCAAGCACTTAGAGCCAAGAAAAAATCCTGAACCAAACTGAAATTTGGGAGGTGCTAAGAGCGAGGAAATGGAGTAAACCTTTGCTTGACATGATTAAACATGTCCCAACATATGCAAAAATTTTGAAGGACCTGTGCACCGTTAAAAGGGGGTTGGGCATTGAAAAGAAAGCCTTCCTAACAGAACAGGTCAGTGCTATCATTCGGAGAGCCAGACCACTGAGTGAAGCATCTGAGGATCCAAAGATCCCCAGTAATATCGGTCCCGACATTGGAGGGACTTGCATAGATAAAACACTGTTGGACTTAGGAGCTAGTGTGAACCTATTGCCATATTCCATGTACAAGCAGCTTGGTTTGGGAGAATTGAAGCCCACTTCCATCCCTGCTGTCTCTGGTCGATGGAATCTATTAAAGCCTGCCAAAGGGGGATAATTGAGAATGTTCTATCTGAGTGGACAAAATTTTACTATCGGTCGTTTTGTCGTACTCGACCTGAAGGCGGCTTGCGGTAGGGGCGATCATGTGCCCATCATATTGGGAAGGCATTCTTGAAATTTACTTGAATGCCATAATAAATTGTTGAAATGGGGTTATGCAACTCACTTTGGGAATATGACTTTAGAACTCAATATCTTCCATTTGAGTAAAGACATGTCACGACCCGATTGGAGAATGGCGTGAAGAAGTCTGCATAATAGATACAATTCTT
This sequence comes from Tetrastigma voinierianum, assembly GCA_016808115.1. NCBI lineage: Eukaryota > Viridiplantae > Streptophyta > Magnoliopsida > Vitales > Vitaceae > Tetrastigma > Tetrastigma voinierianum. The sequence continues at coordinate 75,375 of JAEQBH010002808.1, forward strand.
GAAGAACAGGCTAATGAGCAACAAGTGCAAGATGTGTTAACCCAGGAGTTATCTGAGTGCCTTGTAGAGCAACAGGAACCTCAATGCATGAGCCTAGTGCAGGGGTGCTGGAGAAAGAAAATAGAAATTCTACCTTTGTTGACTGGTGAAGAGAAAAAGGAACCTCAACAGTTGGATCTCAAACCCCTGCCTATGGAATTAAAATATGCATTTATGGAAGAAAACAAGCAATGTCCAGTAATAATATCGTCACTGCTGCCACTCCATAGGAAGACAATCTGCTACACCTCCTCAAGATGAACAAGCAAGCTTTCAGGTGGAAAATTTATGATTTAAAAGGCATCAGCCTAACAATCTGCACCCATCACATTTATTTAGAAGAAGAGTCAAAAGTTGTTAGGTAGCCACAGAGGAGATTGAATCCTCACATACAGGAGGTAGTTCGCATTGAAGTCCTGAAGTTGCTGCAGGCCGGTATCATTTACCCCATATCAGATAGCACTTGGGTAAGTCCAACCTAGGTGGTACTCGAAGTCGAGAACCACTATAAAAAATGAAAGAGGCGAGAATTGTCTACCTAGGCTTACCCTTGAGTTGGAGGGTATCATAGATCTGGGAGGCTCAGCGAGTAACAAGAAAGATCACTTCAGCTGCCCTTCATTGATCAACTTCTTGAGAGAGTTTCTGGACACCATTCTATTGCTTTTTGGATGGGTATTGAGTACTTCCGGATAGAGATCGCACGGAAGATCAAGAAAAGACGACCTTTACTTGTCCATTTGGAACTTATGTTTTCAGGAGGATGCCTTTTGGGCTTTACAACGCCCCTGCCACCTTCCAGAGATGTATGCTTAGTATGTTCAGCGATATGGTGGAGCGCATAATGGAAGTATACATGGATGACATCACTGTATACGGAGGTGATTTTGAAGAATGTCTAACTAATCTTGAAGCTATCTGCGGAGGTGCATTGAAGATAAATTGCCACTTTTGGGAGAAATGCCGTTTAATGGTGAACCTAGGGATTGTACTAGGGCATGTTATTTCAGTGAGGGAATAGAAGTTGTGAGCGAAAATTGAACTTATTTCGAATTGTCGTCTCGACAAATGTAAGCAGGTTAAATGATTCTTGTACCTTGAGCTTTTAGAAGATTCATCAAGGATTTTTTCAAAGATTGCTAAGCCCCTTTATAAGCTGCTAGAGAAAGATGCTAAATTTGCTTGGGAAAAAGACTGTCAGGAGAGCTTTGAAGAGCTGAAGTCCCATTTGACCACTGCACCAATAGTACGAGCACCCAATTGGCAGTTGCCTTTTGAGGTGATGTGTGATGCAAGTGATCTTGCTATTGGAGCAGTTCTTGGCCAAAGAGAAAATGGAAAACCTCATGTAGTCTATTATGCAAGCAAAACCTTGAATGAAGCACAAAGGAACTATACTACTACAGAGAAAGAATTGTTGGCAGTGGTCTACGCCTTATACAAATTTCGAGCATACTTGGTTGGGTTTGATATAATCATTTTTACAGATCATTCCACTTTGAAATATCTCCTAACCAAGCAAAATGCTAAGGCAAGACTTATCCGATGGGTTCTTCTGCTTCAAGAATTTAACTTGCAAATTAAGGACGAAAGGGGTAAGAGAATGTTGTGGCGAGACCATCTTCCAGATTATGATAGCCCATGACACTCATAGCCCGCCCATCAATGATGAATTTCCTGAAGAATCATTAATGCAGTTGGAGAAAGCTCCCTAGTATGCTCACATTGCCAATTTCCTTGCAACAGGAGAAATTCTATCTGATTGGAAAGAACAGGATAGGAAGTATTTCTTGGCGAAGATCCATTCCTATTATTGGGAAGAGCCCTTCTTGTTTTTAAATCTTGTGCGAGATCAGGATAATTAGGAGTGTGTGCTGAAGGAAGAACAACGAGGAATTCTAGGCACTTCCATGAGGTGCTGTGGTGGTCTTTGCTTCCCCGGAGAGACCTTGATGAAGTGCTGCGATCTGGTTTCTCTTGGCCTTCTCTTTTAAAGCACACCCGAATGTCTTAGGAGTATGTGATAGATGCCAAAGGCTCGGGAAATTGTCTCGCCATCATATGATGCCCCTGAACCTAATTTTAGTGGTCGAGCTATTTAATGTTTGGGGCATCGATTTCATGGGACCTTTCCCTACATCTTATGGTCATGCATACATATTGGTGGGGGTAGACTATGTGTCCAAATGGGTTGAGGCAATCCCCTGCAAAACCAACGACCACAGGGTGGTGCTCAAATTCTTGAAAGCAAACATCTTTTCCAGGTTCGAGGTACCAAAAGCCATTATTAGTGATGGGGGTTCACATTTCTATATGAGCACGAAAACCTCATGGCTAAATATGGTGTTAAACCTGAAGTGGCTACCCTTACCATCCTCAAACAAGTGAATTAGTAAGAGCACTTAACGAGGGAGATTAAGACCATTCTAATGAAGGTGGTGAGCATGACAACATAAAGATTGGTCCCTCAAATTGCTTGATTCAGCGTGGGCACACAAAACGACTTTCAAAGCGATTCTGGAATGTCCCTTATCGGTTGGTCTATGGCAGAGGCATGTCATCTTCTAGTGAATCAGTATAAAGCATGGTGGGCAATCAGAGCGAACATAGATTTAAGGAGATTCGGGCTCAAAGATTCCTTGATCTCAACGACTTGGAGAAATACGAAATGATCTGCTTGAACTCGAAGATTGCGGAGGAAGATCGAAAAATGGCATGATCAAATGATAACTTGCAAGAATTTCATAAGAGGACCAAGTCCTCCTTTATGATTCAAACTCCATCTATTTAGGGCAAGCTCAGAGTCGCGATGGACCGGGCCATTCTTCGTTCGACACACTGATGGTTCGGTAGACCTACTTTCAGTCAAATGATAATAGGGTGATCAAGGTTAATGGACGAGAGAGTGAAACCCTATGTTGTGCGGCGGTATGGTCGGGAGAAATGGTCATACGGACCCTCCTTGAGACCCTCTGAGCTTACACATTTTAAATTGGCTCTGTAGTGCCTCGGAAGCCACTAATTTAATTGCTTAGTCTTGTTTAAGTTTCTATTTTGTTAAAAATCATGTTTTGCTTTGTGTTGGTAGTTGCAGCAACATCAACCACTTCGCCGGCAGCACCTCAGCCTTCCCAGGCTGGGGATGACTCTTCTCCTGCTGCCACTGATTGAGGAGGTACCACTCCATCCTTTAACTTTCTCGTTCCCATGCTGGGACAGCTTGTGTTGAAAGTAATGTTTGCTTCTCTTTCGCATCTCTTTTTGGCCCTTTATTGTGGTGTTTCTGCTCTTACCTTGAGTTGAAATATTGAAGCACTGTATGCTACCATAATGCTAGAATAGTTCCATGCATGATTAAGTTTTTGGTTGATTGAAATTCCAAAGTTCAACCTTGTCTATCCGCCTTTAGCTAATCACACACAGTGCACATCAGTTTTCGTCAATAGGTTGAGAAGCTGCATACCTCTTTTTACTTTGCAAAACCGGCCTTATATTCGTTGACGACCCATAATAGTTTTATGTTACCCGCAAATGAAGACCAATGAAGTCTTCCAAATGAAAAAGAAAAAAAAATGAAAAAAAAATAAAAAGAGAATAGAAAGAGGGGTATATGGCGAAAGCCTTTGAAGCCCGGTGCCCTAAGCCAACTGGTTGGGAGTCAGGCTTAGTGTTAAGCTACACGGGTGGATGGTGGAGTGGCGAGTTTAGGTGCTGGATTCTCTAAATCTTCAGTCAGGGTGAACCACACGAGAGTTTGTGGTCGGCCAGTCCTTTTGACTTGATGCCCTAAACCTTAATTGGTTGGGAGTCATCGGTGGACCCAGATTACGGACTTTGGTGAAGTCAAGTTTTCAGCGTGCACCCTACAATACAAAGCGAAGTAAGAAATAAAATTAATAGCTGAATCTATTTAGGTTGGTCATCGGTTTAAGGTCATGGCAGTAGCTTGGTTGGGGGGAAGGAATAGCTTAGCAACATAGGTTCAAGCGGTTACCTTAAAACATAGATATTGGAAGTTCAGGTTGACTTCCTTAGAATTGATCTTATGACACAATCCACATACGACATTGTTCTCATATTGATTTTTATCTAAGTCCATTTTCTTCCAGATCATATTACTTTTCAATAAACCTCTTGAACATCTATCTTTCTTTGCCTTTTATATTGATAAGGTTAATAATATGCAGTATCAGGATAAGTGTTAGTACCAAGTGTTTGTCTATCTAAGATAGGTTTGAGTGCTTTAGTACAATCATATTAATTAAGCCGTTGACGTATGCGGTCGGGTCGTATCTTACGATTTTGTTTAAAGGTTTGTTTTGGTAGTTTTGCGGGTTTAAGTGAAGCCTTCACCATCATATCAAGCTTGGCATCGAAATTGTGCTAATTTATCTTAGGAGTTCGTATGAATTCTCGTCGATTTCATCAAGCACAGGATGGAAGAAATAGCAAAAATGGAATATGCATAATGTAAGTACAGAGATCAGTGAAAATTGACAATTTTGCAGGCATAGCGAAATTTTCGCAATCATAGCGAAATTTTCGCTATAGCTAAATTTTTGCTATGATAGCGAAATTCGCTATCATGGCGAAAATTACTGTGCATAGAGAAATTTTCGCTATAGCGAATTTTCGCTATGATAGCGAATTTTCGCTATCATAGCGAAAATTACTGTGCATAGCAAAAATTCTACATCCTTTTTTTGTGATCCAAACGACTCCGTTTTGTTTAATTCCTCTTTTGCCCTCAATGTAATCATATTATTTAGGTTAGTTTGGTATTTTTATGTTTGTGGGGCTATATAAGCCATGTTATGAACATTTTGTAACCTAACTATTCATTTCACACAGTTTTGCAAACGGCCCCCGTTTTTGTTGCCATTTTCTCTCTTCTCTCTTCTCTTTCTCTCATTTTCTAAATTTATGAAACACCTCTGTTTCATGAGGCAGTGCTAGCGTATTTGTGTTTCAAACTTTCCAAACTAGGTTTAAATGCTATTTAATGTATTTTCTTTAGTAAATAGCAGCATGCTTAGAGTTCGATGTATTCTTAATGGTAGATACACTGACATCCATTAGATGTCATTTACGAGCCACTAAAAGTAGGTTAAATGCTTTATTTTCAACTGCGGGAACATTAAATGCTCAGTAAATGCTATGGTTCAAATAGGAATGTTACTAAGGGTTGGTTTTTAAAGTTAAACAAAGATCCGGTTTTGCAAGAATGACTATATGTCATTACCCTAATGCGGAAATAACTTAGGGACACCTACATGTCATGGCCAGTGACAAAAAGCTTCAAGATCTTCTTTTGCATCTTACTTTAAACCGCTTTCGATTAGCTTAGTGACAACAACCACACTTTTTAATGCAAATCCGAAAATCCAAATGAAAGTCTCACCATTTTGAATCATTATACAAGTCATTTGTAAGATGAAAACCCATCCCTGTGTTCGACCCTAGAACCGCTATACTACAGTAGCTTGACTACGGTAGTAGGAGGAAATTTAGGATACATATTTTGTTGACTTCGGATCACCCTACTGTGGCACGAATCAGTGTTCTTGAAGATGTGCTTGTCAAGGTGGGAAAATTCATCTTCCCTGTGGATTTTGTGATTATGAAGATGGAGGAAGACACCCAAGTTCCTTTGCTGCTAGGAAGACCCTTCTTAGCAAGCTGAGTATGATAGATGTCTTAGTGACCCGACTTTAAGGGTGGGAATGAAGCCCAGTGCTAATCTTAATAGGAGTTTGGAACACCCTGATGTAGATGCAGAAAGTTGTATGGTACGTAGAAAACAATAGTCTTCGGTGTTGAATTGAATTGTGTACTCTTGACATTACATCAATGAAATTGAGATGAATTTTCGATATCTTGAGAGTATTGATTGTGAAATGTTGCCTTCGATTTATATAACAAGAAACGATGATCTCGAGCATGAATGAAAGCAGTCAAGATGTATGCAACGAGGACGAGAAAACTCACGACGAAACTAGTCTTGAAGGTTAATATTGAAGAATTGCAGTCATTTGAAATATGATTTCATAGAGCGAGAGAAAAGAAAACCGGAGTCATCATATAATTGCATTAATAGTGAATACGAAGAAGCAGTATTTCTTGGAAATTACCGAAGGAAGCTATTTCTTGGTCAATTGAGAGTCTGAGAAGGAGTATCAGTCCCTCCATTTACATGCACAAAATATTCTTGAATGATAATGCAAAAACTTATATTGAGCATCGAAGGAGACTAAACCGCAATGATGAAGAAAGAAGTTGTCAGAAAAGAAGTTTTGAAATGGTTGAATGCAGGTTTTATATATGCTATATCAGATAGTTCTTGGGTGAGCCCAGTACATGTGGTTCCCAAGAAAGGTGGATTCGTTGTGATCAGAAATGAAAAGAATGAACTGATTCCCTCTGAAGCGTGACAAGATGGAGGGTGTGTATTATGACCTCTGAAAAGCCAAATCTGCTTGCCAAAAAGGATCATTTCCTCGCCTTTCATTGATCGGATCTGGATAGGTTAGTAGAGGACACCCTCACTTGTTTTCTCGATGGATACTCACAGGTATAACAAAATTTCCATTGCACCTGAGGATAAGGAGAAAACCACCTTTACATGCCCATTTGGTACTTTTGCTTTTAGAAGAATGTCATTTGGTTTGTGTAATGCTTCTGGTACATTCCAAAGGTGCATGATGTCTATATTTTCTGATTTGGCAGAAGCAGTTATGGAGATCTTCTTGGATGATTTCACAGTGTATGGATCTAGTTTTGAACAGTACCTTCATAACTTGGGGACAGTACTTCAAAGGTGCCAAGACAAGAATTTAGCTATGAATTGGGAAAAATGCCAATTTATGGTAACAGAAGGGATTGTCTTAGGGCATATGATTTACTTGACCAGTACGGAAGTAGATCAGAAAAGTTTCAATTATAAAAGAAAATGGTGCCACCCCTTCTGAGTCGAGGAATAAGAAGGTTTTTAGGACATGTTGGTTTTTACAGAATATTTATCAAAGACTTCTCAAAAATTGCTAGACCACTATGTAGATTGCTGGAAAAAGATACCTAGTTCAAATTTGATGAATCATGTCTAAGGTCTTTTAAGGAGATCAAATCCAGACTAGTTGAAGCTCCCATCATGGCAAAACCAGATTGGAACAAAGAATTTGAAATCATGTGTGATGTCAGTGAATTTGCAATGGGATGTATTCGACGAAAGGCGAAAAGAGCGTTGAGCCGTATACTATGCTAACAAAGCCTTCAATGAAGCTCAGAAAAAATTTACTCTACCTCTTGAAAAGATGCTAGCAATAGTATTTGCATGTGAAAAATTTAGGCCATACATTTTGGGAGTCCCATGTTGGCTATGCACTAATCATGCAACAATTAAATATCTAATGTAGCAGAAAGAAAAGCAAAGCCATGACTAATCGGAATTGGGTATTGTTATTACGAGGATTTGATCTAGAAATAAAAGACAAGAAGGTTGTGACAATGTGATGGCGATCATTGTCAAGTCAAACTGATGTCTGAAGAAGAAGGGAAATAGCGAGGAAAAATTTCGAGATGAAGCGGTTATTTCAATGTCCTCCAATCTGGTATGCTGATATTGTGAACTTCTTAGCATGTGGAATTATGCCACCATAATTCCAATACGTGAGAAAAAACTAAGGAGCGATAGCAGGTACTACATGCAGGATGACCTTCTTGTTTAGAAGAGGAGTTGATCTAATCATCAGAAGATGTGTACCAGAAGGTGAGCAAAGCAAGATTTTACAGAAATGTCATTGATTAGTGCTCAAAAAGTGCAATTTTGAACCCTATATTAGATAGGTTTTGAGTACTTTTTGATCATTAATCATGTCATATCGATTGAAGTGTTGAGTCATCTTAGTAACACTTATGTCCAATTTGAGGTGTTTTGGTTGTTTTGTAGACTTTTGTACACATTTGAACTTCAACCTAGATGCAAATGATCAATCATGAGGTTGGAAGTTTAGTCTCAGCCATCAACAAGCCCAAAAATCAATGGAAAAACAAAGGAAAAGTGGAGGAAATGAGATGCAGTTGAAGGCGGGGCCGAGAGGCATGCGAACGGCAAAGCGGGAATTTCGCAGCTTTTATTCCCAGCAACCAATTACTTGAATCCTAGCGAATTTATGTGATCATAAGCAGTTCGCAATCTTAGCAACCATTGCGAAGTCGCTAGCCACATTGCACTATTCGACTGGCGAAAATGGAAGGAATTCGCTACTCACATAGAATTTGCTAGCTTAGCGAAATTTATTCAGCTAAGCGAAATTCGCAACTGCCAATTTCGCTAGGGCACTTGCCAAAGTCGCTACCCTTGCCAAATTAGCTAACCCTTGCCAAATTAAGCTAATTAGCGAAATTCATCCACTATGCGAAATTGCGAGCTACTACGTCATGCTTTGTAATTAATGCAACCGCCTTCCAAACTTGGTGAATTACTCTCTTATCCTATAACTTAGCTTAGTTGCTAGGGTTTTTGGTAATTTCATACCTTGAGGAGGCCTATAAATACCCCTCATGTTTTGTAATAAGGAGGATCGGAGGAGGATAGAAGGAATCTGAATTTTGGTGATTTGTAAGTTTTCATATTACTTTGCTTTTTGTAAATAAAGTTTTTGTTTTTTTAGCTTTGCTTTTATTTTCTCTCTTCTCTCTCTTCTTTCTTTTTCTTCTTTCTTTCACTTTCGGGCGCAAACACACCTCTCTGAGGATGACAACTCAAGAGATGCTTAGCTAAACCTCTTCGCTGAAGAGGAAGGAAGCTAGCTTGGTGGTGGGGTTAAGCATGTTGTCCTCATGAACTAAAAGTCACGGGTAGTGTAGTTATGGCCCTTATTTTCAAAATTCAGTTGCATAACATGGGATGTTATTGTCTTGTGATACTCTCCATGCTTTAGAATTTGTTGTTCTTTAGATGGTTTTTACGAGCCTTTGAGGTAGCATTTACATGTTAGGGTTCTTCAAATTAGGGTTAAATAACATTGACTTTTATTGTTTTAGTGATACTCTCCATACTTTAGGATTCGATTAACCGGGTGAGGAATCTGCTTGTGATTCTTTCTAGATGGTCCTTACTAGCACCGAAAAATGATAATGGAATGTTGGGTTTTTAAACAAAGGGCCATAATGCATCTGTGTTGACTCACATAGGAGGATAAAACACGAGGACATGTGTTTGCCCACTAGCTTGCCAAGTTAGTGACCTAAATCTTCAAAGTTTAATTTCTTCACTTTAAATTTCGATTTTACCATTTCAGAGTTTTGCGATTTCGGTTTAAACCATTTCTGAGTTTTAACACAAATCCAAAAAGTCCAAATAGAAAGCCTTACCTTCATGCCCTAATGCAAACCATTTCTAGGATGAAAACCCATCCACGTGTTCGACCCTAGACCACTATACTGCAGTAGCTTGACTACGGCAGTAGGAGGAACTTAGGTATATAAATATTGTTGATTCAGCTCAGCCTGCGTGGCACGAGAATCAAATGGCGCGTTAGAGTGGTGCCTAACTACTTATGGTAAGTTGAAGAGTACTTGTGATCCACATCACAAGTAGAGTAACCTTTACTTCTTTTTGTATCTCAGTTGCGAGGCGCCGGTTCCTAGCATAGCGATGCTTGCAACATTTTGATTCAGTTTTATTGATCGAGTTTTTATTTTAGTTAATTTAATCTTTTGCAGGTTGTTTGTTGCTCTTTGTTGTCTCTATAATTGTGTAACAGCTGTGTATGCAACAGTGGGATAGAGAGACACATCGGTGGGTGTATAGGATAAGTACAACGGCTGGCTAGTGAAGTTAGTGTACACACGGATACCATGGATCCCGTACGAACGACAAAGTGACCAGGAACTTATGAATCAAATGCATATAGAACTATGAGGATCACATCCACCCTCCTAGAGTTAGTGCCCCATCTGTATCATTCCTCTGCTTGAAGATGTAGCGGTGAGGCCATATTTGATACCTCTACTCCCAGCGTATCATGGTATGGAAAATGAAAATCCATACGCTCATATTAGGGAGGTTTGTACTACGCTTCAAGGAAGGTATGATGGATTTATGGATTTCTTGTTCAAGGCATTTCCATTGACTCTAAAGAACCGAGGCGAATATGGCTCGACTCATTGAGACTAGAACCATAAGAAATTGAAGGGTGAGGCTGCCAGAAATTGAATTCTGAAGAGTTTTCGAGTACTCATAAGACTAATAATAATTTGAAAAGGCAAATTTATACCTTTGCATTTCGGGATGGTGAGAATTTGCAGTGTTGGGAGAGATTTATGGAAACCATCAGTGCATGCCCACATCATGGGTTTGACACTTGGATGTTGGTGAACCACTTCTATGGTGGTATGTCTCCTCCCATGAAACAATTGCTGGAAACCATGTGTGGGGGTAACTTTTTGAGTAAACATCCTGATGAAGCTTTGGATTTTTTGAACTATGTAAATTTGAAACCTCCAAAGCCCAGGATGAACCTAGTCTAGGGAAGTTGAAAGATTGGGGCCATTGAATCACGAGGAGGGAACAAGTATAATTTTCTGAAGACATAGGGATAAATGAAAAATTGATCAGTTTAACTCAAGGTGGATGATTTGAAATGAAAAATCAGCATGAAATGCGAGACGGAGTTAATGAGTTATCTTCATCCCGATTTTCTTGCTTCAATTTTCAATTAAATAATTACCACAGAACCTTTGCAGGAGCCATGCCCATGCCGTAAGTCAAAATAAACCACCATAGATGCTTCATATGGTGACCTTTAATAACCACAGTGGAGAAATTGTCAAATTTGTCATGGAAATCCAAACCCCTTGTATCGCCCTTTAAGAGTAGTGACATTACGATTTCACTTCAATACAACAACAGATGCCTCCACTATCTTCCCCTGTTGAACAGGCAATCCTGAATTTAAGTAAGGTGGTGGGCATATTTGTAGAAGAACAGAAGGTGTTGAATGTCCACACTAGTCAGAAAATTGAAGCAGTAGAAAGCTCACTCAACAGGAAATTGGACAATATGCATATAGAGATTTCAAAATTATCTAATCAGCGATTCACGAGTTCGAGAAAAGAGAGGCTTCTCGGGGACAACAATATCGAAAGTGGTGAATGAAACAGAGTAATAGAGAGGACTTAAAGGTAAAGCCGAGTAAGTTAAGGCGGTTGTGACTTTACAGTGGCAAGGAATTAAAGCCAACGATATCAAAGCGGTCGAGTGATCGGCTCCGTTGGTGGTGACCCACATCGGAAGAGCGATTAGTGGAGGGGGAAGAGATAAATATTAGAATACCCCCTCCGTTTCCGCAGGTTCTTCGAAGAAAGAAACAGTCTGTTCACCAAACAGAAATGTTGGAAGTATTGCGGCAAGTGAAAGTCAATATTCCCCTCCTTGATATGATTAAACAGGTTCCTACTTACGCAAAATTCTTGAAGGATTTATGCACGGTAAAAAAGGGTCTCAATGTAAATAAAAAGGCCTTTTTAACTGAGCAAGTTAGTGCCATTATAGAAAGCAGACTCCGTGAAGTATAAAGATCCCGAGGATGTCCTACGATCTCGAGTGAATATTGGAGGCATCGGTGTGGAGAAAGCAACATTAGACACAGGAGCTAGTGTGAATCTGTTGCCATGTTCTATATCCTGAGCAATTGGGTTTGGGTGAAATTTGAAACCCACTTCCGTCACCTTTCATTTCATTGGCCAATTCTATTAAAATACCAAAGGAACCATTGAGGATGTTCTTATACAAGTGGGCCAGTTTTACTATCATTAGATTTTGTTGTACTTGTCTGAGCAGGTTGCAATAGGACCTAATCAGGTGCCCATCATATTAGGGAGACCATTTTTGGCTACTTCAAATGCAATCATCAATTGCAGGAATGGAGTCATGCAACTCACATTTGGAAATATGACCCTGGAACTCAATATATTTCATATGGGTAAAAGGCATATGCACTCGGAGGAGGATGACTTTGAAGAAGTCTATATTTTAGATACCATTACGGAAAGAGCTTGACTAGCAACAACAAGTTCAAGATATATTAACTAGGGTTATCCGATTGCCTTGAAGAGCAACATGAATTTCGAAATGAGCTTAGTACGAGTGCGGGAAGAAGAATGAAAACTTACGCTCTATGGTAGTAATGAACCAAAGGAACCTCAGTGACTAGAATTCAAACCTTCCCCGTGATTTAAAGTATGCATTTGGAAGTAAATGGCGAGTGCAGGTGTGATTTCTTCCAACTGCTAACCATACCTGAGAGCATAATCTGCACCTTCGAAAGAATAAGCGAGCATTAAGTGGAAAATTTCGATACGAAAGGCATAAACCCGTCTATTTGCACTCATCATATCTATTTAGAGAGGTCTAAAGGCTGTTGGCGGCCCACGGAGGTTGAATCCCGTCTACGGGAAGTAGTTCGTATAGAGAAGTCTTGAAATTGCTCCAGTTGGTGTCATTTATCCCATTTACGATAGCACATGGGTTAGCCCAACTCGAGGTGGTGCCTAAGAAATCAGTGTAACAAGTGAGAAAAAGCGAAGGGTGAAGAATTGTCTGCGGAGCTTACAACCGGTTGGAGAGTGTGTATATAGATTATCGAAGGAAGCTCGATGAGGTGACACGAAAAGACCATTTTCCATTGCCGTTCATCGATCAACTCTTGGAAGAGTTTGAGACACCTTCTATTGTTTTGGATGGGTGATGAGTCACTTCAGAGATAAATTGCCCCCCGGAAGATCGGGAAAGACTACTTTTACTTGTCCATTTAGCCGCGTATGCTTATAGGAGAATGCCTTTTGGGCTATGCGCCCAGCCACTTTTCGGCGATGTATATGCTCGATATGTTGTTGACATGGTAGGCGTATAATGGAGTATATACATGGATGATATCCACGAGTATATGGGGATAATTTTGAAGATCTTTAACCAATTTGGAAGCCATCTTGCGAGGTGCATAGAAGAATTTGGTGCTTAAGCGGGAGAAATGCCATTTTATGAGTAAACGAGTGTATTGGGGCACATTATTTCCTAACGAGGAGGAATTGAAGTTGATAAAGCAAAGGTCGACATTATTTCCAAATTGCCGCCCCCGACAAATGTGAGAACAATTAGACAATTCCTCGGCCATGCAGGCTTCTACCGACGGTTCATTAAAGATTTTTCCAAAATTGCCAAACCCCTGTACAAGCTTCTTGAGAAGGATGCCAAATTCGTTTGGGAGAAAAATTGCCAAAAGAGTTTTGAAGAACTGAAATTTCATTTGACTACTGCCCCAATAGTTCGAGCACCTAATTGGCGATTCTGGTTTAATTGATGTGATCTGAGTGATATTGCTATAGGAGGCGATACTTGGCCAAGAGAAGATGGGAAACCTCATGTGGTGTATTATGCGAGCAAAACTACTGAATGAAGCCGCAGAGGAATTATACCACTCTTGAGAAAAGGAGTTGCGCGTGGTATATGCCTTAGATAAATTCCGAACATATTTGGTCGAGGCGATATAGTCATTTTTCTGAATCATTACGCCCGAAATATCTCTTAACCAAACAAAATGCAAAAGCAAGACTCATCCGTTGGGTTCTGTTACTTCAGGAGTTTAACTTGCAAATTAGAGATAAGAAAGGTGTGGAAAATGTGGTAGCAGATCATCTGTCAAGGTTAACTATAGCCCATGATACTCACAGTCCTCCTATTAATGATGAATTTCCCGAAGAATCCCTAATGCAGTTGGAGAAAGCTCCTTGGTATGCTCACATTGCCAATTTCCTCACTACAGGAGAAATCCCAGCTAAGTGGAAAGGTGAGATAGGAAATATTTTTTGCTAAAATTCATTCCTATTATTGGAAGAAGCCTTTCTTATTGAATCTTTGTGCAGATCAAATCATCGGGGAAATGTGTGCACGAGGAGGAACGGCAAGAAATTTTAAACCATTGTGCCATAGAGTGCTTGTGGTGGTCGTTTGCTTCCCACTAAAAGCGACAATGAAGTTGCTACGGTCGGGTTTCCTCTTGGCCTTCCTTATTCAAGGAAGCACACGGAAATGTCTGCGTGTATGTGACAAATGCCAGCTTGGGAAATTATCTCGCCGTCATATGATGCCTTTAAACCCAATTTTAGTTGTTGAATTATTCGATGTGTGGGGCATTGATTTTATGGGACCTTTTCCCTCGTCATATGGTAATACATACATTCTGGTGGGAGTCGACTATGTCTCACAAGTAAGGTTGAAGCAATTCCTGCCAAACGATAGTAGGGTGGTAATTAAATTTTTGGCTTGATATCTTTTCTGGGTTTGGGAGTAGAAAACCGTATTAGTGATGGAGGTTCTCATTTTACGTAATAAACCATTTTGAAAACCTCATGGCTAAATATGGTTTGAAACACAAAGTAGCCACCCCTTACCATCCTCGAACAAGTGGTCGATGGAACTGGCCAGCGAGGAGATCGAGACCGTTCTAATGAAGGTGGTAGCAACGGGAAAGATTGGTCTATCCAAGCTGCTTGATTCGCTATGGGAAACGAAGCGACTTTGAGAACAATCCTGGGAATGTCCCCTTATCGATTAGTCTATGGTAAGGCGTGTCACCTTCCAGTGGAAATCGAGTACAAAGCATGGTGGGCAATTAAGAAGCTGAATTTGGATTTACGTCAAGCCGGAGTCAAGAGGTTCCTTGATCTCAATGAATTGGAAGAAATACGGAATGATGCCTATTTGAATTCGAAGATTGCAAAAGAAAAATCGAAAAGATGGCATGATCAAATGATAACCAGGAAGGATTTTAAAGAGGGAGACCCGAGTTCTTTATATGACTCAGGCTCCATCTATTTCGAGCGACTCGAGTCACGATGGACGGGTCCATTCATAGTCCAACAAAGCATATTCCAACGGTTCGGTAAGGTTAATCAATCGGATGATAACAAGGTGTTTTTAAAGTCGATGGACCAGAGGGAGTGAAACATGTAGTGCGACGAGGCCAGCGTGAAGAAATTCTCTGTTTGGATCACTGCTGAAACCTTACAATTCTCACCATATATGGGAAGTTGGTTAAAGGTAATTGTACATATCATGTTTTGTGCCTGTACATTGTGTGAATGTTTTTCTCTTAAATTGGATGAGTGATTCACTTGATTGGACAATTGAATACTTCGCCCCGAGACAAATTGGATTGCTATAAAATTTGGATAGTTGAATCATCATATTTTCACCTATATGCTAGAACAAATTCCATGCTTGAAACAATTTGTGTTCAGTCTTGTATTCAGCCTTTCAGCAAATTTCCCCCTTTATGCTATGTCACTATGCCTCCAGTTATTTCAATAAGTTTGTGAAATTGTGTGCCCTTCTTCCCACTTGCAAAACCGGCCTTAGGTATGTTGGCAACCTAGGATAGGTTTGAGTTCCCACATTTGAAGACCAATGTTGTCTTCCAAAAAGGAAAAGAAAAGAAAAAGAAAAGAAAAAGCAAGAAGAAAAAGAAAAAGAAAAGAAGAAAAATGAGTCGGTAGTTTTGCTTTGAAACCCGAGCACGGTCCGAGGGGTGTATGGCGAAAGCCTTTGAAACCCGATGCCCTAAGCCTTCATTGGTTGGGAGTCATCGATTTAGTGTTCGTTACATGGGTGGATAGGTGACGTTTAATGACTTGTGGATGCTTAATTTTCGAAGTCATTCGGAGTCCGGGGTGAAGCCTTTAGAGTTAGTGGTCATTGATCCTTTTGACGATGCCTGGCCTTAATTGGTTGGGAGTCATCGATTGGACCCCGTTACGGACTTTGGTGAAGTCAGTTTAAGCATTGCACTCTGATGTGAATGAATAAAGAAAGAAAAGTGTAACTAGCCACTATCTAGGTTGTTCCATGACTTAAGACATGTGGGTGCTAGGTTGGGGGGAGGTGCCAATTTTGCGAGTTTATTGGCTTAATGCGGATTCAAAGAACCATTAGACTTGGGTGGAAATCAAGTTGAAAATCATGGAAGCAGTGTTGTTCTAAAAATTGTTCTCTTATGGATTTATTCTTGTATATAGGTTTCAAATGTTGATTTCAATTGTTCACTTTAAAAGTAATGTTAGTTTTGTATATAAGTACAATAACCTTTTGAAACACAACCTTTTGAAAATCACCACATGCATCTCAATTCTTATTTTGCACTTGCTAAGGGACTAGCAACGTTTCGGTTGGGGTGTGATTAGTGCTCCAAAAAAGTGCGATTTTGAACCCTATATTAGATAGGTTTTGAGTACTTTTTGATCATTAATCATGTCATTTATACCAATTGAAGTGTTCAAGTCATCTTAGTGACACTTATGTCAATTTGAGGGTGTTTTTGGTTGTTTTGTAGACTTTTGTACACATTTGAACTTCAACCTAGATGCAAATGATCAATCATGAGGTTGGAAGTTTAGTCTCAGCCATCAACGGCGAAATGTGGAAAACAAAGGAAAAGTGGAAGGAAATGAGATGCGGAGTTGAAGACGGGGCCGAGAGCATACGAGAGCAGCAAAACGAGGAATTTCGCAGCACATTGGCAACGGTCGCAATCTAAGCGAATTTATAAGCTGATCATAAAGCTGTTGCGCAATCTTAGCAACCATTGCGAAGTCGCTAGCCACATTGCACTATTCATTCGCGAAAATGAAGGAATTCGCTTCTCACATAGAATTTCGCTAGCTTAGCGAAATTTAGCTAACCTCTTGGTCGCAACATAATTTAAGCTAGAACCTTGCCAAATTCGCTACCCTTGCCAAATTCGCTAACCCTTGCCAAATTCGCTAATTAGCGAAATTCATCCCTGTAGCGAAATTTGCAGGCCTCGTCATGCTTTGTAATTAATGCAACCGCCTTCCAAACTTGGTGAATTACTCTCTTATCCTATAACTTAGCTTAGTTGCTAGGGTTTTTGGTAATTTCATACCTTGAGGAGGCCTATAAATACCCCTCATGTTTTGTAATAAGAGGAGGATCGGAGGAGAGGAGGATAGAAGGGAATACAAGAATTTTGGTGATTTGTAAGTTTTTCATATTACTGCTTTTGTAAATAAAGTTTTGTTTTTTTTAGCTTTGCTTTTATTTTCTCTCTTCTCTCTCTTCTTTCTCTCTTCTTTCTTTCACTTTCCCGGCTGCCAAACACACCTCTTGGGGATGACAACTCAAGAGATGTAAAGCTTCAAGCCTCTTTCCTTTGAAGAGGAAGGAAGCTGAAAAGCAGTGGTGGGGTTAAGCATGTTGTCCTCATGAACTAAAAGTCCGCAGGTAGTGTATTTATGGCCCCTTATTTTCAAAATTCGAGTTGCATAACATGGGATGTTATTGTCTTGGCCAATACTCTCCATGCTTAGAATTCATTGTTCTTTAGATGGTTTCTGAGCCTTTGAGGTAGCATTTACATGTTAGGGTTCTTCAAATTAGGGTTAAATAGTGACTTTTATTGTTTTTGGCCAATACTCTCCATACTTTGGGATTCGAGTGCTCGGGTGAGAGATGCCCAGCGTGATTCTTTAGATGGTCCTTACTAGCCTCTAAAAATGATAATGGAATGTTAGGGTTTTAAACAAAAAGGGGCCATAACTGCATCCTGTGTTGACTCACATAGGAGGATAAAACCTGAGGACATGTGTTTGCCCTAGCTTGCCAAGTTAGTGACCTAAATCTTCAAAGTTTAATTTCTTCACTTTAAATTTCAGTTTTTACCATTTCCAGTTTTTGCAATTTCCAGTTTTAAACCATTTGATTTTTTAACACAAATCCAAAAAGTCCAAATAGAAAGCCTTACCTTCATGCCCTAATGCAAACCATTTCTAGGATGAAAACCCATCCCCGTGTTCGACCCTAGACCACTATACTGCAGTAGCTTGACTACGGCAGTAGGAGGAACTTAGGTATATAAATATTGTTGATTCAGCTCAGCCTACTGTGGCACGAATCAGTCATGAATCACCATATGGAGGACATTTTGCAGGAGACAAAACAGTCCAAAAAATTATACAGTCTGGATTTTATTGGCCTACTATTTTGAATTGGTAAAGCTTTGTGATCAATGCCAAAGAATGGGAAATATCAGTAAAAGGCATGAAATGCCGCTACAAGGTATCCTGGTGGTGCAACTATTTGATGTATGGAGAATAGATTTTATAGGGCCTTTTCCAGCTTCATTTGGAAATATATACATACTCCTAGCTATAGATTATGTATCCAAATGGGTTGAGGCAATAGCTTGTCCCAAAATGATGATGCTCACAGGTTGTGGGATTTTACAAGAAATATTCTCATTAGATTTGGGACACGGAGACTATAATCGGTGATGGAGGAAGCCACTTTGAAAATAAGGTGTTTGACAAACTCATGGGTAGATATGGTATCAAACACATTATGAGCTTGGCTTATCATCCTCAAACAAATGGGTAAGCTGAAATTTCCAACAGGGAGATAAAGAAAATTCTTGCAAAGACTGTAAGCTCCAGCATAAGAGATTGGTCTTTGAAACTTGATGATGCACTCTGGAAATACAAGACTGCTTTTAAAACTCCGATTAGAATGTCCCCATACAGGCTTGTCTTTGGAAAACCTTGCCACCTTCCTCTTGAGCTAGAATATAAAGCTATGTGGGCCATCAAGAAGCTAAATTTTGATTTCAAAGCTGCTAAAGAAGAGAGGCTACTCCAGCTAAATGAATTGGAAGAGTTGAGGAATGAAGGCCTATAGTAGTGCCATAATCGGATAAAACAAAAAATGGCATGATCGAAGGATTTTGAGGAGAGAATTTAAAGCGGAGATCAAGTCACATTTGTTTAACTATAAATTAAATCTTTCGGGAAGCTTAAATCAAAATGGAGTGGACCACATACGGTAGTGTCAAGTACAGCCTTTGGGCGTGGCGCTTAGAACCGGCAATCATGGGGAATTCAAAGTTTAATGAATTCGGAGATTAAAGCACTATATGGGAGGAATGCAAATGGAAGAATGACTCCTAGTTACGAATGAGGAAATTTGAAGAAATAGAAGTAGTACTTGGCAAGTCATTTAAAGACTAAAAATTGAGCGACTTTGTGGGGAAGGCAATCCACATCGGTTGTTTAAGTTTTCTCCTTATTCTTTTGTGTGAAAGTTTTTAATAGCTTTGTGTAATTGATTCATTCTTTGCTTGAAAGATTAAATAAATATATATATATATATATATATATATATATATATATATATATATATATATATATATATATATATATATATATATATATATATATATATATATATATATATGTATATTTGATTATAGCAGGACAATAAAAATGTGCAACGAAGGAACATCTACAATCAAACTTCCAATGCAAAAGAAACAGGGCGATTATACTCTTCTTGACTTTATTTAAATTTTGTCTCCGATATAGCATGATTGAAAGTTTGGGGGAAATTTTTTTAGTTTATTTTTGTGCTTCAATTTTGAATGTGATGCATAATGAATGGATTCGTTGAATATTTGAATGATGAATATGAATTGAATTGTATTTGTTTTGATTTGATTTGGTGAATTTAAATTGCTGTGAATTGAATTGTTCAAGGAGACTTGGAAATTTTCTTGGTCGCAATAGACTGTCTAAGTCGCAACTAGGATAAAAATGAATATAATTATGATCAGAAAATTTCAGGTCGCAACATAGATTTTTAGAGCTTATACAGATTTCGGGTTGCAACATAAATTCATAGGTTGCTACCAAGAAGCTAGATATTGAAGCAATAAGTTAGAAGGACAGGTCGCAATAGTGAGATTGAGGTTGTGACCACATCGCAGGTCGCGACAAAACTTTTTAGGTTGTGACCAGAATTGTCCAAATCTCAATAAAAATAGGTTTTAAACCTTTCATTTGGGCGTCCCAACATTAAAGATAGAATTTATTGAAAATCATTAATTAAGAGGCTCGAAATTTAATGTCGCGACCCCCCATATCGCAATCATGACATTGAGCCCAACTTCCATTCCAATTTCCATTCATCTTCAATTCATTCCAACTTTTCCACTTCTGCATCCATCGTTTTGAGTCTTAAAACCCTAAAACCAGAGAGCGAACCAGTACCCTCACAAATCTTCACTCATGGCAGCAAATCAAGACGACATCACAAATCTTAATAAAGCCCGATTGTGAAATTATGCGTGAAAGTGTTGAGACGTGGAAGGTTCAGTGGAACCTCGACACAGGAAAAGGAATCAATGTCGAACAAGGAACCCAGCCAGAGGAAGAAGAGCAGGCGGTTACACAAGGGGCTGCAATGAAACAAAGGATAAATGAGCAAGCAGAGAAAGAAGCAACAGAAGACGACAAAGACTTCATTTCAAAAGAAGCTCAAGAATTGTGGAACAAGATACTGTTTGACAAGGAATTCGTGTGTGAAAGGGGTTTTGGGAAACTTATTTCCCCGTTTTCGGAGGTAATAAAGAAAAGAGGTTGGAGTTCTTACGTGAACACAAGGCGCGAGTTTTGCTCTTGCCGGGAGTTTATGCAAATATGGTGGGCATGAAGGAGAGTTCGGTCACATGTGAGGGGTGTTTGGGTACCTTTCAGGCATAGAAGGATCAATGAAATGTTTAAATTGAGGGATCTCAAGCACGAGTCGAAGTATAAGAAGATGGTAGAAAATCCCAACTATGAAAAGATATTGAACCTGTTGACTGCAGGAGAAGGAAAATGGGAGGCCACGAAAAAGAACCCCCACCACGCAATCAAAAGTGGAGGC
This sequence comes from Tetrastigma voinierianum, assembly GCA_016808115.1. Lineage (NCBI taxonomy): Eukaryota > Viridiplantae > Streptophyta > Magnoliopsida > Vitales > Vitaceae > Tetrastigma > Tetrastigma voinierianum. The sequence continues at coordinate 96,187 of JAEQBH010002808.1, forward strand.
CTCAGAAAGAAGCAAGGTGGTTTTACTTCATACGCTGCAGTAGTGGTTCCCTGCCAACATCTTTGCTCAGTCAGGGAACAAGAGGCCATCATTTTATATGCCTTTTTGAATGATATAAAATGAACATAGGAATCCTGATTGAAGAGTCCATAAGAGGCTACCACCACAGTAATAAGAGAAGGCTGATCCCTCACCCTACCACCATCACCAAACTTTGTCTCTTAGCAGGGGTGAAGGGAATGTGGGAGGAAGAAGAGAAATGTCCTCGGGTCTCCCCTCTGACCCTAACTGGAGTGACAAGGGGACCCAAAGGAAAAAAGCATAAAGAAATAATGGAGGTGGATGTTGAAGTAGAAACAATGCCATCTGAGGAGAATGAGACAAGAGAGATGGAGGCAATACTAGAAGAAATCCATCCAGCAGTGGCAGAGGAAGCACATTTCAGGATGAGCCCTTTGAGCCATTCCTATCCTAAGGTACAAGAGCACTTGCCTTCGCAAGCAGAAGGATCAAGGAGCAGAGAAGATAACATAGAAATTATGGAAATGCTCCGATTAATGAAGAGGGAGATGGAAGAAATAGAGCATAAATAGGAAGACGACGACGAGATCGAGAGAAGATTTTTAGAAGGGTACAGCTAGAAAGAAGGGGCTTGAGATGCTTAGGAGCAAAAATTGGGAAGCTTAGAGAAGAGTGGAAGAAGGCATCAAAGAAGAGAAATGCTTGGAAAATGAATGCAAAAATGGAGGCATTTTACAACAATCAATTCAAAGAGATGGAATCTTCTCAACATGCGAAGAAGAAGGAAGCAGAAAATGAGAGTAACATGCTCAAGAAGATTGAAGGCTTCAAATATCTCTATAGAGAACAGTTCAAAGAATTTGAGAAATTAATGAAGGATTATGATCAGCAGTTGGAGGACAATGATGAGTATAGAAGAAAAATCTGGTTGGAGAGCTTGGACTTGATCAATCAGAATTTGTCCAAACTGCTAGAGTGTATTTATGAGTTAGAAGGGACAGTGAATCAGGTGGGGAAGAAGCAAGACACACTCATCAATGCAGTGGAGCTAAACAGTGAGATATATGCAAAAGCCAAAGAAATCCCCCCTGCATTCGAGAAACAAAAATCTGAGATGAAATTTCCTAAGTTTGATCCTAGCATGGCCAGTTTTGATGTAGACCCTCCTAACATTATACCTCCAAAAGCCTACAAAAGAAGAAAAGGAACCTAAAAATTTTCCTAGCATGTTCTCAATCTGTACATTCCCAAATTTTAATAGAAATCCATTGTGTTCATCCAGATTGTCCTGTGTTTTATTGTAATTTCATTTGATAGTTACCTTCTTTGCTTATTGGATTGTGTTTGCATTGTTGAATGAAATTTTGATTGTGAATAATTATGTGTTGTTTAATGAATGAACATGAGTGGAGAAATTTTGTGTTTGTGTCATTTCCTGTTAATGTGCCAATTATTAGAACCTTGCCTGAATAATGAACAAATGACAAATTTTTCCAGAAATAGAATGCAGGAAAAATAAGGGCATAGACTAGTAAATTAGGTCGGGAGTACTTGACCTTGTTTAAAATCCGAGTTTAGATTGCGGGTGGAAAAAGGGATATCTTGAAAGAACAAATAAAATGATTGAAAGTTTGTATATAAACAGAGAATCAGTACAACTCTTGAAGAACAATACACTTAGTCAACAAAACTCATGAAACTTTGAGAAGAATTAGGAACATCTTCTGGGAACTTCATGATTAAGAGTTCATGGTCCTAGAACTTGTTAGATTATTGATTGAGGCGAAATCTTAGGTAAACGATGGCAAGAGTGATAGAGGCCATCCTTGGCGGTTTATTTTCAAGCCTGCCTCATTATATGCTAAGAGCTACCTTGTAGTTCCATGCTTTAAGCCAAAGCGAGCCTTAGTTGTTCAAATAATGACAACTAAAAACTGAATCCTTCCTTGCAATCTGCGACAAAGAGCCTAAATTATCCGGTTCCGGCACATAAGGTCTAATGTAAAGGAAAGAGAAACAAGTTTGGGGGAAAAATATTTCCATATATATTACAAGGTAGGAGGAGAAGAAGTAACTTGAAAGATTAGGGAAAAAGAAGCAGAAATTGAGAAAAAGGGGAATAAGTTTTGTCTTGTGGCCTATCTACTTCGTATGGGTGTTTTAACACCTAGTACCCTAATGCCAACTAGTATGGGAGTTGCTAGCCCAAAGTTCTCTAAGGGTGATAGAAAGCCTAAGAAGACAAAACATTACACCATTCCCATTCTTAGAAAAACAAAAGCAAGAGTTACAGAAAGGGGCTGATAAGGTGAAAGTGGCAATCAAAATGCCATAAAAAGATTTCAAAAAGATAAACCGGGCCAAGATCGAGGAGGATCTATAGTACAAAGAAGGAAAATGATGAAAGCTGAAGAATGATAAGGTAAAGAAAATTAGGCGGGTAAATTTGCAACAAATTTTCCCATTATCTACCAAATTACCTAAGCCCAACATTACAAGCACGAAAAGACCTCTTTGATCTTGAAGGTTGAATTTACCACATTAGTGGAGATCAATATGAAAAACAAGCCTATGGGACCTTGACCAGTTTTCTAAGGAGACTCCCAGAAGATTTACTAAATTCAACATGAAGATGAAAAGGATTGAGGACCTGCACACACACACAGAACAAGACTTTCTGAATAAACTGTTTAAATACATGATTTCATCAAGGAATTTGTGATAAAAGTGGAAACCATTCCTTTTTCTTCAATAGAAACTGAAATTTAAAAGGATGTTGCTATCTCCTATTTCAAGTTAGACGGTGGAATAAGAAAGAATGTGGTGTGAATCAGAAAAATGTCCTTGAAATTTAAGCTTAATCGTTTGAGGACAAACAATTCTTTCTTTTCTTTGCTTGGGGACAAGCAAAATTTTAAGTTTGGGGGAATTTGATGAGTCTAAAAACTCATTTGATTTTTAATCCATTTTTCTAAGTATATTACAAGATAATTGTTGATTCATATGCAGACACTTGGGTAATTTACTCAAATTTAATTTCTTGAAAAATACGGAAAGCGAAAATCCAATCTGCTTGGAAGAATTGACTGAGAACATAAAAGGAGAATTCGCAACTTGAAAATGGAAGTCGTGACAAAGGGCTCGTTGTTCAGAGTTATTTCCAGTCCTGACATCCTGAACCATTTAATGAGGTTGCAACCAGAAAGTGGTTGATATGAAAGAAATTATTCAAAGGCGAGAGAGCGAGGTCGCGCCAATCTGAGGTCGCAACTTTGATCTGTTGATGAAGCCACAAAGGAAGTTGCTGTAGAGAAATGAGGTTGCAACTAGTGCTTCAATTAAAACCTTATTCTAGGTTGCGACGTGTATTTCAGGTCACGACATGGAACTGAATTGGGAGTCACAACAAGGAGATTTGAGGTTGCAACTACAAAGAGGTTGGAGAATCATAGGGTCGCGAAGAACCTAATGCTCGAGGTGCGACAAGAAACCTGGAAGCTAATCCAAGTAAGTCCCGAGTTTAGGGAAGTGAGATTCAACCACTTTGTTATTCAAGGACCCCAAGGGTGGTCGCGACCAATCACTGAGGTCACGACCTAAAGAAACACTGAACATTACAAAGCCATGTCACAACCTAATATTGAGGTCGTAATATGAAACCTCGCCAACGAAGTCCTTACCAAGCAAATGGAGATTCACATTCACTTAATCGATCAAGAGCCTCGAAAGGAGGTTGCGACGTCACTAAGGTGTGACACGAATACACTCGGCATCATCAGTCGCAATTATGTTTAAAGAAAGCTGAGACAGCACGCAGCGAAAGGAGTAACGTGAGGTCGCGACGTCATATTGAGGTCACGACAGATTTAAAGGCAAGGGGCTATCAAGCGATGCGACCATTATTGAGGGTGTAACTAAAAGTCAAGGAACATATCCAAGGCGAGAAGACCCAAAAGGAGTTAACGCACGAAAAAAAAAGTCACGACTTGAGGTGAGCGAGTAGAAAGCGAAATGTGGTCACAACCTAAAGCGGTCGCGGCGTGCGGTCACGACAAGGAAAGGAAATCGATAGAACTAAAGTGGTGACAACTAAAGGAGGTTGCAACCTAAAATTGGAAGTCGTGACACAAAATTGCGACGAAGGGAGCGACAACGAGGTTGGCGTGAGACAGATCGCGACATCAATTCTTGAGAACAATAAGCCAAAAGAGAGTCACAACCACTAATCAACGAAGATTGCAAGAGCACAGTCGCAATTGAAGAAACACAGTCGCAGCGAAGCTGGAGCGAGATCAGGGAATCAGGTGCCCAACATCAGCAGAATTCGCGATATGAGGCTTGATAATATGGGCTTTTTCTTCAGGGAATTCTGGATCTTTGTGCATTCGGCCTATTTTCTTTTGACAGATATAAATAGATAGTGTTAGAATAGTAAAGTAACCTTTAACTTTTTCACCTCGACACCGAGAACTGGGAGAGAAGAAGGGTTCATTGTATAGTTTAGCGTAGATTTTATTTTATTTTCCTTTATTTTCTTTTCTTTTCTGGATCTGAATCGGTGAACTGTGCAGAAACGATTGAAGCTGGATTTTTATTTATGTTATTTTCTTCTTAAAGTGCACTTTTGAAAATTGTGAAATCTAGATAAATTTCACAAAATTAAACTTTCTTCTTAGTTAGTGCGATTACAATGGATGTACTTGATGATCAATAATTTGTTGGTGATCTGGAAATAATTAAACATGACTGTTGGATTAGATTTACCATTAGTTACAGTATTTTCTGCAAAAATCTGGAGAGAATTATTTGGATTGTGATTTATTTACTTGGTGTTGTTTTTGAATCTATAAGTTCCCAATGGTAGCACCGAATACCAGTTTAAGGAGTGTATCTTGCTCACGATTTCAGGGTGCCCTCTGTGTGTGAGTTGAGATTCTGAGAGGCGAGAGCATTCTCTTATGGGTATATTAGTACCATTGATGAGCTATAAGCTACAAGGTTCATTTGGTAAAATACATTATTCATGGTGAAGTTGGAGGAGTATTTAACAATATAAATAATAATGGGGTGCTGCTTAATCTAAAGGAAACTCCCAACCCTATGTTATTGAGATCAATCAGGAAAGGAAGAACCAGATAGATGCAGTATGAGCCTCAATTAAGTGGTAGAACTTTTAAAAATCCTGAGGAAAGCAAAAGATCTGCCAGTCATCGAGTAGGTGTGAAGTATTAAGAGAAGAGAAAAATGCCCCGGATCTTGTAAGAAGATCATAAATACAAGTAGCTGGTTCGATCTTGACTTCAAGAGAAGCAAGGGATTCTAACCAATGAATATGGAGAAATCTAACTACAACATTTAGGCATTCTTGGACAAATCTGATCCATTAATAAAATAGAGCAATGTACTTTCATGTAGGAATTGACTGTTTCATTGTAATTCTTTGATAGTGTTCGTTTCTCACAAGGAACAGATTCAATCTAGTATTTTGTTCTTTATATTATTGGTTATTTTCATGTTATTTCAGTTTATATTTTGATTCAATAGTCTTGAGATGTTCTTTTAGATAAAACTTTCACTATCGATTTTTAGTCATACAGCATAGAACCCATTAGTTAGGGTAGTTGATTCAAATTCTTGTCAATCTACGTGGGAATGATACTTGAACACATTCAGTTTTTACTATGTATGACACAATGCACTTGGGGTCATAGACTAGACCATTTTAAAATCTGAACACCAAGAAAGTTTATTTAATCAGCATAAAGTTTTATCAAAGTAGGCATGGCGCAAAGAGAAGTGTAAGGGTCTTGGCAATTATATCAAATTTGAGGGTTTTAAATATATGGAAAAAGGCAAACAAGTTTTATGGGCCCAACGTTGCAACGTTTCCAAGCGACGTTGCCATGTTCGGGGTTGGATATGGGACGATTTTCAGCTCATTTTGAGCCCATAATTGTGGGTTTTAAAGCATCAAACCCTATAAACATGAATGGAACGAATTTTTGGGTTTCATAGGGTGGAAACATCCTAGGAACTAAGTCTTTTGAAGAGGAGCAATTTGAAGAAGAAGAACGAAGATTGAAGAGGAGATTTGAGGCTTTCATCATCCAATTAGTTTATTTCTTACGCACATGTTTTCCCTCACTTATGGTTTGACGTGTCTCTACCATCATGAACTAATTTCGTAATCTAGGGTTTTTGGTTGTATTTTGGACATGGTCTTAGAATCTAATTGTTGATTTTCCTTTTTCTATTATTTTGTGTGATTGATTATATTTAGTAATTAAATGGCCGGGGTGTTCATTTTATGGTGATTTCCAACAGTGTGGGCGTGGTAAAGTGGTTCATGCGAGATCGAGGAAGGGAGTGATGAACTTGACATAGATGAATTAACCTAGTTAGTTTGGTAGTGTAGAAATTATTGGTAATTAGGAGGTGTGTGAAATTATTGGGTCTTAAAGCATCTATAATGTTGCTGAGAAGCAAGAAACCTAGTATTAGTTGGTAGATTATTTGACCTCGAGATAGGCTTACAACTAAATTAGGCAAGAATTGCCTTAGAAAGCTTTCTCAACAGACAATAGAATGAAATTTTGGCCTAGATATAATAGGATTGTCCAATTACTCCAAATAACCTAGAAATTTATCATGTATTTTGATATCATAAGTTTTGTTCATTGGTTAGTTTAGATTCCATTGGTTTAGTTTAAATTCCTTTTCAACTCATCACTTTTGACAAATTTGATATTAAATGTCTAATTTTGGGTTTATTGTGATTTCCCCGTGGATCGATTTCTTTATCTGCATTACCTTTGTGTTACTTGACAAGCTTATAACTACGATTAGGCATGGCTTTTTGCTCTTTACATATAGTCTTAATACAAAACACAAATCGATCTATAAAAGTTTTTTGTGCCGAATTCTTGGGAAGTGCGGTGTTTTTATCCTAATATCAATACAGTCTTCTTTGGTACTTCAATATATTTTCTTTAGTTAGTCTTGTTTTAACATTTTCTTTTTCTAATTTCTTTTGATTTTGTTTTTTGTGTCTTGTAGAGTTTAAATCCTGTGGATCCTGTCGTGAACTAACAAATCAGTGTGAACACCTTCTTGGTCAACAACTAAGGAATGAGGCAATTAGCCAATGAGCATCAAGAATAGTGACAACTTAAGTGAGGAATTGAGTGTGGCAACCATATGCATCAGTGGACTATGCTCGATATGGAGTACCACAATCTTGGAGCGATTAAATTTTAGGATGGGCCATCACTTGCGGCATAGCGCCAGGAATCTGGGTTATGCCACTCTAGGTACACTCACAGTCCATAGACTAAGCCTAGACAAAAAAATGGCTGAATTAGAAAAAGTTTATGTTGAATGGGTCATGGAAAATGCTAAGCGTTCAAGATCAAGGGCTGTAATGGACTACTCTCAAGTTAGGTTACCTAGGTTTCTTAATCCAAATGAGATAAGTCAACCTCCATAAGAAAGAATGACAAATTTAGAGGCAACCATGGCTGAATTGGAAAGAGTTCATGTTGAATGTGCAACATTTCAAGTTCGACTCGTGGAAGTAATAAGGGCTAATGTTCAAATTTAACCTACGCCATTCAAGAGCTTGAAATAAGAGATGGCTCCAATGGCCACGTCTTGTACTTAACTTACATTTGAGAAAGAACAACCCAAACAAAAGAAGAGTATAAGTATACAAGAACTAGTGGCCAAATACACCAATGAGAATATGAACATGGTTGAAATGTGTTTCAAAAGACAACAAGAGAGCTTGCCATCTACCCTTAAGGTGAATAAAGAAGAAGAAAACTTGAGCTACAATGAAGAAATCATCTCAAGAGGTAATGAAGAACTTGAAGTTTGGTTAACACAGAATTTTGGAAACCTTAGTTGGGGAGGGAGGATGTCAGGCCAGCTTCTCCGGAATCACATGAATCCTTGATGAGAGTTATGACAGCTCAATGGCTGAATGGATCCATGTGGTGAGATGCATGAAGAGTTGAAAAATGAGAAGATGACCCTTATTCCAAAGACAGAGGAGTACATTATTCAGTTGCTTAAGAGAACGGAAGCAACCATTTTGGAAAAAAAAATAAAAAATAGAAAACCAAAAAATGATGCTCTTGGAAGACTATGTGCTCAAGTTGCTGATTGAACACAATTATTGCCTCTTAGAGAAGGATGGAGACAAAAATTACCAACATATATGTAGTTGGTAGGGTCTAGCTGGACTTGAAAAATGGAGTAGTTTCTTGGGAGGCAACCTAAGCTCAATAAGTTTTCTTTTCCTTTTTCCATTTCTTAGTTAGTTTTAAGTTGTTTTTGAATAAATTTTCTTGTTTGATTTTATTTTTTCTTGTTTTAGTTTGGGATTTCAAGTTTTTGGAGATTCAAGGCTGCTTTTAGAAGTTAAGAAGTTGAAATCTTGAAGTTCAATCATTCTTGGAGGCTTAAAGAACTTGGAACTAAGGTCTAACCCCTCTTAACACCTTTTTCTCCAAAGCTAGCTATATTCATTGGAGCAACTTTCGGAGATTTGATCAACTATAGAGATGCTGTTGACTCAGTTCTCTTGCTTTTGTTTCACATTAAGGACAATGTTTAATTCAAGTTTTTTTTTTTTTTTTTGGGCGGGAGGGGGGTGTGTAAATTCAATAATTAAATTTTTGTTCAAAATACAACTTTTATATCTCACCTATTTTAGTTATTGCTTTGTTGTTTGAGTTGTGTGTTTTCATTCTTTCTTTTGTTTGTTTAGGTGTCTCATATGAGTGGACTGATGCACAGTTGTTTAGTAGAGGTCATTTTTGGGCAATATTTGAAAGGGCTTGAAGTGTGGCTGGATTGGATCCTTAAGTTTTTTAATGATCTTGAATTGTGTGCTTACTTAGTATGGATGACTTAGCTTAGTCACTCTACTAGTGCTTCGAGATGCTTTTTGTCAAGGAATCTATCACGCACACACTTTTGGTCTCCCTTGTATACCTTGGTCATAGACCCCTTTGCCTTGAATTCAACTAACCTTTAGGGATTCTAACCACCTAAGTGATAGGACACCTAATCAAAGGAGGATTGCCATTGAGCCCCAACCAAAAAGAGAAAAAGGCAAAAACAATAGAAAAAGTAAAAAATAAAGATAAAAAGAAAATGTAAAGAAAAATGTCAAAAATAGGTATGTGAATAAGATAAATGCGATAATACAATAGAATCTCGAGTAAAATCTGAGGGGTCTTTCAAAGCCTAATGCTTTGAGCCAACTGGTTAGGAGTCATTAACTTCCTTTGCGGATTTACATGGGATGAAGATGGATCATCTGCAAACTAGGGCCTTTGAGGTTTGGTTTTTGTGTTTGGGGTAAAGTTTAGGGGCATTTAATGTCTGGTGCCTTAACCCCGACGATTGAGGAGTTACCAATGGATCCTGCTCTGGGAACACTCATAAAACTTCTTGACCTTTGGTTTTCTTTAATTTTTAGGTATTTAGGTAATTTTTAGTTATTTTGGTATGACTAAAAAGGGTGTTTTCTTATCCTTTCTTAGTTAGCTTCTTCCAAATAGGTGAGTTGATCTTAAGTTTGGGGGTGCTATGACTTTGCTATACACTGGAGATCATGCTATCACTTACACTTAGTTTCCTTGGGAAGGGTCATTGAGGACTTAGGGGTTGATTTTCTTTAGTCTTATGCTTTGCTTTGTGTATTTCATAGAGTTTAAAAGCAAGGATCTGTTTTGTTTGAAGAATTCTAAAATTGCTAAATTGTGTTCATAGTGATTTCTTCCATTTGGCATCATGTTATCGCCTCATCTCATTGTTTGTTAGTTCGGTGTCATTTCAATTTTTATTTTGGAGTCATTCTACGTAGCTTACGAAATATACCTAGTCGTTTTCAAAGTTGGGGGTATTTTGTAGTACTGTTTTGAATTTTCATGTTAAATTCAAAATCATGTAGAAAACCAGGAGATAAAACTGAAAGATAATTTGTGTTAACACTGTTAAAAATGGGACACCAAAGTCATTATACAAGATGATATGCTATTATAGAAATAGCATAAGTTGTGGTGCAAATAGAAGAGAGTTTGGGGACCAAAGTGTAATAAAATGAAAATTTATTAAATTGGGATAAAAGACCAATTAGGGTCTCTCATTTTAGAGGACATAGGAAACAGAAAAACATGAGAGGGAGCAGAATATGTATGGATATTAGTTTGTTCAATTTATTAGGGTTTAGTTAGGAATTCATCCTAACCCTAGATTTGTTGAAAGTTGGGTTGGTAAAACCCTAGTTTGTATAAAATGAGTATGAAATCCTCCATTTGAGTATGGATTCTTGGTTTTATGATGTATATGGATACTGTTTGGGTATTAGGAAGTTAACCTAACTTACAAGTATTTGAGTTAGGGTTTGGAAAAACCCTAATTAATATCTATGTTTGGTTTTGGTTGGGTTAGAACACAATTGGGAGTTGTTTTCGGTGATGCTTTTGGATTGTTTTTGGGGGTTTTTTGTTGGATTTATGGAAAAATGGACGACATCAACAAATCTGAGCAAATTTTGGGGTCCTAAGCCGTTGTGTAGGAATCCTACGCAACAGCGTAATTCGACGCCAAGGCGTGGCATGTCCACGTCGCGGCGCAGCATGTCCACACTGCTGTGTAGCTGAGAGGGATGATTGGACAAGCCTCGGGTATACCGAGGCGTAGCAAAGCTACACCGCGGCGAAGGCCTATTCCGCAGCGTAGCAATGCTACGCCGTGGTGTAGCTCTGTTCACAAACATGTGTTTTTGTCATGTTTTGCTATTCCGTTATTCCGAGGACTTGTCTATTGGACTAAGGATGACCCTATAAGTGAATGAAAGGGTATATTCATGTTTGTAAGGTAAAGGAAATATTAGAACGTATCTCGCCGCCTAGGCTAGTTTGTTGTTGGCAAACTTAATGCCCCTATGATAAGATAGTAAGTTCCTGAACTCATATAATGGTAAGCACGTATAGTACTTGAATGAAACGACACCTCTGTTACTTAGGCAGGCACTATAGTACTTCGGTACTCTCTAATTACTGTTACGGCACTCTCTGACCATGCTTCGGCACATTTAGTACTTGATGCTCTCACGATTAATCTGTGATACTCTTTGATGCCCCGACACATTTAGTCTTTAACGGTACTCGATTAGTGTGGCAAATCTTTGTCGGTCTTCGGCAATTTTGCTTTGTATCTGACACCTCGATCTTGTATTGCCATACCCTCGGGTATGTTGTGCTGTGTCCGACTCATTTCTTATTACTGGTCTAGGTAGTCAAACAGTTATATGATAAGAGTCTGAATAATGAATAAGAGTAAAGTAATGTACATCGTTCTGTTCTGAATGTACCTACGGGTACCTCTATACAAGTATAAGCTTTGTAGTACCTACGGGTACCTCAGTACCAATATAAGTCTGCTATAAGTACAAGTATGTATATAAGTTTGTTATATGAATTCATGAAAAATTATGATATCTTCTACTGTATATTTGTTATTGTTATATGCTTACTGCAAAATAGTATTAATGCATGTGTATCCGTATAAGTCATATATTTCCCACTAAGCGTTAAGCTTAGCATGGGTTTTAATCCGTGTAGGTACAGAGGAGGACGTCCACCATCTTCCGCCTGCTGGCGGAGCGACAAACTAGTGAGTCATGTGATAGGTTTTGCGCTCTGATTATGTAAATGTAAGTTACAGATTTTGTATATGTATATGTAAATGGGACTCGGGATTGTATGTATTGACACTGTAAACACCACTACGGTGGTAGTTTTATTTTGTATCTTTGTATATGATATTTTGATTCAGTTATAAGACTTTGGCCCACCAATGTCTGAAAAATAAAGTAAAGAGTCCCAGTATAGTTTCGCACCCCCTTCATCCGTCTAGGCGGGGGTTAGGGGTGTGACACATTCTCTTGCTTAGGGAGAAGCAAAAATTTAAGTTTAGGGGTTTGATGAGTATATAAAATACTCATTTTAGCCCTATGTTTTACTTAGTTTTTAGTTTATGTTAAATAAATGTCTTAAAGCTCTAAATTTTCATCTTTATGATTAGAACAACATTTTGGTTGAATTGCGTGAAAATGAGCGAAAAATAAAGGAAAATCAGCAAATTATAGATGCAACAATTGCTACTATGTTTTGATGCTTTTAGCTTCAATATGATCCATAATGGCTACAATATTTATACGGATGAATACTTGACTTCCCAATCTTGAAAAGAGACCTTATTCGCTCAATTTGGACTTCAAATGATAAAATTATGACTATTAGATGTTGAAGAAAGAAGAGAAAATAGCTCAAAAGTGAGAAGTTGGAGAATTTCATAAATTCAGTCTGTAGACTATCTTATAAAGTGGTATTTATGGCCCCACATATATTCTACACTTCAAGAGCTTTCCAACGGTACCAAGAACACCCAAATCGAAGTTTGGACGACAAAGTTATGGCCTCGGGAAGTAAGCATAAAAATATGGGAGCTGCAACAACGTCGCGACGTCGGGAACTAATGTCGTTACATTGTAGAGAGCTTAGAAATGCTGCACCCTATGTTGTGAAATTGCTAAGCGACGTCACGACGATTGAGTTTTCTTTTAGGACTATTTTGAGCCCATAATTGAGGGTTTTAAACCCTTAAACCCTATAAACATGAAGGGAATGAATTTGTGGGTTTCCTAGAGTGTTTTCACCCTAGGAACTAAGTCTTTTGAAGAAGAAGAAGGAAGATTGAAGAGGATATTTGGGGCTTTCATCATCTAATTAGTTTATTTCTTACTCTTTTTATGTTTTCCCGCACTTCTATGGTTGTATCTCTCACCATCATGAACTAATTTTCTAACTAGGGTTTTGGTTGTATTTTGGACATGAATCTTATATCTAATTGTTGATTTTCATTTTTCTATTATTTATGTGTGATTGATTGCATATCTATTAAGTCATGCTTGGGTTTTATTTGCATGTTGATTTCTAGCTAATCTCAAAATGGTAAGTGATTCCTTGCGAGATTTGAGAAGGGAGTGAGGAATTTGACAAAGATGAATTAACCTAGTTAGCCTGTAGAAATTATCGGTAATTAGAAGGCCTGTGAGATTCTTGGATCTTAAAGCATCTCTAATTCTTGGGATTAAGCTAAGAAGCAAGAAACCTAGTATTAGTTGGTAGATTATTTATCCTCAAGAGAAGCTTATAATTAAATTAGGCAAGAATCGCTTTGGAGAGTTTTCTCAAGAGACAATAGAATGGAATTTTGGCCTAGATATAATAGGATTGTCCAATTACACCAAATAACCTAGAAATTTATCATCTCTTGGTATCCCTTAGTTTCACATTCAATTAGTTAGATTTAGATTCAAATAGTGTAGTTTAAATTATATTTCAACTCATCACTTTTGACTGTTGGAATATTAGAGAAGTATCCTAATTTTGGTACATAGCATCTCCAATTTCCCTATGGCTTAATATTTGTACATCTCGTACACTGTATTACTTTACAAGCGTATACTTGCACGATTATTCACTTTTTATACACTCTTTACATATTGATTCGTTTAGGCCAAGTAGGTGTTCGGAATCAACAAAATTTATAACATAGGATTCCTACTCTGCGTGCATAGCAAAACTCTTTGCGTTATCTTTGGCTCTAGGGTCGAACACGGGGATGGGTTTTCGTGAGAGGAGGATTCTGAGTGCATTGAAAATGGTGTCTTCTTGTTGGACTTGTAGGGTTTCTGAAAAACAGTGTGTGTGAATGGTTGAAAACTGAAATAACTGAAGTAAAGAGTTAAGAGAAATCCTTGCAGTCTCGGACCACTGGGCTTAGGGTTTTAGGTTAACCGACATGTGCTCGGTTCTTTTTCCTCACATTGGGGAGCATGACATATAGTCATTTCCCGAACGGATCTTCATTTAGCTTTAGAACCTAAACCCTAAGAGTTTTCCTCTTGAACTATGGCATTTGATTAGGCATAAATGTCCCTAATAGTGAAAACACATCTCAAAAACCTACCCTACAATAACTAATAGGAGACAACTAACTGGGCATCAGTAGATCTAGTGAAAGTATCCTTGAACCCCGAAAAGATTATCGAATACACATTGGAGCATACGCCTAAGAGATTTTAACCTAAGGTGAGAAGCAGGAGCACAAATACCCTTAAATGCCTACATGAAGAGCATGAGAACATGCAGCTAAGCCCAAAATCAGCACCCAATGGCCTTCCCCTTCAAGGATCAGGGGGTTTTAGCCAAGCATCCCTTGATTTGTCATCATCAAGGGGTGTTTGGCTACCAAGAAAGTGCAAGAAAGTGAAGGGAGAAGAGAAAATCCTGCTTGGCCCGGAGGAGAGGAAACCGTGCCCAATTTCCTTGATTGATTTATGGAGTGACAAAAAGTTGATTTGATTACAAGCATGGCTAAACTTATATAGGCTCAAAATAAGGAAATTACAAAATTGTGTTTAAATAACCAAAATTACATGAGGGCAAACTTGTATAAAACCACCAAAAAGTGGGTAAAAAAGAAGACAATAGGCACAGGTGAGCAGTGTTCGTAGGTTGCGAAAATTGGCAGGTTGCGAAATTTCGCACTGAAATTCCTTGAGTTCTGAAACTTTGCAACCAAAAATTTCCTCTGAGCTCCTTCTCTTGATGTTTTTGCTTAAAATTCCTACGATTCGACCTTGCATCTTGGTCGGCTACGGTTCATCATTTTTAATCGGGTGAAAATTATGACTTATTTGACCTGCAAAACTACTAAAAATACCTACAAAGTGTGATCAGTAATAAAGCGAGACTGATGTATCAATTGAGTTATTGAAGTCGATTAATGCATAAAAAGCATAAAACACATATAAACAAGGCTCAAAAAATTGCCTTTGTTTAGGTACTAATCACTCCCAAATAGAGACATTGCTAATCCCTTATGATAAAAGAAGGAAGATCATGCGAGGATATGTTTTGCGAATGGGTATCTGTTGAAAAGTACGTAAATAATGCCCAACCTTCAGTATGACAAATTAGGACTTTGTATAAAGACCAGCTTGGGAGAACAAATGCCATACAGGTGTAAGTTTCAGGGCAGCAATTATTCCAAGGAAATCAGCCTGAATTTCCACCAAAATCTAAGTGGTTTTGGGTGATAAGTTTGTAACAATAATTTCTTTAAGCTACTAACCAAACTCTTGCCAATGCCTTGGTATTGACCAACCTAAATAGGTCGGCTCCACACTTATTTCATACTTCTATTGTATTGTAGGGAGCAATGCTGAAACTCGACAACCAAAGTCCGTGTAGCGAGGGGATCCGTGACTCCCGACCCGGCTAAGGTTTAGCGCATCAAGTCAAAAGGATCTTTCAACCACAAACTCTACAAGTTTCACCCCGAACTTCAAATGATTTTGAGAATCCAGCACCTACAACTCGGTAAACTCCACCCATCCACCTATGTAGCGAGCACAAAGTCGGTGACTCCCAACCAGTTGATTTAGGGCACCAGGTTTCAAAGGCTTTCACCGTATACCCCTCGGACCATGCTCGGGTTTCAAGGCAAAGCGTCGCGGCTTTACTTATCTCTTTTCTTTTTCATTTTTCTTTTCTTTTTCTTTTGGAAGACACATTGGCCTTCTTTCTTGGGGAACTCTAACCTATTATGGGTCGTCAACGAAGCTAAGGTTGGTTTTGCAAAGTAAGAGGAATATGCAGCTCCTCAGCCTAATGATGAAAACTGATGTGCACTGTGTGTGTGGCTAGAGAATGGTGGAAGACATGGGTTAATTACCAGGGTCTTCAACTGACCAACAACTCAATCAAGCATGGAACCATTCTAGCATTTGTTGGTAGCATACAGTTATTCAACTTTTCAACTTACAAGGAAAGGCAAAACCACAACAACATTGGGGCAAAAAGAGATGCAAAAGTGTAGAAAAATAGATTTGTATTATATATATCATGGTGAATTTACAAAATTTTTGACTTTTGCAAAAAGAAGTAAACAGCAAACCTCTAAATATACAAAAATGGGCTTTGCTGGGAATGTGGTACAAGTAAAACTAAAATCAAAAGTATGAACATCACTTCCAACACTAATTGTCCTAGCAACGGAACGAGAAAGTTAGTGGAGGAAGTGGTACCTCCTCAATCGGTGGTGGCTGGAGAAGGATCATCCTCAGCCTAGGCAGGCTGAGGTGTTGCTGGTGAAGTGGCTGATGTTGCTGCAGCTGCTAACACATCCAAGGAAGCTGCAGGGGCCGATGGTGGAGGAGTTGATCCTGTCGGGAGGGATGGCTGAGGCCTGAGCAGGGGCCTGTGGAGAGACAGCAGGGAGGCCCAAGTGGCTCTGTAGTTGCATGAGGCTGGCTGGATCTATCTCTGACGACCTGCGTGCGGGTCATCATCTTTACAGGGTGTGGCTTGTGGTCACACCAAATGGAAGGCTGTAGTGGGCGAGAAGGTGCGGGCGGAGTCCATGAGAGTCGAAGTCAGCGCGGGGAGAGGGTGTGTCTTTGCGGGGTGGTGCGGAGGTGCTCGGCCCAGCTATATCTAACCGAGCAGTGGGCATGGGGACCGAAGGCTTTGGAGGGGCAGAGGGCATCAAGCACAGTGCGATCTTTGGAGCTCTTTGGTACTATGGTCGGTGGGGCGAAGAATTTGGAGGAGATGCTTGTGGCTGGTGGAGGCTCCCGGTGTGCTCGGCTATAGAGGGAGACGGAGTCCCCTCGTGGACTATCATCATGCGGCTCGTCCTCGTCGATCTGGAGGAAGATGAAGGCCGCAGTACAGCCGCCACCTATTGATAGTAGGGTGGCTTTATCAGCGGCATGACGCTCGAAGCGGGGCTCGGCGGGGAACGATGCTTTCGGCACACGACATAATAGTCGAGGAAATAAAATAGGCAAGAACTCGGTGCGGGGTAGACTCCGGCGGTGGACCCTTTCCTCAAAATGAAATAAGGACGTCATAATCAGCTCTGCCGTGCGAATAACCGGTATCTCGAAATGCGATATAACACCTCGAATGGCTCCACTCCTACAAACAATGATACGAAGTGGAAACATATTGGAGCCATCAAAATGTGGTCTGCTCCCGAAGCATACGTTGCGGGAGGTGCTGAATAATATCGACCCACCAGTAGCGTCCATAGAGAGAAGTCGGACCATCTCCTGGTCGAAGGATGGGGCCTTGTCTATAATCAATGCGTTGGCGGGGACCAGCCGAGATGGAAGCGTTTGTGATGTCGAGGCTACCGAAGTATCGAGACGGCCGTCGATAGAAAAATGTAGAGCAGTTGGGTTGGCCTCGTGCCTAGATGTCATCGTATGATAGAACTGGTGAGCTACCCAGGGATAATCGACACGGCACCATGAATGGCTCCAGATGGTATCGCTACACGAGGATCATGGAGTCTCGGGCCAGGGTGCGGCGAATCTTTGGGAGATCACCCGGTACACCTCAGTGGAAATCTCTCCCTCTACAGAGACAGCATTCCATAGGGATGGGGGTTGTGTGATAAAATTGCTGATGATGGATCTTGGGAGATAGAGTGCGAGGCTCGACATGCCACACGATAAGGTGGAGAGGGTGGCGCCACTGGATCGCAAGGTGGATGGCTTCCCTTGGGCCTGAGTGAGCCTCTTGGCCGGTGGGGCCGCCGGCGGCACGGGATCAGAGGCGGTGGAGTGGGCTGACCTTGGGTATGATATCCTGCAGGCGGGGCCACGGAGGAGGAACCTGGCATCACGGCAACCGGGGCTCTATACAGCGGTGGGGCGGGGAAGAGTGGCAGCGGAGGGTGTGCGTGAGGCACGCTAGGGTCGGGGGCCGGCTGGCGAGTAGAGGGCGCCGGCGAGGAGGCGGCAGAGCTGGGGCTTGGAGTGGAGGTCCCGGCAGGGGGAGTGGGGCCCTGGCGCACCCGCGGCCTGAAAGAATGAGCTCCTCTTGTCTTCGCCATTGTCGGGCCTGAGGGAGAGCAAACTTGAGAGGAGAAGGGTTTTTCAGAAACTGGAAGGATGAAGTGTGAATTGAAAATGAAAGGTACCAAGGGTTTATAAAGGGGAGGAGGGGTAGGTGGGAAGACATGAAGAATTAATGACTTTTAATGACCATTAATTGAATGGCTCAAAAGATTATAAAATTGAATTGCAGGAGCGTGAAACGGAGGTTGCAAGCGAAGAGTTACGAGGAAGGAGAAAGATGAACGAGTGTCTGTGGCTGTTTATTTCCGCAATCTGTGAAATTCGCACCTACCAATTTTGCGAGTTGCGAAAATTTTCTAACTGAGAAAGATTCTCAGACAAATTCCCCCCTTTTCTTGGAACACACAACAATAATATAAGACCAAAATATAAGAAGCAGCCAGAATAATGCTATGGTTTCATGTAATGAACTGGAAGGGATATTAATGAAAATCCTACTTAAAAAATTCAAATGTAAAAAACAAAATAAAAGTTCATTAAAATTTGAGGTTTCAAAAGTTCCTCAGAACCACTCCCCGGTTATGCTGCTAAGAGGTTTCATGGGGAGGCAGCAGTCTTCTATGCTTGTATCAGCCGTGAGGCCGAGCCCAACTTCTCGCTCCCTGCGGCATTATGCTCTCCCAGAGCCGCATGACAGATGCGTAGCAAGACTGATGCAACGATCCTTCATTAACGCTTCGTTCCTTCAACATACTCAGCCATGAACACTCCTGTTTTCCTTCACCTATGCCACCAGGCGTGTACTTTCCCGAATTTCTCGCTCCTTATCCTCAGTCAGGGCTTATCCTTGTTACTCAAATGCAGAAAATGTTGAAGCCCAGTCATGTTAACGAAGGTAAGCCGCATAACCCACCCATATGACATGCAAGATTAGTCGTGGCAAAAATGGCCTTCCCATGACGGGCACTTCGTGAGTGCTTCTCGCTATCGGGCTCTATATCAAGAACCACAAAATCCACTGGATAGTAGAAATTATCTACCTTTACAAAGATATCCTCAACTATCCCCTTTGGTATTTTCACTTATCGATCTGCTAAGGAAAGGGTGATGTTGGTAGACTTCAGCTCCCCCAAACCTAACTCAAGTTATATACATTGAGTATGGCAAGAAGTTGACACTCCGCTCCCGTATCCAAAGGTTTGTTTATGAAGGTCCCTCCAATGTCGACTAAGAGGGGGATCTCGGTGGCTTCCTCACTGTTGAAGGCTTGCACCTTGACATGGTTTCCACTTGTTCAGTTAGCGTCTTCTTATTAATGCCAACCCTTGACGCGCACAAGTCCTTTAGAACGAAGATAGGTTGCTTGATCATCAAGCAAGGGGATGCCCAATTTAACTTGACTCAGATGCCTTCTTTCTCTTAGGAAGTTCTCTCTTTTCGCCCTCTAAGGTTTTCGTGAAACAAAGGCATGCTTCTTCATTGAATCCTCTTGATGAATATTTCTGTTCGTAATTCCTCCTTCCCGTTTCTAGTTTTTCCTAAAGATTGGCATTTGCCGCTTCAATTCCTTACCACTCCTCAAAGTGATAATGGCCTGACTTCATCCATTCTTTCACATGCTCAATGCTCCATGACTTCCCGCTCTCGCACTCACGGCCACTGCTCTGTGCATCGACGGATGAGATTCACGTATCGTAATTTTTTTGATTTAGCTTTGTGAAGCCCACTGACTTTTGTCCATGGAGCTTTCTACCTTTCTATTCTTGCTGCTTTTCGCTTCCTTATGTACCCCACCACCTTGCTCAAAATTCAAGATAGCTTGTTCACGGTGTGACAGGCTGGTGGCTGCTATCGCTTATGTGGCCCCACACTGCTGTTGGCGCATGACTCCCCTGGGAACATACACAAGAGGTTTAGGGCTTCCGCATCAGGTCAGGGGTGGTTCTTCCAGCTAGATTATAAGGTCAGCCGCATACTAGGCACGGGCCTGGGTGGCCTATTTAGCCCACAACATTTGCATTTTCAACCATCAAATCCCTTACTTAAGGAAATTGAACAATGCCTCCTCGTGGCTTAACTGGCAGATTGACACCTAAACATGGTTAGCTAGGCATAGATGCCTCTCACACGCCTCGTGATTCCCGGGTGATTTTTACTGCCTTCCATCCGCTCGTTGTGGTGGACAACTTAGCTTAATTCCACATCCTCCGGGCCATCAAGTTGGTTTATCTTTCACCTCCCTGTCTGGCTCATCCCATCCCTTGAGGTTTCAAACACCAGTTCTAAAAGTCCATGGCTTCACCAGATTTTGCACAAGTCCCCTCCACACATGGTCTCCTGCAGCTGTTTCATGGAAGGGATGGTCTGCTCAGAAATGGTTCATTAGCATCCATGTATCAAAGCCATGGTGAGGGCATGCACGATGGTCTCCTGCAAGATACCTTCCTGATTTGATAGAATTTCTCACCACATGACGCAAAGGTAGATTTCTCCGTGCTGTTGGTCTTATGGGCACCCGAAGAACTTTCCTGCACTCCGTCAGCCTCACCTGGCCTCTTACCTTGCCCCTGCCTGCCAGTGAATTGTTTCAAATTTGGCTTTATCTTTGAGGGTCAGGAAGGCTTTCAACCGAGCAGTCCATATCAAATGCACCTCCTTAAAAGTATT
Organism: Tetrastigma voinierianum; assembly: GCA_016808115.1. NCBI lineage: Eukaryota > Viridiplantae > Streptophyta > Magnoliopsida > Vitales > Vitaceae > Tetrastigma > Tetrastigma voinierianum. The sequence continues at coordinate 116,828 of JAEQBH010002808.1, forward strand.
TTCCATGTACCATGAAAGCTCCGAGTTAGGGTACTCACAAGGTCTCACCGCCACATCTTGCGTGGTATGATGCATGAGGTGCACTCACCCTTGGTGGGTGTATGATCCTCATTGATCTCGTAGGCATTGGGTTCCTGCATGAACCCCCCGGTTGCCTCTAATTGCTCGTGGGCCTCCATCTGATTGGTGTGCAAGCTAACTTCACAAATCTTGTTCAATCGGGAGCACCGGCCTTTCAATATGCCTCGCAGCTGGCCCCACCGCATGTCGCTATTAACACGCTACAAAGCAATAACCAAAAAAACAAGACTAATAAAAAGGTTATGGTTAGCCAAATCAAAACAAAGGGAATAACATTCCGGAACAAAGGGAAGTTTTCAAAAATCCTCGCAAAGGAAATTTTCAAATCGGTGAAAGAACCCGCAAGTGGGAAAATCAGAATAAAAGAAATGACGCACGAAAACTTGTGATGTGAATCAAAAGTTCACGCTTTCTCCTTCACTAAGGCCCCAATCATCCCTGCTGGAACGCCATTTTGATTCGCTTAGTGCCAAGTGCAACTAATAAAAATTTCATAAACCTTAGGATTCCTACTAACGTAACAAAGCACGCGCAGATAGTGAAGCTCAAATTACTGTGGTGAGTTTTTCAGGAGAGGAGAGTTCAGCATTGAAATGGTGTCTCTCGTCAGACTTGTGGTTTCAAAAAAATGTTGTGTGTGAATGGCTTTCTTGAAAACTAAAATAATTGAAGTAAAGACAGAAATCCCTTCAAGCTCCAACGTTTAGGTTTTAGGATAACCGACATGTGCTCTGGGTCTTTTCCCTCGCTGGGAGCACTATAGTCACCTTCGAACCGATCTTCATTTAGCTTTAAAACCCAAACCCTAAGAGTTTTCCTCTTGAAAGCATGGCATTTGATTAGGTATAAATGTCCCTAATGGGCAGTAAACACATCTCAAAACCTACTCCTACAATAACTAATAAAGACAACTAACTGGCACGTAGATCTAGTGAAAGTATCCACTCGAACCCAAAGCTACAAATACAAGGGAGAGCATGCCTAAGAGATTTAACCTAAGGTGAGAAGAAGGGACACAAATACCCTTAAATGCCTACATGAAGAGCATGAGAACATGCAGCTAAGCCCAAAATCAGCACCCAGTGGCCTTCCCCTTCAAGGATCAGGGGGTTTTAGCCAAGCATCCCTTGATTTGTCATCATCAAGGGGTGTTTGGCTACCAAGAAAGTGCAAGAAAGTGAAGGGAGAAGAAGAGAAAATCACCAACAACAGAGGAGGAAGCTTCGCGGTCTAATTTCCTTGATCGATTACGGAGTGACAAAAGGTTGATTTGATTAGCATGGTCGAGCCTATAGGCCAGACAAGGAAATTACAAAATTGTGTTTAAATAACCAAATTACATGGGTCAAAGCAATAACAGCACAAGTGAGCAGTTGTTTGCATGTTGTCCGCTAAATAAGAAGCGCAGCCTTAACTCAAATTTGCGGTGTTGCAAACTTTGTAACCCCGCAAAATTTCTACGTGCTCCTTCTCTTCGCGTTTTTGTCTAAAATAAATTCCTCTTATTCGAACTGCATCATCACCCGCCTCGGTTCATTGTTTTAATCGAATTGAAGAATTATGAGGTATTTGACTCCGCAAAACTACTGGGTACAATTACAAAATGTGATCGCGACGTGCCGGACTCAAATGTATCAACTGAAGTTATCGGCTGATTAGCACGTTAAAGCCGATAAACTGCCATAAACAAGGCCCAAATTGTACCTACAGGTACTAATCACATATAGTCTTAATACAAAACACAAATACGCTTATAAACTTTGAGTTTGGGGGTTGCCTTTAATTTTGTCCGGCTTCAACTTCTTGTTTTAAGATTTTTTTTTTATTCTTTATTTTTATTATTGTTGTTTAGTTGCTTTGCGTTTCGGATGTGTGTGGTTTTTTGAGTGTGTTTAGTTTGGGTGTTTATCAAAAGGCGATGATGACAATTGATTAAGTCTCTAATAGTATGGGGAAAATGAAATCTTTTTCACAAAAATGCTTGTTTCATCTTCTTGTTGTGTAAATTTAGCTACATACTCCGAGCACCTTAAAGCACAAAGTCACCCTCTTAAGCAATCTTTGTTGGGCATAGAGAAGAGTTATGTGAAGACCATTATTATGATCTCTATAAACTCTAGAACTTGTGAAACTATCTCTCGAGGTGAAAATCTAGACAACTCAACAAATAGGAAGTGATGAAGGTCATCTTTGGACCGTTTGAGCCTTTCTAGCCACCCCGTATATAATGATATCCTCAATCACCCTTTTTTGAGCCTAATGAAGCCTTTTCCTTGTGAACTATAAAAGCTCCTTAACCTTGGTATATTTTCCTCCAATTAAAATCCTGAATTGTTTATAAGATGTGTGTGTTGGAGGCTTTATATGCAGCCATGTGATAGTGGTGATTATCGGGTGATCAACATATATATATATATATATATATGAAAAGAAAAGAAAATAAAGTCAAGGTTGAGGAAGTTTGATTTCCTCGTATCTTTCTACCGATCAATTAAGTTCCTAGTGGTAAGTTCTATACTTCGCATACTCCTAGCACTGGTCTCGGGAGCTATTGACCCAAAGCACTTAACTGAAGAGGTAGAAAGTTTCATGAAATAAGACATTGCATTTTGTAATTTTGTGTTAGGTGATGAATTAAAAGTAGCTCGTGATTAAAGAGGAGTATGGAAATCAACAAGTTTAGGGGTGATGTGAGGTGATGGTCAAAGCTAAATGAAGCTTAAAGGAGGAAAAAAAAATGCATATCTATAGGTGGTAATCTCGAGCCGATATAGGTATCTTTCTACTTATACTCTTAAATCTCGAAAGCTTATACATCGTGCTTCCACACAAAGTCCTATGCATCTTAAATGTCAGGGAATTGTCTACATGAAAGGGAGAGAGATGAAAATAAGTCTATGGAGCTCCCAACATCTAATGTATGAAAATCACCACACATCCGTGTTTATAATAAAAATATTTTAGGTCAGTAATTAGCTGTTGGGAAAGACTTCTCACACATGCACGCTTCAGAGTTGTGGCCTAAATTATTTTAACTTAGGGAGTGAATCTTTTTATTAAAAATCACATAACCTTGATGTTTTTCCATGTTGCTAGTTTGATAAGATCTTTGAGGAAAATTTGCTTTCACCTAAAGTTTAACTTTCCCAACTTTATGGGTTTTTTTTTTTTACTTCTTTACTTGGGCTTAGGGCAAGCAAACCATTAAGTTTGTGGGTATTTGATATATCTATTTCATACCAGTTTAATTGTCATTAATCTCCTATCATCTGCATGTTTTTGATAAGATTTCAAAGGTTCTTATGCTTGTTTTTGTGGTTTGTGGCACGTTTAAAACTAAAGGAGCAAAAACGAGATCAAAACAAAGGTAAAGGCTATAGAAAGGAGAGAATTCAAGAAAGCAGAAAGCAACGTCAGAACATGACTCTAGACATCCTGGATGCGGATAGAGGGAAAATCTTAAATATTGCAGCCAACATCGCGGATATCGACCACGCCATCAGGATAAGTTGCGAGAAAATCAAGACATGTAATGTGACACAGAACATCACCACCATGTCATATCACAAAGATCGATTTCATCGGCAGCGTGATGCCGGTGATGTGGACTTTGAACCTCAAGATGTGGTTGAGAAAATACAACACAAACATAATCCCCACTTCGTGACGTTGCTTACTCACGCTACGACAACACTAGCGGTTCAAAGCTAGAAACTTTTCTATTTTCAATTGGATGCTTGATCTATAAAATGGGAGGAACCTTAACTTCGACGATGGTCTTGGATTGTGGAGGTCGTAATTTTGGGAGATAATATTGTTAGGTTTTAGTAGTAGAGGTTAATGGGATTGCTCAAAAGTGCTGTCGAACCCATTCCAAGATAGGTTTTGGTGTTTTTATGACTAATCATATCACTAAGTCAATTGACGGTAGGTCCACTTAGTACCACCGATGCCATTTCGAAAGTTAGTTTTTACCTCGTGAGGTCTTCGTGACACCTCACTATTTAGTTCAAATCTGACAGTTAAGATACGTGTCAATAACACATTCATGATATCTTCATTCATTAAAATGAGGAATGTGAAGTGGATTTACGAAGGAGGATGCAATGGATGCAGAGGACAGCAAAGAGGGGTAAAGCTAAAGAATTTTCGCTATGATTGCATTTCGCTACGATCGCGAAAATTCAATCCTAGTTTGGGTTTTGAGGTCCTCGCTAAAGGCAATTTCAGCTAGCTAGCTTAAATTTATCGCTCTGGCGTGATATCTTCCTAATTTCATTATCTCACACAAATTTCGCGAAGGCCAAATTTCGCCAGCCGCGAATTCAATCGCGATGTTTTCTAAATTTCTCGGGATTTTGTTATCTCTCAGAGAATTTGACTGGAAGAATAATTTCGCTGAAAGAATAAATTTTCGCTTATAAAGCATGTAATTTTCGCTTAGGCTAGCGAATTTTCATATGCTAAATTCCCTCGCATAGCTAAATGTAAATTGTCGCCTGTTTTGAATTTTTGATGCTAAACGCACCTTCGTTTTTTGTGTGTATTACCATTTTAAATTTTATGTAATTTCATGTTAGGTATTTCCTGGTAGTTTCACACTTCGTCATTTATATAAACCCTCACAAACTTGTAACCTGCAACTTTCATTCTAGAGTAATAGTTTCGCAAATTTTCATTTTAGTGGTTTCATTTGTTTCTTCTCTCTCCTCTTCATTTTCTAGTCGCTAAAACACACCCTCGAGGATGACAGAACTATGATTGTGTTTCGCTGTTCAATTTTGAAGAGGAGGGTTGCTAGCTTCTTATCTTTGCCATCAAGCAGGTTGTTCTCTTGTTTTAATGATACAGTAATCGTGATTATGGTTCCATACCTTCCAAACTAGGTTTAATGCCATTTAATGTCGTTCCTTTGGTCAATACTCACATAGCTAGGTTCGCAGCATACTAATTAGATAATCATATACTTTAGATGCCATTACGAGCCATCAAATGAGTGTTGAGTGCTAGGTTTTTAACCTAATGGGACTTTGTGAATGGCTATCATCTGTTCTAGACTTCAAATAGGAGTGGTTCTAGGTTAGCTCTTATAGATAAACAAAGATCCGGTTTGGCTACCATACGTCATTTGCCCTAATGCGTAGGAAAATAACCCAGAGGACACTGTATTACCCCATGTTGTCAAGCCAGTGACTCGCTTCAAGGTTACCTATTTCCTCACTTCACTTTCAGCCATTACGCTTAGTCAAGAACAAACAATCCCACCGCTTGAACCAAACTTAAATTCAAACAAAAGCCTCACCATTTTCCAAACATTCTGATGCAAATCATTCATAGGATGAAAAACCTATCCCCGTGTTCGACCCAGATCGTTATGCGCCATAGCAGCTCGACCACGGGCAGTGAGGAGGAACTAAGGATACAAATATTGTTGATTCCGACCACCCTACCGTGGCACGACCAAATGGTTCGGCCATGATGGTGCCGCCGCATCACGTATGACGAAGTCGATGTACTTGCAATCCATATCGCTGAGCAGCGCGTGACCTTAGTCCTTTTGAATTTAGTGCAGGAATTGCAAGTTCACTTTGGTGAACACCGCATCGCTTTTGTTTCAGCCGCTTTTTTGTTTTAAAATAACACTAACTCTTTTTGCAAGTTTGTTTGCGTTTCTCGTCAGGTCTCATTTTTGTGTACCGGTGTTTATAAAGATCGGGACAAGAGGACATCGTGTGCAGATCGCAAAGAGTGATCGCACTAATCAACAAGGTCGCGAACCGCAGCACAAGTGACTCAAACGGATCCTCTACCCGAGAACAAAGAAAGTCAACAAACTCCTCCCGCCGAATCAAAACGATACAGATCGGGATGAGGGAATGACATACACTTTCCTAGAGTTAGTGCCCTCCTACATCATACCATGTCGAGGATGTAGCAAAGCAGACCCCTACCTAGTGCCCCCGCTTCCCATCCCACATATTTCATGGTGTGAGAATGAGAATCCATATTCACACATACGGATTTCTTGGAGGAGGTACGCACAACTTTTAAGGAGGTATAATCTATACGGATTTGCCTAAGTCAAAGCATTTCACTGAGACCAAGGACAAAGCCAAACATGGCTCAATCTGACTAAGGCCGAGAACGATTAGAAATTACCGATCTTCGTCGACTTCAAGAAATTCTTCTCAAAGGTAACCAAGACCAACAAATAAGAGGCGATTATACTTACTTCCTACCATGACAATGAGAAGTCTTTATCAGTGTCGGGAAAGATTCATGGATACCATCGTTGTCATTCACATCATGGTTTCGACACTGGATGTTAGTGAATCATTTCTATAATGGTATGTCCTCTGCCATGAAACAATTGTTAGAAACCATAGGGAGGTGATTTTCATAAAAAACCGTATTTAAGCCATGGGATTCCTCTGAGTTATGTGCCTGAACTTCCATATGTCGGGATGACTAAACCGAGAGAGGTGGAGAATGAGGCCATCACCCCACCAAAGGAGGTGGGTTTTTACACTTTCTCAGAGGACATGGAAATGAAAGAAAAATTTCACTCACTAGGAAGGAGGAGTTAGAAGGAAAGAGGTTCATCGGAAGTGCAGCAAAGTGGGACTAAACACTGCACAGACAACCCACCACCAATTGTCAACCCACCGCGGCCCAGGAGAATATCATCCATGTGCCCTTTCCAAGGAAGGATTTGATGTCGACATGCAAAATGTCAGAGTCAATACAAGCCACAAACCCATCGCCCCACATGGTAATACCTACACCTAAATCGGGAAAATCACCCCAACCTCTCTCCCGGAAACCTAACCCTCGCCTGATGTGCCCCAGGTGGCAAACCACGTTTGTTCCCTCATCCAACCACAACAACCACCATCCTCCCCCGTGGAACAAGCCATATTAAACTTGGAGCAAGGTAGGGAAACTTTGTAAGAAGAGCAAAAGGATCACGCACAATTGGTACAGCTGACTGACACCAGAGAGTACACCAACAATAGAATGTACGGGCTCTAGAGCAATCTTAATCAAAATACAACCCGCAGATTCAATCACAAAGATCAATAACAATATTCTGATAGAGCCAGGAGAGGAAGGTCTCTCTCCAAACACGCAAATCCGGAAGGAGTCCATGTGAGATAGGTCTATCCAAGAATTTAGACGGACGTATGAACTAAGACCACTCTGAGGAGCAGAGAGAAATAGAACAATCAGAGGCCCATGGTTGTAAGAAAAATGCAAGGAAAAGGAAGTCGAACCCTGAGAGGCGATCAAGAAGACTAATGGAAGCACCGCATGCCACCTCCATTTCTGCAGCACCGAGAAGCAAAGAAGAAGGCATCCCAGTACGCATCCTAGAAGTCCTGGCCAGTGCGGCTGTCAACATACCTTTTTGGACATCAACAACAGCCCCGCCATGCAAAGTTTTTTCAAGGACTGCATAATCAAAGGTCAGCACAGAAGAGCCTTCCTTAATCAATGTTTCAAGCATAATCCAGCAAGAACCTTAGTCAAATACATGATCCAGTGATCCTACAATTTCATCACTAACATTGAGGGACTTCCGCATAAGATACAAGGCATTGCCCGACGAAGGGCAAGTAAACCTGGTCAGACTTAGTGTATAAGCAAATGGCTTAGGGAGCGTGGTTAAACTAACATCACTATTACCGTCGATAGACGCGAAGATCTGGCGAACAGTTTCGGAGGATGTATTGGTCATGTAGACAAATTCACGCCCAGACTTTGCCAGGAGTGCTCGATATCGAGCTAATAGCAAGTGGCCTACGCCATGCCAATTATTTCAGCCACCTCATTGCCATCACACGTAACTATCAACCGCCAGAATGGAGTCATGCACCGGGATTGGTGTCAACATGACATTTGAGCTCAACATTTTTCACTGGAGCCACAAGCACAAACCATGGATGGTGATGAGGAAGAAAAGAAATGAAGTCTCCGCTTCACTATCATAATGCGTAGCTCAAACGTCCTTAAATTGCAAGAATTGGTTAACCGTATGAAGGCAATTGTTTGGGAGTTGCCATCGTGCACCACCGCAGAAATTGGTCGTACCAAAATCACCTAAAGCAGAAAGAGAAAATCAACAATGGGAAATTAAGCATCAAGGCATTAGTCAGTTATCGCCGTGGCCGAGGAGCTTCTCTTGACCCTCCTTGAGTAAATCAATAAATTTGGCTGCTTATGTTCTCTAAAACTAAATTGCAGCCTGTAATAATTTCTGCGGTTTGTTTTAAATTAGTCAATTTTCACCCTTAGTTATTCTTAAGTGTTTCCATTTATAGCCTTTCCTTTAAGTAGTATAAGTTAATATTATTTTATTTTTCTTTGTTATTAGGTTAATTATTTTTTGTTCTCTTTTAGTGTTGCTTTATATGGTCTAATTAAATAAATTTTTTATTATCATAGTATAATCAGATTAATGTAATAACATTATAATAGCTAAATTTCAACCGGTGTGTTACCTTTCTGCGCCCTTCAAAGCTCTATGAAACAAAGGGAGGGCCAAACGACTTTATTTTTATCTCCCCTTCCCAGCCAGCCCCCGAGCCTCCAAAGAGGCCGAGCTCCTGGCATTTAGTTATGCCCGCCACCGCCGCCTCTCTCGCACCGCCACAACACGCCGCCCGCGAGCCTCGGGTTCAGGCCGCCCCGTCCCAAGCCCAAAGGTACCTCACATCGCTACTTCTTGTCGACGCTGCGACAACCGCGCTCCCGACCTAAACAGTCACGCTAGCACGAGCCAACAATGCCACTCCCAAACCACAGCCACTATTCCCACCCGTGCCTCGCTCCCTGCACCCTTGCCGGGCCTCGAGCCCTGTCTGCTCTGGGGCTGTCCCATTGTCGCCGAGTCCCGTGCACCGCCCCGCCCCCGCCCCGAGTCCTTTAGATTACAGGCCATATCCGTGCACTCAGGTGGGTCCCACTGAGCCCTGAAACAGTGGTTCAGCGACCTGCAGCAGCGAGCAAGCCCCAACCTGCACTCCAAAATCTCAGAGCCTCGGGTCCCCGAAGAGATTCCCGTGGGTTCAGGATATCGACTGTGATGGACCTCAAAGTCCCTTCACTAGCTAAGTCTCGCAGTGAGATCCAGAGGGTTCCATTAATCAGCCCAGACATCAGGCCCGGGATCTTCAAAGATTCCAGGCCCGAGCCATCACCGGCCTCAAGAAGAATGAGGCCTCATAAATTCTCCTGGTATGTATCGCTTACTTCGGGAGGGATCACGATTCTTCTTTTTTGACCCTGATTCAGAACGCCTGCGTTTCACGCCGTAGATTTCCATGGAGAGTCTTTATTACGACGTTCCCAAGATCTCCATCATTGATCCTGTGTTCAAAGGATTCCATGCGATCGGGTGGAAGATTACCTTCTCTCCTCGCCGCTTACACTGAATTTACGCCTCACTTATCCCCCGGTAGCTTTATTTCACCATTCTATGACCCGGGGAGCGCCGAAACCGGGGCTGGAGCCCGATTCAAAGATGATGATCGACCGAGTACTCCGAGCGGCGCATATTTCAAGAAGATCGGGCTCACAGAACGAGCCACCTCTTGAGGTTATCGACCGGCCTCGGGCAGACAGAGGAGCAGATGGTCCGTTGTCCTCGCCGAGACACTACCAGTGGCCAAGACTTCAAAGCAGCCCCACCCAAATGCTTCTTATTGATCATCCGCTCCCACTCACCTCTCTTCCGCCACAACACCACGCCCATTTAGTGCAGCCGGCCTCAGGCTCGCGACTGATCTCGAGGGATTCGGCCCACCTCTCGAGTCAGGACACCTGGCTACATTTTGAAGATAAGGTCCACCGCAAGGGCCTGGTCCCCGGAGGCAGGTATACCCTTGTCATACTGGTCGACTTCAGCCAGTCCCGGAGCACTCGGGCTTTCCAGAGGAGCTCGCATCGAGATGGTGGTGATCGATGCCCCTGTGCACACCTTCTGGGAGTGAGCCATGGTGATGTTTCATATTTCTTTCTCCTCCAATCTGACTGTGAGAGGTACTGGATGAGGAGGCAGAGTAGATCTTCAAGAGGAGAGATGATCCCCGGCTTCCCGAGGCATTGAGAGAGCCCGCTGCCGATATATCTCCATCTCCTCCTCCACCGCCAGCTTCAATCCACGCCCGCCGACACTCCCCCATCATATACAAAGACAAGACTTCGAATACGTTCTCATGTCGGGCATCAGTGGAGATAGCGGTGTGTTATGGATGTCAGCTCACCATTAGCCTCTACATTGTGCATCGACGACCGTATGGTCGACTCCGAGCCGGTGACTACTTTAGAGTGAGCCACATACCATGCTCCTGTAAGAAGATCATGAGTCACCCCTGGCCCTTTGATGTTCCGACTGATAGAGATGATTTTCAGTTAGCAATAGCGAGCTCCTTGGACATGTCGTATTAATAAAGAAAGAAAGAAATTTCCGCACCCATTACCACCGCGAGATTGAGGTGGTCACTTTCTGCCTCTAAACTTTCCTATCCCTAAGATGCTTCTATTTCAATTGAGGAAAAAAGGAGTTCGGAGTGTCTTTTGTATTATGTTTTGTACGCTTTTCGCTTAATAATCGCTTACCATTTTGTAATGTGGATTCATGTATTAGCAAAAAGTAGGCGCTGATATTTTTGTTATGTTTAGCTATTAAGCATGTACAAATACTTTCCCGGTTATATCAAAAGCTTTATAGCATTATTTCGCTTACTACACTTTGCAAATCACTATGTCTCCACTTTTGTATCTACTTTTGCCTTCAATTGAACAATTGAATTGCTTTTAATTGAACAATTGAAAAATTGAATCCCTGTTGATACCTTAATGTTAGAACAATTCCATGCATGATTTAGTTTTCACTAATTGAGATTCTTAAAGATGGGTCAACCTCAACATTCCCCTTGAAATGATTCACACACTCCAATAACTACCAGCACTAACAAATGCGAAATTATGCACCCTTCACTTGCAAAGTCAATTTAAATCTGTTGACGGTACCCATAATAGGTTTAGAAGACAAGCATGAAGACCACGAAGTCTTCCAAAAAGGAAAAGAAAGCAAAAAGAAATAATGAAGAAAAGATGAATGGAGTTTCGCGGACGCTTGTCTTGGAACTCGAACACTAAATCGGCGGGGCATATGGCAAAGCCTATAAAGCCTGGTGCCTTAAACCTTAAATTGGCTGGGAGTCATCTGATCGTTGTCTGCTACACGTGATTCAGCTACGTGAGGCTGAGCTAAAATCAACAAAATTTATATACACCCAGCCTTACCATCACAGAACTTCGGCTACCCAAGTAAAGATAGTGGCCCAGGTATTTAACACGGGATGGTTTTTATCTCAAAAATGAGTTAATAAAGCAGTATGAAGGTAAGGTTTTCTGGCTTGACTTCTTTGGATTTGGCTTAAAAAACAGTTGGGGAATGGTTTTGAAACTGAAAATCAGAAACCGAAAGTTAAAGGTGAAAGTTAACTTTTGAAGAATTAGGTCACTAACTTGGCAAGAAAACAAGGTCCTCGGTTTATCTCGTTATGATGCAAACATATAGTCCATGCATAATCGATCTATATTTCAACTAGGCAACCTCACTTTATGAAACACTCTGGTTTGAGCTAAAAACAAAGAAGATGGCTATTGCCCCTTAGTTTAAAACTTTAACATTAAATTATCATTCAAGAGGTCAGAAAGACTATCTTCCAAGAACAATAAGGCATTCTCACCCGAAATCGCATCCTAAAGCATGGAGAGACACAAAATAATAACAAGAAATGTTATGTAACCCTAATTTGAAGAACCCCAATATGTAAATATTATCTCAGAGGTTCAAAAACCATCTAAAGAACAATGTACTCCAAAGCATGGAGAGCACAAATAAATCAATAACATCCTACAAAAGAAAGAACTAAGTTTTGAGAATAAGAGCCATAAATACACTACCCAGAGCTTTAAATGGCAAGAGGACAATACAGCATATGCTCCCACTACTCAAGCTAGCTTCTTCCTCTTCAGCATAAAGGAGGCTTGACAAGCATCTCTTGAGTTGTCATCCTCAAGAGGTGTGCCAAGGCCGAGAAAGGAGATGCTGAAGAGAGAGAAGAGAGAAAGAAAATGTGCAAAACTAAAATAAAAGACTTTATTTACAAAATAAAAACTTACAAAATATCTTTCTCCTTAAATTGTTCACCAATTCCTCCGATTGTTCATCGTGTTGTTAAACAAAGAGGCTTATATAGGCCTTCTACAGTATGCCATGAAAATACCAAAACTTATGAAATTGGGCTTTTAGTTATTAGACACCATACACACCAAGTTTGGAGGCTAATATAACACTGATAAAGCACGATTAGCAGCATCAAATTCTCGCTTAGTCGAATTTCCATTAACCATAATCAATAGTCAATGAAATGAAAATTCCTCACATACTTATAATTTCATTAGCTAATAAATTTTTCGCTGCTTAGTGAAAATGTTGTGAGTAGCGAATCGTTTTTTCGCTTAAGGAACAAGCATAGCCTAAATCGTATGGCCCAGCACCTCAGGCTTCGCTTATAATATAAATTACATAGTCACAATCTTTCAATCCCAGCTAAAATTTCAGTTTTCAGCTTAAATTCCAAATTTTCATGATCCTTCAAACGCATTGCCTCCCGTCTCAACCGCACGCATTTTCTTCATTTTGCCTTGGTTTTCTCATTGATTCGCCGATCGATGGCCGAGACTTGGAGTTCAAACTCCATGATTCATCATTCATCCTGATATTGAACTCAAAAGTGCCGCAAAAGCCTCGCAAAAGAGCCAAAATACCTCTAGTGGCATGGTGTTACAAGAAGATCAGAACACTTCAATCGTATAATGCATTAATGATTAATGTACAAAAAGCACTCAAACCTATCTAATATAAAGGTTCAAATCGTGACTCTTTTCGGGGCATTAATCAACTGTGATAGGTAGGAGTTTAGCGTGTTAGGTGTTAATTCTCAAGTCACCAGAGTCCAAGTGGTTCAGAGTCCAGGTCAAGGATCCTTGGCTTTACGTCTAAACCTTTAATCGTCAGAGTCACTTGGTAATCTTCTGGCTAATTTTAATTTTGGGGATGAAGTCGGCTTTTAAAGACTGCACCTAGCATAGCAATCAAGGAAGAAAATAAGAGCGTCGCTTATCCCTATTTAGGTTGGTCAAGAGTTTGGCGCCATATGTGAATATTAGTGGAGGGTAAATAAACTTATTGCCTTAAATTGTCATCTTAGGAATACTAGATTTTTAAAATCAGTTGATTTCCCTTGAACGTATTTATCTCTAAAAACTTGTTCTTGTATAGCCGATGTGTTCTTCATACGGTTTTCATACAGATGTAAATATTCATGCTAAAGGTAAGGCTAATTTACATACACTTTTTGAACCACATATACTTTTGAAAGCACCGCATACATACCTCTTTGTTTTAGCTGCTATGGGACTAGCAACGGTTTCCATATTGGGGGTGTGATTAGCATTCAAAGATATTGAACCTCATTCAAGATAGCCTTTGGTGCTTTTATGACTAATCAAGTAATTAATTAAGCTGCAATTGATTTGTTAGGTCCACTAGTACCACCGACGCCATTTCGAGTTTGTTTTTGTAATTTCAGTCTCAAATACCACCATTTAGTTCAAATCGATGTTAAGATACGCATCATCGCTTTCAGATTCACGATATCTCATCCACAAGTTTAGGAATGTATGATTTCAAGGAAGGAGGATGCAAAGGACGCAAAAGAGAATTAACAGGTGCAGAATTTCCTCGCTATGATTGCGAAATCCCATTATGTGGATTTTAAAATTTCCTTAACATAGCGAAAAATTCGCAATCCTAGCGAAATTGAGTAATTTTCAATAGGTTGATAAATTCGCTAGCTAGAGAAATTTATTGTGCCTAGCGAAATTCCCAATTTCGCTATCTCACACAAATTCTCACAAAGAATAAATTTCGCTAATAGCGAAATTCACTCGCGATAAATCTAAATTTCTCGGATTTCTCTATTCCTCAGATCACAGCCAATAAATTCCTTCACAGTGCCAGCGAATCCAAGATAGCCAACTATCATTCTCATGGTTTCAGAATTTTTGATGCCAAACTTAATTCCGCTTAGGGCAGTATTACCATTTTAAATTTATGTAATCTATATGTTAGGCATTTTAGTTTCACACTTGGGTCAGTAATTACATAACCCACAATCCTAGAACCCTGGCAACTTCTTTTCTTTCATCTTATAATACTTTCCCAGCCTTTCATTTTAGGGGTTTCATTTGCTCTCTTCTTCCTCTTTCTCATTTTCTGTGTCGCCAAACACACCTCGAGGATGACAACTCAAGGGATACTTGGCTAAGCATCATAGCCTTTGAAGAGGAGGGTTGCTAGCTTGGCTTTGGGGCTACCGCAGTTGTCCTCTTGTTTTAAATGACAGCTGTAATCGCATTTTATGGTTCCATACCTTCCAAACTAGGTTTAGCTATTTAATGTTGTTCTTTGGTCAATACTTGTTATGCTTAGGTTCAAGCAAGTAGATGCCACTTAATGCTAGATGCATCATATCCTCAGATGCCATTTACGAGCCATTGAAATGAGGTTGATTGTTAGTTTTAACTGAATGTGACTTTGAATGCATAATACTTGTTCTTGACTCAAACAGAGTGTTCTAGCAAGCCAGGTTTTATATTAAACAAAGATCCGATTTTGGTTACTATATGTCATTCGTCTATCATGTGGGTGAAATAACCCAGGACACCTACAGGTCACTCCCCATGTTGTCAAGCTTCAGCGACCAAGCCTTCAAGGTTACCATTTCACACTTCACTTTCAGCCATTATAAAGCTAGGTCGCAAGAAATCAAAACAATCATCGCTTTGAACCAAACTTAATCCAACAAAAGCCTCACCATTTTCCAAACACTAATGCAAATCATTCATAGGATGAAACCTATCCCGTGTTCACCTTTAGATCGCTATGCGTCGCTAGTGAGCTTAACTACGCAAGAGGGAGGAACCAAGGATACAACATTGTTGATTCCGAATCACCCCAATCGCGGCAATGACCAATATACAAATGAGGCAACCTAAGCCCGCAAGTGCATGGGTCACAAGTAATAAAGTGGTTTTCAATTTAAAACCCAAATGTAGATCCCACGAGGAATTTTTGTTCAATGAGGACTACAATTTAGTTACTTAAGCTTTTACTATTCATGATTCAATGATATGGATGAGGTGAATTTTCTTTGATATAGTAAAAACAAAGATAAACCAAAATAAAAAATAAAAAAGAACGAAATTTGTAAAACACTAGAGCAATTTTATATAACAATGAGAGAAAGGCTTTTAGAGAGTGAACTATATCGTTATCTTCACAGATGCTTAGTACTTGGCCTAGATAAAATATGTGATGAGTGAGTGGAGACTTGAGAAATGGTCCTAGATATGCGATATATGATCCAACTTTCATTTTCCCCTGATATACTTCCTGCTAATCAACCACCCATCTCGCACTAGGTTTCTTCAGGTCTATTTAGTACATACTTTCCAAGGGAATTTTCCAGAGAGTTCGTATTACTGCAAACACGCTCTTGCAACTCCTCTCACTTAATACATTCAGGTCCCTTCAGCAGTGAAACTGCTATGCTGACCCTTTCAATCCTCCCAAGTCTATTTAACTGTGTTAATAGAATCTACTAATTTGATCACACCATGAATTGAATCAAAACACATAATCCTAAATTTCTTCTCACCAAGGATACCTTCGTAAAGCATCAAAACCCACTACACATCAAATTAACCAAAATTACAACTTTCTGCTATTAGCAAATAAACATATCAAATCCCCATACAAATCATCCAACCAAATCCAGAGATTAGATAAGTTCCAGAATCAAATTCATTAACTAACACTATATAATGCTCTAGCCAATCATTTCCTGCAAATCCACACTTAAGAAAATTCATGTTGATTACAAACATAAAAATAAATAAATTGAAATAGGAGTAGAGATTGAGATACAAAACTCTAAGAATATAGAAAAAGTCTTCAATCTCCAGCTCTAAAGATGAAATAAAGACTCCACAAGGTCTTGCTTCCAAGAAATCTTCAATTACAAACCCAGATTGTTCACAAAACCCCTAAATCTAAAAGAAATATAACCTAGAAAAGATCTAAGCTAAAATAGAGAAAACCCTAGAATAAGAGTTTTCTGCCTCAAAGTTCAAAACCCCACAATGTCCTCTGGGTTAACTCTTATACATACGGAAAATGGGCTACAACAACTTAAATTAAAACATGGTCAGGTCACCAACGCTCGCTATGGTCGCACTTTCATGAATGTTACAGGTGGTCGGACTACACCGTGAAGGTTAAAACTGGATGTAGAGATATTGCATAGTCACAACCACGTGTCGCACCACAATCGCTGGATGTTACACAGGTGTCACTGTATCAGACTACACCAAAGCCTCTAGCTGCGAAGTGGCCCGTTAGTTGCTAATTATGAAAACCGAGTCGGATCATATCTTATATCAAAGAATTCAAATTTCACAACCTAAGTCCCAAGGCTATAATCTCTTCGTCTTCGGAGTTCAAATTTGTGTTCTTGGTACCATTGAAAGATTCATGTAAAATATATCCATATAAATTTGGAAGTGGTTTGATGCCTCCATTAACATTATTAAAGAAATCCATGTTTTCGTTTTCTTGTCTTCTTTTGGTTCCATTTGTTCCTTTGTTCCTTTTTTTTCCTAGTTGACTTCAATTCAATAAATGAGGTATTTATTCATTAAAGAACTTATAATCATCATAAAAACATTAAAATTATAGAATAGATTTGACAACCCGCTTATGAATGTACTAAACAAATAATGTAATAAAGCAAGAAGAACGAGAATAAAATTACTATGCATGATCACACCACCGGTCAAGAGAAAACTAAAGCTCAAACTTGCAATAAAAACTTGTTTTATATATTTCTCCTTTTTCTTTGAACTATGCTTGTTTTGAAAGAAAAATTTATTACTTTGTTCATTGTTATAGATAGTTAAATCTTTTATATAGGGAAGACTAACTGAGACTTAATGTTTTGTTTCCTTTAGTTTATATTGAAGTTATTGTTTATTTTTGTATATGCTTATGCGCTTGTGAATAATTGATGCTTGATTTGATTTGCATGAATTTGATTAAGCCCTAGGGTTTGTTATTTGAGTGTGAAAACTAATCTTACTCTCCGACCTTCTTGCTAGCATTGGGGATGAGACCTTAAGGACTGTGTATATGATTATTGTTCTCCACACGATCTAGTGTCTTTATCGTAAGGATCGGAAGGTGATCCATAAAACACCTAGAAGAGAATCTTTTGATATTGTTTCATTCTCTATGCTGCTGGAAAGTACCTTCAGTGAGTAGTGAGAAATTAGAGTCAACATGAATCTGGAGGTTTCACATCTTTGACTCTCAGAGAAGCACATACTAAATAAACCATGGCTTGAGACTTCAAAAGGGAAATAAATGCATTATGGACCATCAATCAACCCTAGCATCATATTCTAATAGGTTAAATCTTATGTTCAACTACGCTGTCGTTGGTTTCAATCCGAGCTCACCTCTTTAGATCATTAGTCTAGTTTAAATAATACAATCAACTATAGTATTGGGCTAGGCTTAGAAAAAAATAAAAAGGACTTTACTTAGTTCGGCAAGCTTATTAATTAGGCAATACACATGTTTTCCTATGAGATCAAGACAGACCCCAGAGTCCACTTTATTACTTGTTAACCCATACACTTGCGAATTGATTAGTGCACACATTTAAGCACTCAACAAAGAAAGATGATAGCCTTTCATGGAAGTAATCTTGATTAGGACGATGTCATTATTGACACAAAGATGCATTTTTCCTATTATGAGATTTAGAATGTGATGGCGCCAACCTACTCAATGGTGAGAGTACGCATAACGCAAGTCAAGATAATCATGATTCTCCTCAATTGGAATCGTATAGGGTCTTAGGAACCCTGCGTTTAATTAGGTGATCTTGCTACACTCACCATCTTGATATCTCTATTTAGAAATTCTTGCTAATGCGCATAAGGTGCAAAAGAACTTCAATCAAAGTTCAATTTTGAGGGGTGTTTCTGTGTGGATCGACTTGGTCAGGGAGGAGGGTTAGCCCTTCTCTAGAATAAAGCTAGCTTCTGCACTTGTTGGGAGAGCAGGATTTAGTTTATGGTCACTTTACCAAAGACTAGTTAAGTCCCAGGCAATAGCTCGAAAAAGTAGTTGCTCAAACCAAAGTTGATACTCTTTTTCTTACCAATAACTACTTAAACTTAAACTTGGTCTTTTCTACTGCAAATGCATAGGTCAACAAGTATTAAAGTGGATTTTTAAGTCTGGATATTCCACCTTAATGTGACTGACAGAAAATTCATGCATCAAGCACTCAAACTTCTCAGTCACAATTATTTGACTTCACCTTCAGATTAGAAAATCAAACGACAAGAATAGCGTAATAGTATTTTTGTATTCTTTTCTTCAATCAAAAGAAAGGTCAAATCTAAGAAAATTAGATATTTCTCTAATAATGAATATAACACTAGTAATAGGATAGTAAATATGACTATTAGCTTGCAGTTTTCTAAAAAACAACAATTCATAATTTGCTTGAATCTCAGATTTATCTTAATGATACATTAGTATAGTCTGAAAAATCCTTCAACTAATACATTTGACTATTCAACAACCATGAGCTTCAAACCAAAAGACTAAACATGTATAGATAGCTACTTGTAGGATGAAATCCCCTCAAAGACTTAGATGCGTTTCCTAAACCAATACTACTCAACAAATTCTTAGGACTGAAGTTCACTTGCTACCCCATGTGATGTTGATATACAAAAGCTCCAATGTAATTGATACCAACTGGTAATTTCTCAATCAAAATAATTCTTCAAGACAGAACAAAATTATTCCACCAAACCGAGACGGAACCCTTGAATATTAAACCCCGATAACTATCAGGTTATCTTTATGCCTGGGAATGCAATTTCATTGTCAAATAGAAGGAACCCCGGAAGTTAGATGTTGTGAACATAGCCTATAATTCATCGAGTTATTTTGAGTATAATAGTTCTAGAGGCAAATTTAGCATACCCCTCCGATACTGCTCTTTGATCCTCAGAATCTTTGCGTTGTCACCAAAGGGGAATGATGATAATCGAAGCACAAAATATCTGCGGATACCAACTTCACAATGATATTGGAATTCAATCTTAATTATGGAAAATTCATATTCTGGAGGTCAGAAACCTTTGGAGACACTTAATATATTTCTAATTTCCAAGTGTTTTGAGTTTATTAACATTTAACTTGGGTCATTTGATTTTAGAAAGATTTATTCCTTCAAGTCAAAGTAGAAGCTGCTTTTCCTAATTTAGAAAGTTTGAGTTTTATACAATAAGAGTTGCAATTTCTTTTGTTAGAAAATATTTACTTCAGATTTGTTGTTGATTTGCTACTGATTTGATGATGATTTGTTCCTGATTTGCTGCTATTTTTGAGCTGATTTGGCCATGATTCTATTCCGACTGGTGCTATTTCGGGAGTCGATTTATTCATGATATACTTGACTTGATTACTGCTCATCCTCTATAATTATCTAGTTTCCTGATGTTTTGTTTTTACAATATTTACTTTCCTGTATCAACATTTAGTTTTTATTCTTCATATTTTTGGGCCTATTTAAAGGCTTGTTATCCCTACATTCAAGTTTACATCCATAAATCTGAGAGTTTAAATTTCGCCTTAAAAGAAACTCTTCAACTTATTGGTTATTCATGGGCGCTCATCAAGACTTCATCAATCTGATCTCCATCAAGAATTGTGTTTCATACCAAGGTTCTTGCTTATCTATAAGCTAATAATGAGGTCTCCATCCAAGCCAAATACTAGAGCAGTCTGTTAATCCAATCACTGCCTCTTCACATGTTGACGGTTCGCATCATTATTTAGTATAAGAGCAACAGGTTCTATTTTTCTTCACATGTTTTTTTTCTCTTTTCTTCTTTGTCCGAACCCAATTTCGTTACCACTTCCATCCGTTCCTGTTGTCTTGTTTAATCCTAAATTTAGCTCAACCTGAAGTACTCACCCATCCCAAGTCCAATTTTCTTCTAGTCTTCTTTATCGATATAATCTTTATTTGTTTCAATTTTTTTGAATACCCATCTAGATTAATAAAAATAAAAATAAAAATTCCTATAAGTTCATCATCATTCTAGCTAGCAATCCAATCCACTCAGATATAAAAATAAATAAATAAAGCTTGAATATTGTTAACGCACCAATTAACCCGTCTGAAAGGTTTTTTGATCACTTATAAAAATCTGATTTGTTTAATTATTCCAAAGAACTAGAAGATAAATTTAGGTGAAAAAGGCAAGAGTGGTTTGACATTAGAGGAGTTTCAAATATATTGTGAAACACAGCTAACTAAGGGAATCATTCTTTCGAGTGAAACCCATGAGCTTGCTTTACCAGGATAGTCCTATTTCTTTTTTAACCTTGTTTTACAGCACTATGTCAAACAACAAATACATCTAAAGGTGGTGAGGAGTTGACACAAAGCCCACATGAAGCTCTTAATCTGGCAAAGACAGAATGTTTAGGCTAAATTTGAAACAATTTCCATGAGAGTAGGAGCAGTTTGAGCACTCCACTAAACCTCCCACAGCATGAAGTGAGAGGTCACAATGTTATGGCTGGCAGACTAAGAAGAGTATTGACAGAGAAAGACTTTGGTGATGAACAATGTTATAATCTCGGTGTTGCAACATGAGGTATGTGGGGGAGACATAGAGAAGATAGGATTCGGGAGGACAATAACTATGTCATCAGTTCAACAGAACTCATTCTTCACAGAAGACCCCGAGGTACTTTGAGCTCGATATTAAGGTAGATTGGTTTTGATTGTCACAATTATTCAAAATAAGAAGGTGAAACTACCGCTGTGGTTCTCTTAACCGCGCAACAAGCAGGCGGGATCAATCAGCTTCAACATGAGACTTTAACAGGTCGCAGAAATGAAACATGAAGACGAAGAGGGTGATGTGAAAGAGACTGGTTTCAATCCACACTATCGGAGCTCAGTACAACAGTCGAACCGGGAGGCAAGAACGGAGTATAAAGATGTTATATGAGAAGAAGGCCGCGAACACAAAGAAGATCAAGAAGATCGAGAGGCTGCCACGGGCGTGCGGTTCTAAAGAAAAGCCTAACGTGCAAATCAAAACGGTAAATCAGCCACGAGGCTGGCGCATGCAAGCGCTATGCCCATCGACCAGAACGTTTTTTCGGCAGAGAGATTAACACAAGATTTAACCAATCATCAATCATCGAAGTTAACAACGAGCACAATATGTCACTCCACCCGTCGGGTACTGGAATAAAACGCAGAGGCATCACGCAGAAACGTACATCACAATCCGATTAGATTCAAATAATCCTCGAGACATTATGAGGTTACGCCACCGCAATTATAAGGTGCGAGGTTTCAAAACCGCCAGGTTATAGACGAGGTGCAACTTATCAACGCTTTTCATACCAAAGGCGTCCAAAACAAGGTCCTGCAGCAGATCTTCGATGGTGGGAGTTGCACTAGTGTCGCTAGCAACGCCTTGGTGATAATCTAGGCTGTCAATGTTTGCCTAGAACTGATCGAGGCAACTATGAAAGCCAAGAATCATTTGGCCATGAAGATACATCTTATAACTCTTTGTAATCTTCGACACAAAACAAGTATGAAGATCAAGTGAGGTTAAAGCAAGAGTGTGATTAAAAAGAAATAAAAGAGAACAAAAATGCAAAGAGAGGAAAAGGCAAATACTTTTATAATCATGCGAGGTCAAAGAAAGTGTTTTCACAAGATGGTGAGGTCAAGGAGGATTTATTCTAATAAGCCGCGTTTGAAATTTCTCAAGGCGGTTTTGAACATTAATGACGACTACCTTCTTTGCCTGCGTTGTTTCTTTTTCTCTTTGTTAATGGAACAAGTATGTAATTCTGGTGGATGATCCTATGGCTTGCCACTCTCAATGAGATAAAAAGTGTTTCAAAGCCGCTGAGTGAATGTGATTAAACCATGTGTTCTGGCATGTGGCCATTGAAACTAAAAAGGATGGACTGTGAGGTGATGTATTTATTTTTCGCTGCCATCAATAATACGGTGTCGCATCAGAGGACGAATCTTTTCGAGAGGAAGGGGGTGTTCATTAAGAATCAAAGCACAAAGGATCCATGATAATAATCCTACAATGTTGACAGTAAATCGACCCACTATGGAAAATCCAGATTTAGGAGGCTGCAAACTCGAGGACACCCCAATATATTTATTTGCATGTCTTGACTTTAATACTTACCGATCGTGTTGGTCGACGGAAAGATCATCAAGTCAGCAGAAGCGTTTTTACCAATCGTAGCTGGGTTTGTTTCACAGTCAAACAGGATGCTATTTATTTGTTACAAATGTTTACTCTGCATTTGGTAAGCGACTGGTTTCATTCAGGATGATTTGTTCCTCATCATTCTTCAAGAGCTGAGCTGATTTGTTTGATGATTTGTAAAAAGAGTTTTAGAGTCGATTGGGTGTTTATTTGAGTTCCTCTATGAGTATTGATACTGATATCGGCGCTTCATCTTTAGAATATTCGTTCCCTTTCTCTCTTGTTTCTACAAATATTTACTTCCATGTGGCTGAACATTTAGCTTTTATTCACATTTTCGGCTCATATTTAAAGTCTGTTATCCCCACATTCTGAAGTTTACACCATCAAAATTGAGAGTCAAATTCCTCTCTATTTGATATCCTTTGAACTATTTAAGATCCTGCTGGCGTTTCATCACACTCGCATTAATCTGATCTCCTACCACCGAAATACCAATGTTCTTGCTTCTTTATAAGCAATGTTGAGTCTTCTATGCCAAGCAAAATACTAGGCGATTATTAGAGCTAATCCAGATCTAGGATGCTCACAAGTTGATGGTTCGTATGAAAATAGAGGAATATGTATAGATAAGTTCAAAAGAGTTCTTTTAAGAATATGAAGAAATTTAAACTCTCAAATTTATAGATGCTTAAAACTTCTATAATGTAAGGATAACAAGCCTTTAAATACTTATTACAAAAATATGAAGAATAGAAACTAAATTTTCGACCAAAGAAGGAAAGTAAATATTGTGGCAAAAACAGAAAAGGAATGAATAATTCTGGATAAGGCTTGGTAATCAATCAAGTAGCATATCATATGAAAATAAATCTCTAACACGAATCATCTCAAATAGCACCAAATGCAGAGACAAATCATAAACTAAAATAAGCTCAAGTAGCCAAGCAAATCAGGAATAAAATAGCTCCAAAATAGTAGCAAATCAGGAACAAATCATCACCAAATCAGTAGGAAATCAACACCAAATCTGAAGGAAATCTTTTATAACAAAAGAAATAGCAGAAAACAATATTTTGACTATAGCGAAACAAAACTTTCTTACAAATTGATAAAGCAACTTCTACTTTAACTTGGAGGAAATAAAATCTTTTCCTAAAATCAAATAACCCCAAATCAAAATATTAATAAACTCAAGCACTTGGAAATAGAAATATATTAGGTTGTGTGAGAAGGTTTCAGAGCCTCCCAATCTGGATTTCCTGGTAAGAGGATTGATTCTTATAGTATTTTGTTTGTAGAAGCTAGTATCTCTATTTGGGTCCTTTGTGCTTTGATTCTCAGAAAACTATTCGGTATCAAGAACGAAGGCTTAAGACAACTCTTATGGGTATGAAGCTGATGCTTAGAACAACTTTATAAGTAATACCAATTAGATAAATTTGAATATTGACACATTTACATTAAAATTTTCAAAAAACATAACAATCATATCGCAGTCCCTTCCCTAAGGGTTCTGCATATCGTTGGTTACGCTTAAAAACAACTAGTTGTTGAAACAAATTCATTGAAAGTGTAATCAAGAGTGAAAAATAATTGAAACAAATGTATTCATCATTCTTTGATTGACGTTAATGGAAGCTTGATATTCAAAGATCAGCGCTCGATCTCGGCTCGAATCTTACTCTAATGAGAATTAAACAAATGAAAAATTAACATGTATACAAAAGCTTCCCATATTGGCCCATATATCTTCTCACTATATCTTGGTATATCGATTATGTTTGGCGCTGCCCTATATCTTAGACCTTCGTCCACTAATTGTTGATGGGTGGGATGTGGGATTGCTATGAATTTCTTGTCTTGACAATTATTAAGTTGTTCTGTGTTATTCTGGCATGTGTTGTCTTCAGCTTTGTCGTGGTGTTGTCACGACATTTTTCTATTGTTCTCAAATTTATTACCTCTTAAATAATTTTTTCGCAACAAGGATTCAGATTTTCCTATGTGACTTTAGAACATAATATTTGTGCTTTTATCTTCTAGAAGTTTGTCGGGTAATTTCCTCTTAATGTTCAACTGTTTGATCTCTATAAAAATTGTCGCAACATAATTGAATTCACCACGAAAATGCGCTAAAATTTGGCATCTATTATAATATTATTTAATGAAGGTTGTCTTGACAATTTAAACTACGATATTCCCCTTTTGATAAATGTCACGACAAAATGTCAAATTGTCACAAAAACTTTTTGTTCTCTTCCAGGGGTTCTTCTCAATTTTTTCGTGACAAAAGCTTGAATGTCGCGAAATTTCTTCTACCCTTTCCCTTTCGTTTTGTCGTGACAACTAATGAGATATCGTGAGAATTGTTCGTCCTTCCTTGGTATTTTCAATTGTTTTTCTTGCTCTTTTTGCTTCTTTTGATATTGATTCCTGCAAAACAATAATTTTGTTGGAGATTCCATAAATTTGCATTAAAATAAGCATTAAGTTCTCAATTATGCACGAAAAAATGGACTTAAAACTAGACGAGTTTGACACTCATCAAACTTCCCTAAAAAGTTTTGCTAGTCCCCAAGCAAAGAAGAGAATACTTGCTTGTCCTTAAGCAATTCAGCTATACTTTAAGGCCATTTTCTATTCAATCACCCTCTCAACTATATCAAAATTGAAATCAATGAAATTTCAGTTGTGATATGAATTCCAACTAAACTTCAATTCAAGAGTCAAGAATATTTTCAATTAAGTTCACTTAATAAACAGATAATTCATATAGTGTAAACATCTCAGCTCTTGACCCTTGATTCGTGAATGTGTGTTGGTCTTCCCATTTTAACATATTGGAAAATTAGTTAATCTTTTGAGATATTATGCAAAACAATGGATGTATCCTTAATCTTACTTAGGTCCCATAGGCTTGTTGGTCACATTATTCTCCACTAATGTAGGCATATCACCACCTTCAAGATTAGATAGTTCTTTTAGGTTTGTAATGTGTGGCTTGGGAACTTTGGTAGATAATTGGACATTTAAGGTTCAAGTTTACCAAGAATGCACATACAACTCAACATTTTTGCACTCACTCTTCATCCTTCAATTTTCATTGACATCAACTTTCAAGCACCCCCAAACTTGTTTTGGTGCATTAATTTGCATATTTTCCATTATGGCATTTATGTTGACCACTTTCTACTGTATAAGCTCTTTTTCTTTTCATTTTTGTTCAAGGTTCTGCGAATGGTGCAATGTTTTGCCTTCTTAAGCTTTTTGATGGGCCGCTAACTAC
Organism: Tetrastigma voinierianum; assembly: GCA_016808115.1. Lineage (NCBI taxonomy): Eukaryota > Viridiplantae > Streptophyta > Magnoliopsida > Vitales > Vitaceae > Tetrastigma > Tetrastigma voinierianum. Next base: position 142,689 of record JAEQBH010002808.1, read on the forward strand.
TATATATATATACATCTACCCTTTCGTGCAAGTGCACGCATCGAGTTTAAGTAGTCTAGTGATAAGTCAAGGTTGTCCCATAAGGAGTTTGGGTGTCAACTACTGAAACAATTTACCCTAATTTTATTTAGATCTATCAACTTTAGGCTATAGATTCTCTAAGTAATTTACTAATGACAACTAAGGTGTATTCTTTCCAATTAATTAAATATCTAGGGTTTTGACATCACCTAATCACAGTTGATGGGTGTCACTTAGTTATATCAATTGCATTTATTGATGGTGAGTTGATCTTGTATATGCATCAATCTCTCTCGAGCATTGAGCACCTATTCTAATGGCAGTTGTATTGCATCTCTACCACAAACCCTAAGACTATCAAATGCGTTACTGACAAACTCTTGTTACCACGCATAAAATCATAGTATCGTTACTCTCTTATTGATTATACGATATCTTATTCGTGTCCTTAAGGTTTATCATCTCTCGATCTCAAAACACTAGCTCGAGCATATGATGAGTAAAAAACACATTGATTTTTAATCCATTTTTATGACCTGTGTTACAATATAATTGCCTATTATTATGCAGAAATATGGAGACCTTACCAAATTTATGTTTTGCAAATTTTTACAGAAGAATTGGCAATTATAGCAAGAAAAATATATATGTGGTCAAGGCAGTTAGGTCGCGACAGACTTGTGAGGTCGCGACAAGGGATTCCTCGGATCAGTAGTTTTTAAGTCACGACCTCGGTGAGAATGTTGCTACAAATCTGTTAGACAAAGACCTCAGGTCACGATAGAGAATTGAGGTCGCAACAAGAAAGGATTCTATGCCAAATGAAAGCTGTTGTGACAAGAGAAAAGTTGCTAAGACAGATAAAGAGTTTCAAAGAAAGATCTTGTCGTGACACCATTCTGTATGTCGCGACAACGAAAGAAGACAGATTTGGTCGCAACAGATAATTGATGTCATGACGAGGAAGGGTTGCTTAATGAACTGACAAGGTCGCCACAAGGGTATTTGCTGTTGCTACAAAATAAAAGCTGAAGACACTAGTTGAGGTTGCGACACTGATTTCATGTCGCGACATGAAAATAGGTTGAATAGTTAAAAGCATGTTGCAACTATGTTTGAGAAACTACGACAAGAGCCAAGGTGAGAAGGGTAACCACTCAGTCACGACATACCTTTTAGGTCGTGACCAGAAATAGAAGCCGAATTAAGTAAAAACTCTGCAGAACTCGAGAACGAGGTTGCGACAATGTGGAATTAAAACGTATAGTCCTAAAATTCACGACTTGACTTTTTTATCATGGTTTAAAGTGCATCATGAAAGAATGACTGGTCGCGACCTAAATTGCATGTCACGATAAGGAACTCAACAAATCGGCAGTCTTGAGTCGCAACTTGAATGAAAGCAGACAACCAAATGATGTCGCAACATAAAGGAAGTCATACCAACGCATCAAAGTGGTCGACAACAAAAAAAGTGTTCGATAAGGAAATCCTATCACGACAATACAACCAATAAAGTAAAAAACAACAAGGTCGTGACATGGAATTGTGGTTGTGACACAAATACATGGAGAAAAAGAAACGTTGTCGCAACTAGAGTCATAACTGCTGGCGATTGAACTTGGTCACGACGTAGCAATCCAAGTCACGACTAAAAAAATGATGATTGTCAAGAAAAATGCTAAGTAAAAGAAGACAACAAGGATTCCAAGTTGCGACACACACACTGCCAAAACAAAAGAGTTGAGTCAAAGGTTAGTTGCGATAAAGAAATTATTGTGACGACAACCAAATGAAGAGCTTCAAGGAACAATGTTGCAATAAGCAATTAAGGTCACGACAGATATAGGAGGCTCATATTAGCAATGGATTAGCGACAAGTTTTTTGAGGTCTCGACCTAAATAGTGAGCTGGGCCATTTAATTTGGGCAAATCCACTTGAAGCCTTGGAATCAGGCCCAATTTCTGAAAGTATATAAATAGGCGTACCTACTTCAGGAGATAGTAGCTTTTCGAAACCCATATCCTTTGGGGGAGTGAGAAGACTCACTTGTATATTTTTTTTAGAATAGATTTAATTAGAATTTTTGTTTTGATTTTTTGGATCTGAACCAGTGATTTGTTTTGAATTTTGAAGCTGGATCCATTAGTCAAATCTCTTTTACAATTACTGCTTGGAATTAATGAAGTATAGACAATTTATGGAATTCAGTTCTTTCGCTTTATTGCGCTATGACGCCTGGATCAATACTCCAATGTCGATTGTGATTCAGTTTTTGAGAAGTACAGCTTCCACTGGAATGGATATGTTGCTAGTTATAGTCTTTTCTGCATAAATTAGATGGAATTTCCTGGATTTGGGATTTATTCGATTGATGTTGTTCTTGAATTGAATTGTTCCCAATAATAGTTTCGAATACCCTTTCAAGGACTGTATCCTGCTCTAATTTCCAGGAGGCCCTCAGAGTGACACAAAAATGAAGATTTCTAAGAGCTTAGAGCATTCAATTTGTTGGTATGTTAGACTACTATTGAAGAACTAAAGAGCTATGAGAGTTCGCTTCGATAAATTTCCAATTCACTAATAGTTGAAGTTGAAGGGGATTATTTATCAATTTAAATAATCAGAGATTTCACCTTATTCTGATGGAAAGATCTTGATCTTGTGTTAAATGAGATCTAATCAAGAAAAGGGAAAAATCCATCAGGTATAAAGGAAGAGTCATCGACCATTTTGTAGAGGTTTTGCAATGACCCTGTCTTAGGAAGTAAGATATCTACAGTATTAAGAAATGGGTATGAAGTATTGAAAAAAAAAATAACCAGATCTTATGAAGAGTGTTCTGAATACAAGTAACTTATTAGATCCATGTCTTTGAAAGAAGCAGGGACCTCTAGTTAGTGAATTATGGAGAAATCCAAGCTGCATTATTAGGCATCTTGGACAAATCCAGATCAAAAATCAAGATTGAGAAAATCAATGGATTATAATGTAAATCGTCGTTCAATAAATAGTTTCTTTGACGTTGTTCACTTCCTCAGAGAACTCGATTCAACCGCTTTATTTTATTTTTTTATTTTGAATTTTATCCTAATATAGAAGCATCATATAGATAATTATGCTGTTCAAATTTAGTTTTTAAATTGTTACAAGAAAGTGCAAATAGTGTGGATCTTGAGTAGTTAGGGTATTTGATTTTAAAATCCTTGTCAATATCTGAGAGAATGATATCTGGACTTACATCCTTTTTACTACTTGTATGACTTGTGCAACTTGCAGTGTCTTAGACTAAACTCATTTTATAATTTCAAGAACATCAAACCATTTTATAATTTTTTTAAACAACTTACTCCAATTTTGGTACAACTGCAGGGGAATTGTAAGGCTCCAGTAGAGGTATAACAATTGGAAGGTTTAGTCTCTATATTCACAGACAAACAAGTTCTATGGCGTCGTTGTCGAGGATTGAAAGGATTTGAATAAATCAATATTCTGACAGAAAAGAGAAATGCTAATTTGAACATTTTTCTTTATTTTATAAAAGAAATTCACAAAAATAGTTTTGATAGCAGTGGCTGCATAAGCTACTGATCTTTTAGAGAGCTTAAAGGATATATGATTTTTAAAACCACTAATTCCATTTAATCTCAGTATGTTTCCATTTCACGAAGTTATTACATGCACAGGAAGCCATAATCAAATCTGTTTCCATTAGATACTGAATTGGAGAAAACATTAAGGAACTTAAGGAAGGTTAGAAGTGCGTAAAATATCCACATGGCGTATTTAAAGAATCGCTCAGTGGATCAAGAAACAACAACAGAAAGGCCTCCAATGCAAGATACAATGGGGAATTTCTGGAGATCAGTTATCCAAGAAGAATATTTAGCAGTTAGACAACCTGCTATCAAGGCTAACAATTTTGAGTTGAAAACCATCATCATCACCATGGCGCAGTTGTAATCACTTACAAGCTATCCTACCGGAAGATCCTAATGAGCACATAGGCGTATTCCTTGCATGACTAAAACGCTTAAACTAAATGGTAAGACTAGAGTGTGATCAAGCACAACTCTTTCCTTTCTCTTCGAGAGATATTGTAGCCACATGGTTTGAATCATTTCCATATGGCTCAGTTAACACATGGGAAGAGTTGGTGGAGGCTTACCTTGGCAGATTTTTCCCCCCATCCCTCACAATAGAAAGAAGAAGGGAGATCATTGTGTTCAAACAGGGGGAGAATGAAAGCTTATATACTGCCTGGGAAAGGTACAAAAGGTTGTTGAAGAGGTGCCCTATGCATGGCATGACTAAGACCCAAATGGATATCGTTTCACTACCTTCGAATGATGTCACTCTAAGGGTATCATAGATGGTAGCTTACCGTGGGGCATTTGTGAATAAATGCGTATAGTGATTAGTGCCCAAAAAGTGCTATTTTTGAACCCTATTTATTATAGGTTTGAGTGCTGTGTACTAATCATTCTAATTAACCCGATTACATTGATTAAGGTCCCTACCATTATATCGATTGCATTCCGAGGTCGTTTTTTGTAGTTTTTGCGTGAATCGAAGCCAAATCATCGTGGTCAATCCTAACTATAATAAAGTTCAGTTTGATTCATCACTTCGTGAAGCCGAATGAAGAATATCAAAGCTAGAAGAAATAGAACAGTGCAAAGGAACAAGAGCTTCACAAGCAATGAACAATGATTTAACGTTGTCAAAATTTCGCTACGCTAGAATTTTCGCTATCATAGCGAAAATTACTATGGATAGCGAAATTTTCAATTTTCGCTATGACTGAATTTTCACTATGATAGCGAAATTTCGCTATCATAGCGAATTTTCGCTATGATACGACAATCACTTTGCATGTAGAAAATTGTCTCATTCCTCGCTGATCCAAACGACCGCTTTTGTTTTTCTCCTTTTCACCTTGTAATAGCTTTGTTTTGGTTTGTTTTGACATTTCCCTTGCTCTGAGTCGTATATAAGCAAGAGTCAAGGTTTGTAACAATCAATCAAGTCGATTAATAGTTCTTTTTGGAGAAGCTTCAAATTTCTCCCTGCCTCTCGCTTCTTCTCTATTTCATTTTCTTTCCCTTTCTTTTCTATTTTCTCGGTTTCCAAACACCCTCCATGGATGACAACTTGGAGGATGAGTGGCTAAGACCCTTCCTCCTTGAAGTAGAAGGCCGTCAGGATCTTGAGGTCGTTGAGTTCCCTATTTTTCACGCACAGTTTTGACCTTTTGCCCCCAAATTCAACTTTAGGTTTAAAGCTTTTTTGATGTACTTTATTTCCACAATACTTATGTGTTGTGTCTGTATTCTTAGCTTTAGATAAACCGATATCCATTAGTTGCCCTTTACGAAATACCGAGGTAGGTTAAGGTTATATTTACTGTAGGAACCATAAATGTTAAATGCTTTCATCAAAAGGAAACTTATTGTGGTTTAGTTTTTTAAAGCAAATGAAGATCCGGTTCGGGAGATGACTATATGTCATCCTCCCCAACGCGAGGAAATGAACCCGGGGACCTCTCGGTTAGCCTAGGATCTTAAACCCAGTGGCCCAATGCTTTAAAGAGTTATTTTTATATTTTATTTCGCCTTATTTTCAGTTTTCAAATCATCAACTCCCCTATTTTTACACAAACCTGAAAATCCAAACTTAATTCACCACTCAGCTCTACTCGTGAGTCATTACTTGTAATAAATGCAAGAAAACCCATCCCGAAGTTCGACCCTGTGAGACCGCTATATTGCAGTAGCTTGACTACTGCAGTAGGAGGAAATTTAGGATACAAATATTGTTGATTTCGGATCACCCTACTGTGGCACGAATCAAATGGCGCCGTTTGTTCCGGGATGGTGCCTAAGTGCAACGATGACTGGATGAACACTTGTGGACCTCATCACAAGTCTCGTGAATTTCTCTCTATTATCACATATTTCGCTCACACAATTCCTAACCTTTTAGGTAGGATTGTGTCACGCCCCGATTCCCGGTCCGACCCGATTGGCGAATCCGAACCGGTTTCAAGGTGCAAAACCATGTACTGGGACTCTTAACTTGTTTTTTTTTTTTTTTCAGAGCTGAACTTATACTTGTGGTGTACAAACAATTTTTGTAATAACCAAAAATCATTTACATACACAAAAGAACTACCATCAGAGTGGTGTCCATCGAATCTATACATATTTCAAGTCCCATTTATTTATAATACTCTATACATGTGTACAGTCTAATACAAACATCGTGATTCGCAAAAACGTTAAGCCGGTGAGCAACCTATCTTTGAGATGACCCGTGACTCGCCGCGTGGAATGTCCGGTCCTCTTATCTCCTCTTCAAGCATTCTACACCTGATTGAACACCGTGCTAAGCTTTTTACGCTTTGTTGGGAACATATAGACAAGAATCTAATTAATAACAATAATCGTAGTCACTATCTTTTTTACATTTACTTTACTTATGCATATAACTTAAGCCTATTGTTATGTGACTTTTAACTCATATCATATTATACATGTAGATTTTATCATTTTCTTATCTACATCATTATCTTGTTCAGATATTTCCATGTGCTTTCATGCTCTTTACAAAGTTTAAATTCATATCTTCTACATGGGCGGCATGTCGATCATATTCAAAAAACAACTTATACATCTACAATGGCAAATCGAAATAGATCAAGTCATATCAAATTCATACAGGGTCAAATCAGACTAATACCAATACATATTAGATTCTTATCATTATCACGGCTGAAGCCATTAATCAACTCCCTTTAGCAATTACATTTCATGATCTGGGATGCCCGTTTAATTCTTTTAGTTATCGTTTTATTAAATTTTCATTTTCAAAAGTGTCGCGACTCGACCCCTCTACTGACCCGGTCATGGATCCAAGCCGGAGCCCGATGATCCCCGACATTTTCAATCAAAATATACTTTGGTTTGGTTTTATTAAATTTTTATTTTCAAGTGTCGCGACCGAATCCCGACTGACCTGGTCAAGTGATCCAAGCTTGAGCCCTACTGATCTCGACATTTTCAATTATCTTCTCAAAACATGTTGTTTATGTTATTCCATTTTAGACTTTTTAATTACGCGAAAGCACTTTAATTTGGGCTAGCCCATAAACATTTACAAATTCAAAAGACCTATAACATTCACATTTAACAAAATGCATTTACAAAATAATGTCTTTATATAATGTCTGTGTAATGTAAAAGATACTTAAACAAATACAATTTTTAATGTCATTTTCACTCTTCTCGGTTTGTGATTTCACATATAGTTATAGTCGATTATCCGTAACAGATCCGGCTTGGTGAACTCTGCCTTGTTTGTCATCTCGCAGCAATGTGATCTCAAATTCAATATCAGCCATCTCACATATGACTATAGAAATCCATATCTTCACTTACGCATTCATTGTGAATCTCAATCCGTTTGTCATTCAAGAAAGCAATGTGGATTTCGCATTTACGCATGATTCACTTTGACTGGGACTGACATTCATGACGATTCGCTTGTTTAATCTTGTCTCTGCTTATTGGTCCAAGAGCAATGTGATTTTGCATTTACCGCATAGATTCACTTTGACTATAGAATTGACATTCACGACACAGATCTCGCCTTGTTGAATCCCATCTCGCTTGTCATCTCAAAGAGCAATGTGATTTCTCGCATTTAACAAAGAGGATTCACTTTGACTATAATTGACATTCATGACGTGATTCGCTTGTTGAACTCCTGGTCCCGTTTGTCATTCAAGAGCAATGATTTTCAAGATTTAACAAGATGATTCACTTTTTGACTATAGAACTGACATTCATGAGACGTATCTCAGTTGCTGAATCCTATCCGTTTGTCATTCAAGAGTAAATGTGATTTCTCGCATTTAACGTGAGGACTCACTTTTGACTATAGAATTGATTATCATGACAGATTCGCTGTTGAATCCTCGTCTGCTTGTCATTCAAGAGCAATGTGATTCACATTCAGCAATTACGTGTTACCTTCATGACGAATTCAGCTTGGTGAATCCCGTCATGTTAATATTCAATAAAAATGTGATTACGATTCAATATTTATCGATTACCTTCATGACGACCAGTTGGTGAATCCCGCTATGTCATTATTCAATGATACATTTCAAATCAATTTACTTTTATAGCATTTCGCTTTATAGTTCAGAATACATGCACACATGCATATGTGTGGACAAACATTTCGAATAACAATAATTCAAATCGATATATGCATATACATATGGTATATTTCACAAATAAAACTCATAATCGATCATAAACACATTCTCGTCTTCAAGTCATTTATGTATGACAAACATTAATAACACAATTCAAATCAATATATATATACTTATATATTTCACAAATAGCATTCATAACTGATCATAATCACATTCTGTCTTCATATCCTTTATTACCTTTTTCTGGTTATATATGATAATAATCATATATAACTTAACCACATTATGTGTTCATGACTTATTGCCCTTCATATTCAGATTCGTTGTTTCGGCTTCTCTCAAGTTCATTTTCCATATCACACATTCATGTTTCACTTAACACATTTTATACATGTTGTATTTTCTATATTTTCCTTGTTTCATGCCTAATACACATGGCACTTCATATACTTGTAAAGTATGATGTCTATGGAATTTCCACACCTCATTCATGTATTCTATTCCTCTATGGAATCTACTTTACTTAGAAATTGAACTCATTCCACCTGATCATCCTAACTAAAGTTATGGCATTTTCATGCCAAACTAGTCAATTTACCGATATTACATTTGGGACAGTTTGAAATACTCATTTTCCAGTGTCTTGACTCCATATTTGACACTTTTTCTTTGTACTCCTTTAAAGCTAAGGTGCTAAGGGTTCTTCTCCAATTGGAATCACCCAAATTGGAGCACCGAAACTCGAGTTATGTCCTAAACAACCCGAACTACTCTATGTTCAAAAACAGAACAAGAAATTTGGCTTGAACATGGCCCCACTTTGAGTGAATTTTTGGGCCATATAGAATCCGAATTTGAAGGTACCTATTTCTTGATGTTTGGTTCTCCTTGAAGTCTAGTTTAATTAGGTACTTGAATCAATCAAATCGAATATGAAATGAGCAAGCTATGGCTAAAATACAAAAACTGGTCAAAATAGAGCAGTGGTGTACTCTAAGATATGTGACCAGACAGTATGTCTGGCTGAGTAATTGCACGGCATGCCAGTTCAAGGTACCGTATATGTCACTGTAAATGCCTAGAATGTGTTTTTCTCCCATTTTTCAATATGTTGATACCCAAATCAACCCAATACTCCATAAACACGTCAAGACCACTCCAAATTCATCTTATAATCTCTTTTATACTCAAATTATCATTCAATACATATCTTTTGAACTCTATTGAACTCAAACATGCTTCCTATTCATCTCTTATACAAGGCCTAGGTTTTACTCAACCCATCTTCAAGAAATCTAGGGTTCTTAATAAAACCTAGAACAAGAACAAACATGTCCATGCTTTATATAACACTTAGAACCCCAAAACACATGTAATGGGACCTCTAGATCTTCTCATAACAAAACCCTAGAAAAACAAAGGGATTTATGATGATTTCCATACAAGAACTCATTTTAGGGTTAGGTTTCTCATAACCCACAACCCACAAACATGTATCCATACAATTCTATACAAAGTTCCATACCAAAAATCATAGAATCCATACCTTTTTTATCTTGGCTTCACCTCTTCTTCTCTTCCTCTTCCTCTTCTTCTCTCTTTTCCTCTCCCCTCTCTCTCTCTCTCTACGGTTCGGGTTCCCCTAAAAATGAGAGACCAATTGCTCTTATCCACATGTTTTTTGTTAAGGCCATGTTCGTCAAGATAATAAAACTCATTTTTGGCTTCTTTTTCCCATTTTGCATTTAGGTCCCTTCTCTCTTTATTAATCTCAATCTAACTTACACATATTATACTTCTGGGCATCCCATCTTTTTCACAATTCTTCATAATTTCATCAACTTATCGATTTATGCCTTTTATGTCCCTCGTCGGTAAATTACATATTTACTCCCTTGTCTTTATTATTAATCCTGGTCTCTCGTTTATTTCCTCGGTAAATCTATATTTAGCTTATAATATACTCCTAAACAAGTCCGAAACCGCTAGGGTATATTTCTGGTGTTACGTATTGCTTCTGGTCGCTGTGTTTGCCTGCTTTTACCGCAGACTTCCAAAGGATTAGAAATCCGTGTGCTACTCACTGTATTGCATACATGTCTATGAGGGATTACAGAACTACCATGGCAAAGTCAAGAACCCATGGAGGATTCAAATGAACATAGTCCATGAGGGATTATAGAAACCAATGGATTGAGTTCACCATATGGTAGTTCTTACTAAACCGTAGCTTGGGGAATCACACCAATTTCATGCGGGGCTAAGACCTCCACAAGATGCACCTCTTGACCTCCATTTTATGCTCTACCACATTTTTCACCACCACAAATAATCCCTCCATTTGAACAAGCCATTTCGACTCATCTTGACATGGATGACTTCAGGGCGTGAGCAAAAAGGGATTAATGCCCATTCAATCGTAGAATTGTCACTATGGAAGACAATTTGTTCAAGGAATTGATGGGCTGAAAATGATTTTGAGCATAATGGGACAACCCGCAAGACCTACTGAAACCTAATCGATCGCCAAAGAATGTCCACCAGAGGAAGAGTGCCAAAGTGACACCACGCAGAGGAGCAAAGATTTACAACAAATACACCAGGGGCTTATAGAGGATTTTATTGAATTGTCTGAAGGATTATTTGAATCCTAAGATATGAGATGTTGTTTTTCCAAGGGAAAAAGAAGAAGAAATCATTGCCTGTTGACCTGAGAGGCAGAAGGGAATAGCTGTGAAAGAACCACAAAAAGCTTTACCCTTCAACCACCCCATGAAATCGAACCTCACCGCCATCGCCGCTCAAAAGCTCACCCGCAGCTCCCTCCACCGACCATGAATTCTGCCTACACCCGAAGCACCGCCAACCCCGAAGCACTCCACTGAAAGCCACACCATTGTTATGCTTGTGCCTGCAAACACTCGCAGATGAGCGCCACCAGACAAAATTTTTTCACTACATAAAAGACACGAGCAACTGCCTACATTGCATGGCACAACGGTTGGTTCGGGTGTTGGATTCGATTTGGAGCACCAACCTCAAGAATTTAAGCTCCACTAGCTCGCACCCTATACTGAGAATAGGTTTGGGAGCACGCCTCCCCACTTTGCTTTAATTTTTGTTGTTTTATTTTATTTTATTTTTATTTTAATTGATTTCTATAATTTTTCTTTTAAAGATTTTCACTTCACTTTTAAGTTAATCATTGTTCTTAGCTTGTTTTTCACTCTTTCTCGCAATTTTTCTTAATTTTTCAGAGATAATTTTTGCGCTTGAGTTAAATTTTGAAGTAAATGAAGATCAAATAGCTATTGAATTGAAGAATATAGTTAGAGCACCCTCTACAACCACATAGCGAAATTTTTTAAAAATGTGGAAGCAGTAATATGTGGTGGAATTTTCGCTACATAGCGAAATTTCTAAGTTAAATTTTGAATTGGATTTCTATAATTTTTCTTTTATAGATTTTCACTAATTTTTAAGTTAATCTTTGTTCTAGCTTGTTTTTCACTTTTCTGCAATTTTTCTTAATTTTTCTTGTATTAATTTTTGTAGTTTGAGTTAAATTTTGAAGTAGAAATGAAGATCAGAGAAGCATGAATGAAGAAATAGCAAGCAGGAGCAATTTCGCAACCATAGCGAAATTTTCGCAAATGTAGCAAAAATTATGTGGTGAAATTTTCGCTACATAGCGAAATTTCGCTATGTAGCGAAAATGTGTACTATTTGTCCCCATGGGACAAAAACAAATTAACATTACAATAAAAAAAAGTAATTATTATTATTATTATTTACGACAGGATCTTATTTTCTCCTAAAAATCGTTTCTCACAAAAATAATAATAAAATAAAATTTTAAAAATAAAAATAAAAAGGTTTTTCATTTTATAAAAAATAATAATTTTTGTCTCTCAAAAAAATTTTGTTTTTATTTTTATTTTTATTATTTTATTATTATTATTATTTTTATTAATTATTTTATTTTTATTTAAAAAAAAAAATCGCTTATTAAACATAGCGAAATTTCAAGGCACATAGCTTAAAATTTACAAGACATAATAAATTTTCGTCACATAGCTAAATTCTTCTAGTTGCAAGAAATTTTCGCTACAGATAAAATTTTTCACTATGGTAGCTAAAATTTTCTACACTGGTCTCCACCTGCTTATTTCGATTTTGTTTTGCTCATAACCTTTTCATCCAAACTCCATTTAGGCGTTTGCCATGGAGTTTAGAGAGTGTGAATCCTAAATATATTAGAAGAACACTTTTGAAATTATTATGAGATGTAATTAAAATGTCTAACTGGTCACTTTTTTTTCCTCTATTTTCTTCTTCTTAACTTGTTCATTTGAAGCCCCAAACTGAGGAATAAAGTGTCGATGGAAAGCTCGCTAAGTCTCCTATCTCAACAATGATCACATCTCATCATGAGGTAACACCTCCTTCCTCAACTTTTCAATCTGCCCATTTGCACAAATGAGATATTTGGTCAGGGGGAGAGTTACCATGAAGGGCTTTTGCACTTATATTTTTGTTACTATTTTGTGCAAGCCCATTTTGTTATGTTCAAGCATAGCTGGTTTTCCTTAATTGTGGAAGCATGGTACTACACAACTTACTTATTGGACCCATTTTGCACCCAATTTTTTTTTTGTGTTTTGCTTAACCTGTGGTTTGAAAATTTGAAGCAATCACAAATTCCTGGCGATGTTGATTGGTTTCCATGCTTAGTTGAGTGGATGATCGCCTTGAACTCTTGTTGCTTTCGACCATTTTTCTTCCACCTTAGCTAACCACACACAAGCACACATCAAAGTTTCTTCAATAACTGAAAACTGCCTCAACTCCTTATTTTGCACAACCTACCCTAGTTTCGTTGACTAAATCTTTACGAAGCAGACCCATGTGGAGCAGGCCAATGCGTCTTCCAAAAAAATTAAAAAATAAAAAGAAGTGAAAAAGAAAGAAAGTTAAGAAAATTGCAATGCTTTGCCTTGAAAACCCAGCACGGCCCGAGAGGTATATGGCAAAGCCTTAAAGTTCCTATGGCTCCAACCTTTCACACTGTCGGGGAGTCACCCCACTTAGTGTTCGCTACACTAAAGTGGATGGGTGGATTTTAGCAAGTTGTAGGTGCTGAGTTTCAAACGCCCCAGTCCCGGTGAAACCCGAAGAGTTTCAGGGTCGAAAGTATGACTCAGCCCTGCCTTTGACCACTGGAGTGACCAGAGATCCCAGTTGAATGACTCAGAAACACTCATCACGGCAATCCCTGCACTGTAAAACAATTAGAATAAGAGGGGTCCCATTTTATTTGATCAATAGTACTGTGTCGGCGTAGTAGTTAGTTTCGGGGAGTGCAGCATGGCAATGATTATTGAGAGTCTTCATCAAACAAACACTAGATTTTATATTTTTAAAGTAGATCAACAGATATGCTCTTTGATATTCACTTTAAAGTATTCATTCTTCCAAGATATCGCTGGTAATATCTTATTGATCCTATTTTGAAAATGTTGAGTGATTGTCCCCACATTCAACTTTGCTTAATTTTAAAAAAACTAAATGATGCTTCAGCAGCTCATTGTACTTTCTCTCATTCTTTTTTCTTTACCATTGCTAAGGGACTAGCAATGTGTAGGTTGGGGGTGTGATGCCCAACAAGTGCTATTTTGAACCCTATTTATTATAGGTTTTGAGTGCTTTTTGTGTACTAATGATTCTAATTAACCCGATTTGCACATTAAGGTCCCTACTATTTTACTAATCGCATTCCGAGGTTGTTTTTGTAGTTTTTGTAAGAATTGGAAGCCAAATCGTCATGTCAATCCAATCATAATAAAGTCAAGCGATTTCACCATCAATTTCATATATTTTTATCAATTTCGCCAGGTTTCCAGAATGAAGAATAATAAAGCTAGAAGAAATGGAATAGTAGCTCAGAAGCAATGGAACAATGATGAATGCTGTACCGCTATTCTCGAAATTTCTCGCTATCATAGCTTAAAATTACCTCGCATAGCGTTTTCAATTTTCGCTTATGACTGAATTTTCGATATGAAAGTTTAAAAATCATCAGTGCATAGCGAAAATTGTCATTTGTTTTTGATCCAAACGACTGCTTTTGGTTTTCTCCTTATACCCTTTGTAATAGCTTTGTTTGGTTTGTTTTTGTAATTTCCCCTTTCTCTCGAGCCATATATAAGCTAGAGTCAAGGTTTGTAACAATCAATCAAGTCGGCACAATTTTTGGAGAAGCTTCACTCTTCCGTCTCGCTTTTTCTGCTTTCATTTTCTTTCCTTTCTTTTCTATTCTTTGTCAGCAAACACCTCCAAGGATGACAACTGAGGTACGAGGGCATAAAAACCCTTCCCCTTGAAGTAGAAGGCCAGTTGGGGTAGGATTCAGGTCAGCTGAGGTTCCCGTTTTTCACGCAAAGAAGTTTTGACATTTTGGTTTCCAAATTTTCAACTTTAGGTTTAAAGATGGATGTACTTTCACAATACTATAAGTTTTCTCTTAGTGGTTCAAGTATTCCTAGCTTTAGATACACTGATATCCATTAGTTGCCCTTTACTTGTTGTGGAGGTAGGTTAAGGGGTTATATTTTCACTGTAGGAACCATAAATGCTAAATAAATGCTTTCTATCAAAAGGAAAATTATTAGGGTTTAGTTTTTAAAGTTAAATGAAGATCCGGTTCGGGAGATGACTATATGTCATCCTCTCCAACGCGAGGAAATGGACCCGAGAACCTCTCAGTGACCTTTAGAACCTAAATCCAGTAGCCTGACACTTTAAGGAGACTTCTTTTACATTTTATTTTATTTAAATTAAAGTTTGCCAACCATTAGACCCCCTGTGTTTAGCAAACCCCAAAATCCAAATTGAAGTTCACCATTTTTGAGCTTAACAGTAATTCATTTGTACAAAGAAAACCCATCCCTAAGTTCGACCCTAGAACCGCTATACTGTAGTAGCTTGACTATGCTAGTAAGAGGAATTTAGGATACAAATATTGTTGATTCCGGATCACCCTACTGGGGCACGAATCAAATGGCGCCGTTGCCGGGGATCAAACAACAATCTCGGTGTGGTCGCGACCATAGCTAGTCGGTTCAAAAGGTGCTATTTTGAACCCTATTTATTATAGGTTTTGAGTGCTTTTTGTGTACTAATCATTCTAATTAACCCGATTTGCACATTAAGGTCCCTACTATTCTACTGATCGCATTCCGAGGCTGTTTTTGTAGTTTTTGCAGGAATTGGAAGCCAAATCGTCGTGTCAATCCAATCATAACAAAGTCGGGTTGATTTCCATCAATTTCATATGTATTTTTATCAATTTCAGCAAGCCGGGAATGAAGAATATCAAATCTATAAGAAATGGAATAGTGCAAAGGAATAGCAGTTTCATAGAAGCAATGAACAAAGATTAACGTTGCCAAAATTTCGCTACACCGAATTTTCAATATAGCTTAAAATTACTGCATACTCAGGTACTTAATTTTTGCTATGACGTATTCTTTCTTATCATAGCGACCATTTACCATAGCTATAATCACCGTGCGTAGCTTAAAAATTGTCCTTCCTGCTTTTTATCCAAACTTAATTCTCGCTTTTGGTTTTCTCCCTTTCTACCCTTGTAATAGCTTTTGTTTTGGTTTGTTTTTGTAATTTCCTTGCTTTGAGCCGTATATGCTTGTGAGTCAAGGTTTGTAAATAATCAATCAAGCCTGCACAATTTTAGAGAAGCTTCACTCTCCCTTTCTCGTTTCTTCTCTCGCTTTCATTTTCTTCCTCTTTCTTTTCTATTTTCTCGGTTGCCAAACACCCTCCAAGGATGACAACTTGAGGATGAGCGGGCGAAACCCTTCCTCCTTGAAAAGGTCATTGGCAGGATCTTTGAGGTCGCCGGAGGTTCCCCGTTTTCACGCAGTGTGCTTTGACATTTTGGTTCCCAAATTCAACTTTAGGTTTAAATCTTTGATGTACTTTGGCCAATACTTGGCAAGTTTTTTAGGTTCGGGCGGTATTATTAGCTTTAGATACACCGATATCCGCTGCCCTTTTACGAGCCACTGGAGGTAGGTTAAGGGGTTATATTTTCACTGTAGGAACCATAAATGCTAAATAAATGCTTTCTATCAAAAGGAAAATCATTTATTTAGTTTGAAAAGTTAATGAAGATCCGGTTTGGGAAATGACTATATGTCATCCTCCCCAACGCGAGGAAATGAACCCGGGGACCTCTCGGTTAACCTAGGATCTTAAACCCAGCGGCCTAATGCTTCAAAGAGTTATTTTTATATTTTATTTCGCCTTATTTTCAGTTTGAAAATCATCAACTCCCCTGTTTTTACCCAAACCTGAAAATCCAAACTTAATTCACAAATTTTGAGCCTACTGTGAGTCATCTGTACGAAGAAAATTCATCCATGAGTTCGACCCTAGAACCGCTATATCAAGAAAAGAGTTTACCACGGCGCAGAGGAAATTTAGGACAAATATTGCCGATTCCTATCACCCTACTACGGCACGAATAAAGCAGGCAAGGCAATTGCTGATAGAAGACTCAAGCAAATGTAACATGAAAGCTCCATCTGAATCTTCATAACAATGCAGAACATAGGAGCTGGGTCAATGAGCTAATGAAATGATCTTATGAATAAAAACTCCATTTTTAATATCTATAGGTCAGAATCAAGATAGTAATACCATCTCTCATTCTCATGAAATTATATGGAAAGAGATGGAATCAGAATATGCCAGAATTTAATGATGAGATCCTCACTGTTGAGTAGGCTAAGTATTTGAAAGGAACAGATAGCTAATACTATTTTGCTTCCAACCCCAACTTCATGTTTGCCACACCGCACTGTGATCATGGAGCCCAAGAACCCTCGCTTGTGATACATCACAACAACACATAAGTGCTATCACAAAGTGATATAATCCAACAAGGTTCCAACAAATAGCACTACTGGAAGGATATAAACATAATGAATATTATGTTGTAAAAGGACCTTGGCTCCTTCAGGTTTGGTGTGTTCATGTGACAAATATCACGTTTTTAAACTTACATGAACACAAATTTTATTATTGAAACCCTTAAATCTAACACACAAATTCTTAAAGCCAACACTCAATGTTCACTAAAGAACTTGAAACATAAAGAGAAGGCTCAACTTTGTAGAACAAGATCATGATGCTTCCCCCAAGGATACCTAAAAAGAATCCTGCGACCGTATGTCGGCCAGCTGAGGAACAAAAGAAATTATTTGCAAAAAGAGCGCAGTGTTGAAAGAAAATGATCTGTTTGTACAGTTGTGTTTTAAGAAACCTGAAGAGAGAATGTGTTGTTAGCTTCTGTTGACCGTTGTAAATCAAGAATAAAGTGCAAATCGAGTAGCCTGGAAAAATCAGACAAAATAGAAAGAGAAGGTCTAAGTCACATACTTCAAGCCTATTTCCACAAAGACTCTTGTGGAGGTAGTGAGACACCCTTTCTTTGAAATTTAAAGAATATAGAAATTATTATTTCCTTTGTCGAGGCTATAACTAAAATGCCAACTATGCCAAATTTCATGATATATCGAAAGTAAAAAGAAGAAAAATCGTTTGAGAAGGAGTGGTGAGTCAACGCAACATGCATTGCATATTCAAAAGAGCCTACTACAGACACACACATGAAAGACCCTTAGTAGCTTTACTTATTCCTTGTACTATTGGGAACATAATTACAATATATTTTTTATGTGACCTAGGTGCTATCATCAAATTCTGATATCATTCTTGTTAGTGGTACAAAGGTTGAGTTTTGGGAATCATTTCAATAGCAATACATTCAGTTTATTTTAAAGGTTACTTACAACTGAGTCTTGAGGGAGGTTGTCCAATGTAGTGGAATCATCTCTTGTGATCTGCTGTCACCCATGAACTGTTATATCACACATGTCCTTCCTCGTTGCTACAAAGACCCTTCCCACAACCAGAGCCGCCCATCTATCAAACAGTCATGTTTTCACTCCACCATATGAACACAGCACTCAAACCCCAAACAAAACCCATCACCTCATTCCTCATTTGTTTGCTGCACCCATCATTTCATATGCACCCTCTCAACCTAAATGAAATCTTAATACTATTCATTGAAAAAGAAAATTGCATGGTCAGAGATAACATTAGTCCCACTCGCTTTTGAACTAACTCGATGGTAAATATCTTCAACATTCTATCAATGAAAATGAGATGAATTCAATATTCATATATGATTATGAATTGTCACATTCCAGCTATAACATACAAAAGTAGTTCTGAGTTTTAATGAAAACAAAGAAAGAGAATTTATGCACCACTAAGCGGGAAAGAAAGCTAACCACAAGAAACCAAACATTTTGTATGGTCACAATTCTTGAAAGAATTGCCTACTATCCTCCTGAATATGCTTTCTTAGAACTTAAAGGTAAACTACGATTTATATTTCACTGCATTGACTAAAATGAAGTTGTGCAAGGTCAAGTAAAGATTCTAAGGAAATACAAAGAAGTAATTGCTTGGTCAATTGAAGATCTCAAGGGTATCAGTCATTCTATTTGCATGCATAAGATCCTACTAGATGATAATGCAAAATCTTCAATTGAACACCAAAGAAGGCTGAACTCAAAGGACATGAGGTCGTAAGCAAAGGAAGTGCCGAAATGATTAAATGCAGTGTTTTATTTATGCAATATCGTATAGCTCTCGTGAGCCTGGGCCTCATGTGGTTCCCCAAAAAGGTGGGATTCATTGTGATCAAATGAAAGGAATGAACTATTCAGACAAGAATCGTGAGAGATGAGGTGTATAGATTATGTAAAATTGAATACTACAAATTAGAAGGATGATTTTCCCCACTCTTCATTGATCGATGTTGAATATTGGTAGGACACCCTCATCATTTCTGATGGATATTCTTGATATAACCAATTGTTATTGCACTGAGAGACTTCTCTGTGAGAAATCATTTACACATGTTCTTATGTAATTTTTCTTTTATATAGCCAACTTCACCGGGGGCCGCAACAGCTCCCATCACACTTCAAAGACATTTACGATGCCTTATTCTCTTAGCATTTGTAATGCTTTATATTGGTCTCAGTTTTACACTCCCTCAACAATCTATGATCCAGCTTGAACATTGCTCATGAAAATTGGGGGACAAGAGATTTCACAGGTGCTAGGACAAGAATTTAGCTCAATCTGGGGAAAATTCATTTTATGGTATCGTATATATCATTTTCAAGTACAGGATTTATATATGGTTGGAAGTGGACTAAGCAAAGTTTTTACTCATAAAGACTCTTTTTCCACTTAAAACAGTCAAAGGAATAAGAACCTTCTTAGGACATGCTAGTTTTTATAGAAGATTTATCAGAGACTTCTAAAAAATGGCAAAACAATTGTGTAGGCCATTGGAAAAGGATACCAGGTTTAATTTTGATGAATCCTACCAATCTTCATTTGAAGATATCAGATCTAGATTAGTTGAAGCTCCCATCATGGTAAAACCAAACTGGAATAAGGAATTTGAGATTATGTTTGATGCTAGTGATTATGCAATGGGAGATGTATTGGGACAGAAACTTGACAAAATGTTTAGGGCCATATACTCTTTTAGCAAAACCTTCAATGAAGCTCAAGAGAACTACTCAACTAATGAAAAAGAGATGTTGGCCATGGTATTTGCATATGAAAAATTTAGGCCATACATATTGGGATCCCATGTCATCATCCATATTGATCATGCTGCAATTAAATATTTGATGAAAAATAAAGAAGCCAAGCCAAGACTAATCTAATGGGTATTGTTACTGCAGGAATTTGATCTGGAGATCAAGGACAAGAAAGGTAGTGACAATGTGATAACTGATCACTTGTCAAGAGTTGAAAAACTAATATAAAAGCGGAAAAGTGGATCGACCAATAAAACTTTCCGACGAAAGGCGCTATTCCGCTAATATTCTAATCACTCTTGGCATACGACATTGTAAATTTTCTTAGCGCTTGTGGAGTTATGCTAATTAAAATTCACTACCAACAGAGAAAGAAATTGAGGACTGACAGTAGATTTTATATATGGGATGACCCACTATCATTCAAAAGAGGAGCTGATATGATAATTAGGAGGTGTGTGCCAAAAAGTGAACACGGTAGAATTTTATATGAGTGCCATGCATCGCCATATGGAGGACATTTGCAGGAGATAAAACAGCCCACAAAATTCTCCAATCAGGTTTTTATTAGCCTACCATTTTCAAAGATTGTTTTGAATGGGTGAAACTTTGTGATCAATGGCAAGGAATGGGAAGTATCAGCACAAGACAAGAAATGCCCTTGTAAGGTACTTGGTGGTGCAACTATTTGATGTGTGGGGAATAGATTTCATGGGACCATTTCCATCTTCATTTTGGAATTTGTACATATGCCTAGCTATGGACTATGTATCCAAATGGGTGGTAGCAACAGCTAGTCCCAAAAATGAGATGCTAATACGCTAGTGGGTTCTTACAGAAATATTTGGAGCATTTAGGGCACCTTAACTATCATAAGTGATGGAGGGAAGCTATTTTGAAATAAGGTGTTTGAAAACTCATGAGTGTATGGAATCAACATTATTAATGATTTAGCTTATCATCTCAAACAATGGGCAAGGTCGTTTCTAATAGGGAGAGATAAAGAAAATTTTGAAAAGATCGTAAGTTTCAGTTGTAAGAGATCGGGTTCTAAGGCTTGACGATGTATCAGGGGCTTACGTAATCGTATATAAAACTCCCATTAGAATGTCCTCATATAGAATTGTTTTCTTGCAAAACTTGTCACTCTCTTTAATTGGAATATATACAGGGGCCATCAAGAAATTGAATTTTGATTTTCAGGCTGCTAAAGAAGAAACATTACTCCAACTGAATGAATTAGAAGAGGTTAGAAATGAAGCTTATGATAATGCTAGAATTTACCAAGATAAGACCAAGAAATGGCATGATTAGAAGATTTTGAGGAGGGAATTTAAGGCAGGAGATCAGGTCCCCATTATTTAACCTTGCACTGAATCAAGCTTTCCAGAAAATCCTAGATCAAATGGAGTGGTCCACCTGTGAGTGGCACGTAGACAACCATTGGAGCAAGAATAC
The DNA here is from genome assembly GCA_016808115.1 of Tetrastigma voinierianum. Classification (NCBI taxonomy): domain Eukaryota; kingdom Viridiplantae; phylum Streptophyta; class Magnoliopsida; order Vitales; family Vitaceae; genus Tetrastigma; species Tetrastigma voinierianum. Next base: position 164,113 of record JAEQBH010002808.1, read on the forward strand.
TGGAAAACTAATACTGGAGAAGAATTTAAAGTACATGGTAAGAGATTAAAGCATTATCTTGGAGGGAATGTAATTAAAGACTGACACCAAGTTCTGAGTTAAAGAAGAACTTGTCAAATAAGAGAATCATGTAAAAGAATAAGTCCAATCTAAGGACCTCAAAATTGAGTAGTTTCTTCTGGGAGATACAACTCATTAGCTACAATATTTTGTTTTATGTTTTATACTAATTAATGTGTTTAAAATTTTAAGTTTTTAGTTAGACTCTGTGTGTTGTTCTTATCGCTTTTAAAAATTTTTGAGTAAGATTTTTAAGGTGTCATGAGGTACAAATATAAATGGGAGTCTTCACTTATTGTTTTCAGTATGCACACAAGAACATAAGGGAAAGCATTATGCTTCCTCTGACATTATTATGTTTTTTTTTTTTTAGAAATGCATGATTGACGTTGGGGGAATTGATTTTCAATCTAATATTGAATCTTATGTTTTTCATGAGTTGATTTGTCAACATTTGAATGGATGAATTGTTCTTGTTTGAATCAGGGTTTCTTAATGTTATACAAGTTTTTATAAGTGATGCATCGGGTAAATCGAGTAATCAAAGGAGACTAGAAGTTGCAGAAAAATAGGGATAAAACATTATTTATAGAGACCTAGAAATTTTCTAGGTCACGATAGACTTTTGAGGTTGCGACAAGGTTCTGAATTGATAACATGACAACTAAGAAAATTTTGTGTCACAACACAAGCCTTATTGTCAAGAACAAACTAAGGTCGCAACATTAATTCCTATGTCGCAATGAAGATGTGTTAACTCTAAATGGATCGGTGTAAGATTACAAAGGTCGTGCGACATGTGAGAAATTATGCTCGTACCAAGAATGATCAAGAAAGAGAAGGGTATGTCGTGGAACACCTTATTTTTCAAGACTATTACTGTAGTCGCGACAAACCTAAGTAGGTCGTGACCAGGATTGTTTAAATCACAGTAATTATAGGTTTCAAACTTTTTGTCTGAGGCGTCGCAACATTAAAAGAGGTACTTATTATAATAGTTGGTGTTATGACTTAGACATTAATGTTGCGACATTCCATAAAATAATGATATCATTGAGCCCATTAATAATAAAAGGTCGGGTTGAATAGCCATTTTTTCCAAGACTTCAATCCGGGCCAGTATCCTCACCCAATCTACATTCCTCTTTCTCTTCAATATCAAACCCTAGATTCCAAGAGTCCTAAAACCTGAACTCTCAAAAACCTCATCAACGGCAAACAAGAACCCTTTTCCTATTCCTCGAAGCTTTGTGATGATGAATGAATATGCTCATAGGTGGAAGAGGTCACTTGGAACCTCAACCTGAGAAAGACATAACTAAAGAACAGGCCCAAATTTCCAAGAGTGCTAACAACCAACTAAGGAAGGAAGGCCAAGGCAAAAGACAAAGATCAACGAGGTATAATGAAGAAGGCAGACTAGAAGATGAAAAACTCATTCTCTCCTAAAGCTCATGCTTTATGGAACAAACAATTTGTTGATAGGGGTTTCATCAGCGAGAATGGTTTGGAAAGCTTATTTCCTTTTTTTCAGAAATAATAGAAAAGAAAGGTTGAATTTCTCTCCCGTAGCACAAGGCGCCCAAGCTACCGCTTAGGCAAGAGATTTTTACTCGAATATGTTGGAGATGAGGGAAGACTTTGTCTATGTGCGAGAAGTATGGGTTCCTTTTGGGCATAAGAGAATTAATGAGGTATTTCAGTTAAAGGAATTGAAACATGGCTCGAAATTCAAAAAGCTAGTTGAAAACCCAGATCATGAGAAAATAGTAAATATGCTAACAACTGGAAAGGGAAAATGGGAGTCAACTAAGAAGAACCCACACTAGTCTATAAACAGGGGGTCCCTTACAGAGGAGGCAAAGGTTTTGTTTTATTTTACAACATTAGGCATACTCCCTACCAAACATTTGTGCTCGGGCCACGTGAATGTGAAGCCATCATTTTATATATTCTTTCAATGATATAAAGGAAGTGAATGCTGATCGAAGGTTCCATTATGGGGTATCATCAGAACAACAAAAGAGGATTAATTTCACCCAAGAACTATCACCGTGATTATGCACCTTGGTCGGAGGAAGGGAATATGGAAGAAGAAGGTATTTATCTTCCTCCGACCTTTAACTGCAACAAAGGCCAAGAAATAGAAAACATAAGGGAATAATAGAGTTGGAAGTAGAGCCTATAGAGGGAAATGATAATATGGAAATAGAAAATTTCCAGGAAAAAGCCTCCTTCAAAGAAATAGAAGGATATGCCGCAGAATGAGCCCACTAAGTCATTCATGCTCCGGACATGAGAGAATCATTTTCCCCGAGCCTGGCAAGAGCTCCAAGAAACAAGCGGACTGTCGAGACTTCATGGAGATGTCAATATCAATGAAGAAATATATGGAAGATAGAGAAAAGAAGTGGGAGAGACAGCAGCTGATCAAAGAGGAATTCTTAGAGGCTGATTTTAAAAGAAAATAACAACAATGGGAGTAAAATTTGAAGCAGAAGGAAGAAGATTGGAAAGAAGGGAGAAAGAACTGCTAAAAAAAATTAAGGCCAGCTTGGAAGGCTTATCTGGTACAATACTACTGCAATTCACGTAGATGCAGACCATTTAATAATTATGAGGAAGAGGAGAAGCTTAAAAAGGGAAGGCAATATGTTGCAAATATAAGCTTACATTCTATCAAGAGCACCAAAGAGTTTGGTAGGCTCATGAAAGAAAGATAAGGAGTTGGAGGACAATGATGTCTTACAGAGAAAATTTTGGCATGAGAGCTGATCTTATCAATACTAATTTGCCAAATATAGTTGTATTTATGAGTCGAGAGCACAGCTTAACTAAAAGTGGCCGTATAAAGACACTTTGACTACTCTTGTGAATCTACAAATGATCTAGTCTCAAAATGGAAATATATTTCCATCTAAGAAAAGACCTCGACATCACCTTCCAAAATTTTCTCCTGCTTAGAGTTTGACATGATCCTCCCAATATCATATCTACTAAATCCTGATAACATATAATGCAACAACCCACACCTCCACCATAATCTCATTAATAGAAGCTCAATAAGTATATCGGAAGAGTCTTGTGAGCCGCATTCTTAATATGAGAATTTAATTTTATGTTTTTACAATGTTTGCAATTTCAGACCATATGTGTTGTGCAAAGCTTAAAAGGGTTCGTTGTTTAAATGATTTGGAAAAAAATGTGGAATTGTTTTATATTGATTTGATTGAGTGAATTAGCGTTTTTGTGTCATTCTTCTTTATTGTCCGAAAGAAATGATTTATGTATTCAAGCTTTTATTTGTGAAATGGCACAACAACCATTGATAAAATCCAAACAATACTGTTATAGAAATTGGGGTAGGCTTATTTGAACTGAAATAAGAAGTTGCTGTTTTAGTTTGAATTAAGTTGAAAGTATAGAGTTGGGAAAAGGTACATAATTGAAATAATAAAAAAACTGCTTGAATCTGTGTGTAAACAGCTAAGTTAGTACAAATCCTGGAAAACAATACACATGGTCAAGTACATCCTTAACAAATTGAGAAACATTAGGGACATCTTATGGGGTGATTCACAGTCAATAGTACAAGGTCTTAGAACTTGTTACATTATTGGTCGAGGCGAAATCCTAGGCAAAAACAACTAACAAGAAATGATAGAGGCCATATTTGGAATTGTGAACATTTTCAAACCTACCCTCATTATATGCAGATGCATACACTCTAGTTCCATGCTTTGAGCCAAAATGCCTAATTTCTTCAATACACAACAATTAGAAACCAAAATTCCCTCCTTTAAGCTAATTTTGCAGTAAAGAACCCTAAATTACCCAATTTTTAAGACAAGAATTGTAATATGCAGAAGGGAACAAGTTTTGGGAAATATATTTCTTTTGGATTACAAGGAAGGATGGGGCAAAACCAATTGAAAGACTAGAGAGGGAGAAAAAAAAGTAAAAAAAAGGGAATAAGTTTTGTCTTGTGGCCTATCACTCTTGAACAATTAAGTTCGTAGGGGTGTTTCAACACCTAGTACCCTAATGCCAACTAGCATGGGAGTTGCTGACCCAAAGTTCGTTAATGGTGATAGACAAATTCTAAAAGATAAAACACGCACTCATTCCCACTCTGGGTCAAAGAAGAGAAAAACAAAAGGAGTTCCAAAGCAAGGGAACCGACCGATAGTTGAAAGGCAATCAAGAAGGCCACAATATGCAAATGATGCATCAAAACCAAGCTTGTGGGGAATTATTAGAGCATACATTAGTAGAAGGAAATGATGAAAGTGAGGAAAAGGCAATGATGTAGAAAGAAGAAGGAAACTGGTAATTTCAAATTTTAAATTTCCTTCAATTATATACCCACTACTTGCTAACATTGCAAGCATAAAAGACCTCATTGATCTTGAAGAATTCTGTTTACATTAGTGGAGATAAATATGAAAAACAAGCATATGGGACTTTGACTAATTTTCCAAGGAGAATCCCAGAAGATTAACTAATTTAACAAGGAGAAAAGGAAAGAAGACCAACACTCACTCACATAATAGGATCGATTGACTGAACTTTTTACAATGCAGAACTCATCAGATTATTTGTGATAGAAATTTAGAAAAACTTTATGTTCTTCTTAGTTAAAAAAAAAGAAATTTAAATTATTGCTGCAACTGACTTATTTCAAGTCAATTGGTGGAATCATAACAAATTGTGGTATAGAACAAAAAATGTCCTTAAAAATAAAGTTCAATTGTTTGAGGACAACAAATCTTTCTTTTCTTTTCTTGGGGACAAACAAAATTTTAAGTTTGGGGGAATTTGATGAGTAAAAAACTCAATGATTTTTAATCCATTTTTCTGATATGTGTTACAATATAATTGCTTATTATTATGCAAAAAATATAGAGACCTTACCAAATTTATGTTTTGCATATTTTTACAGAAGAATTGGCAATTCCAGCAAGAAAAATATATATATGGTCAAGACAATTAGGGGTCATGGCTGCACTTCTATGGCCGCGACAAGGATTCCTCGCATTAATAGTTTCAAGTCACGACTCAAAGGAGAATGTTATTACAACTGTTAGACACAAATACCTCGTGTCATGATACAGAATTGAGGGTATGAATAAGAAAGGATTCTATTCCAAACGAAAGTTGTTTCGACAAGAGAAAAGCAAGGTTTAGACAAAGAAAGAGTTTTAAAGAAAGATCTTGCTGCGACATCGCTCGTATGTCGCAACAATCGGAAGGAAGATAACCTAGTCGCAATGTATAATTGATGCCACGACGAGGAATGGTTGCTTAATGAATCGACAAGGTTCCTATAAGGGAATTTGCATATCATGATAAAATACAAGCTGAAGATGACCACTTAGGTCGCAACACAAATTTCTATGTCGCGACATGAAAAATAGGCCTAATAGCTAAAAGCACAAGGTAAATCTATGTTTTGAGCAACCACAACAAGGGCCAAGGTGAGAAGGGTAAACTTACTCATGATGATACTTTTTAGGTCGCATCGTAAATAGAAGTTGAATTAAGTAAAACTGTTGTAACTGAGAATTGAGGTTGCGACAATGTGGAAATTAAAAACGTATAGTCAAGTCGCGACCTACCTTTTTAGTTGCCACAAAAAGTGCAACAAGGAAAGAAACGACCTAGTCACGACCTAAATTGCATGTCACGAAAAAAAACTCAACAGATCAGTAGTTTTGAGTCGTAACTTGAATGAAAGCAATAGACAACCAAATGATGTCGCTAAAAGGGAAGCTGTGACCAGGGATCAAAGTGGCTGACAACAAAAATAGTGTCGTTAAAAGGAAATTTGGTCACAACAAAAACTCAGTAAAGTAAAAAAACAGCCAGGTTGTGACATGGAATTGTGGTCGCGACATAATACTTGGAGACAAGAAAACGTTGTTGCAAGAAGAGTCATAATTGCTAGCGACTAAACTTGGTCACGACGCAGCAATCCAAATCACGACTAAAAAAAAATGATGATTGTCAGGAAAAATGTTATGTAAAAGAAGACAAAGATTCCAAGTTGCGACACACACACACTGCCAAAACAAAAGAGTTGAGTCAAAGGTTAGTAGAGCTGATAATGAAATTTTGCTCTAACGCCCAAATGAAGAGCCTGGGATAAATAAATGTTGCAATGCTGCACTAGGGTCACGGCAGCATATAGAGGCTTCCATATTAGCAATGGAGTTTAAATAAGCTTTTGAGGTCGCACTAAACATTGAGTCGGGCCATTTAATTTGGGGGGAAATCCACTAGAAGCCTTAATCACATGCCCAATATTTGAATTGTATAACAGCATACCATTTTTGTGAGATAGCACAAATTTTTCAAAACCTGCATCCTTCTTGGGAGTGAAAATACTCACTTGTATATATTTTTTAAAATAGATTTAATTAGAATTTTTGTTTTGATTTTTCTAGATCTGAACTAGTAATCTGTTTTGAATTTTGAAGCTAGATCCATTAGTCAAATCTCTTTTACAATTACTACCTAGAATTAATGAAGTCTAGACAATTTATGGAATTCAGTTCTTTTAGTTTATTACAGTTACGGTGGAAGTTCTTGATCAATACTCCATTGTCAATTGTGATTCAATTTTTGAGAAGCACAGCTTCCACTGGAATGGATCTGTTGTTAGTTATAGTATTTTCTACATAAATTATAAGGAATTTCCTGGATTTGGGATTTATTTGATTGATGTTGTTCTTTAATTGAATTGTTCCTTTAGTAGTATCGAATACCCTTTCAAGGACTATATCCTGCTTTGATTTCAAGGAGGCCCTCTGAGTGACACAGAAATGGAGATTCCTGAGAGCTTGGAACATTCAATTTGTTGGTATGTTAGACTACTATTGAAAAACTAAAGAGCTCTGAGAGTTCGTCATAAATTTCCAATTCACTCATAGTTGAAGTTGAAGGGGATTATTTATCAATTTAAATAATTAGAGATTTCACCTTAATCTGATGGAAAGATCTTGATCCTGTGTTAGCTGAGATCTAATAAAGGAAAGGGAAAATCCATCAGATCTAAAGGAAGAGTCATCAACCATTTTGTAGAGGTTTTGTAATGACCCTGTCTTGGGAAGAAAGATATATGTAGTCTTAAGTATTGAAAAAAAAATACACAGTATCTTATGTGAGAGGCTTCTCGAATACAAGTAACTGACAGATCCATGCCTGTTGAAATTCTCCCCCTCCAGGACCCTAATTAGTGAATTATGGAGAAATCCAAGCTACATTATTAGTCATCTTTGATAAATCTAAATCAAATATCAAGATTGAGAAAATCAATGGATTATAATGCAGAAATTGGTTGTTTCACAGCAGTTCCTTGATTGTGTTCACTTCTCACAGAGAACTGATTCAATCCAGTTTATTTTATTTGTTTTATTTTGAATTTTATCCTTAATATAGAAGCTTCATATAGGATAATTTTGCTTTTCAACTTTAGTTTTAAATTGTTACAAGAAAGTGCAAATAGTGTGGATCTTGAGTAGTTAGGGTAGTTGATTTTAAAATCCTTGTCAATCTTTCTCTCTCTCTCAGGCATGATATTTCGCTGACTTACATCATTTTTACTACTCAGATGATCCGTGCACTCATAAAGGTCTGTACTAACCCATTTTATAATTTCACGAACATCAGACCGTTTTCTAATTTTTTTTAAACAACTTACTCTAATTTTGGTACCACTGCAGAGGAATTGTAAGGCTCCAGTAGAGGTTTAACAATTGAAAGATTTAGCCTATATATTCATAGACAAACAACATACCTATATTGATCAAGTACAAGTATGAATTTCAAATAGATATAAGACATTCAATAATTGCAAGAAATAAAACTGAATATGTAAATTAATGCTAATCCATAAATCCGAGATTAGGGTTACATCAAAACCCTAGCCTAATGAGTTAGTTCATAATCGAAAAAGAATACACCGTGTTTGTAGAATCCATATAGATTAAAACAATAAAGACAGGAAAAGAGTAAATCCAACAAAGAAACTCTATTTTGATCCGATCCTTCACTTTCTCCCATGTTCACATCCATACGTCTTATCCCTTCATCTTTTATTTGATTTTCACTTTTTTTCTTAAAATTTGGCCAACAGCTCCAGGTGACCTCTCGTCGTTGGAGTAGGATTTTTCATTCCTCGATCTTCAAGTCTCCAACTTGTCTCCAACTACGCCATTTTCCCTAAAAGACAAAAAATAAAACCAAATGTTAGTTATGAAGAAAAAACACCACCTATTTAAGTACCAACTAGATCGTAAATGCACTAAAACATGGGTATATAATGAGTGTTTTGGACACTCGTCACACCCCCAACTTAGCTTCTTGCTTGTCCCCAAGCAAGAGACTAACTCAAAACAAAACACACTTGAAAATAACACACCAAAACACAATTGAAATGAGTATGATACACATGATGCTTAAAGGAAGGACCAAAAAGAACACAACTTGACAATGCTAGCTTTTTTCAACTAGAATTTAAGATCCTTAAGGCTTTTAAACTTTCTAAGGAACTTAGCCAAGCAAAGAATGGTTGACCAAGCAAATCAACCCCCTAAACTCTCTATGACCTTTCCCTAAGAATCTAAGTACAGTTGAGTCATGGTCTCCAAGGTATGACAAATTTCTAACTCCCCCAAACTTAATCTCAACTCACTTATTTAGATAAGTCTAACTATGAAAGGATGAGAATGCACCCCTTTTTATTTACATTAAACTACCTAAAATGAAAGAAACTAGTGCCTATAAGTTTTAGTTAAGTGTCCCTATAGCGGGGATTCATTGGTTACTCCTTACCAGTTGGTTAAGGGCATCGAGCATTTAGTTCCCCTTAAACTTCACCCCGAAAACTCAACTAAACCTAAAGGCCCTAAGTTATAGGACGGTTCCATCTATTGTCCCATGTAAAAAGGAATTAAATGGTTCCTTTGGCCACCGTTTAAGGCATTAGGGAAGGTTTTGAAAGGCCCCTCTGATTGCTCCTGATTAGATTGGATGATCACTTATTACATTCCTGAAACATCTTTATGACATTTTTTAATTTTTAATTTTTTGATTTGGGGCTTAATGGAAATCCTCTTTTGCAAGGTGTCCATCAGCCAGGTCAGTTAAATCCCCAAGGCTGATGATTGAAAAAATGGCTCGGAACCATGTTATGCACGAGGAGATCAAGCGTGTGTGTGTAAGACTCCTTGAAATAGCTTTTCAACCGTAAGGAGTGACTATTCCGTCACTCCAAATACTTTCAGTCTCTTGTTACGTGATTAGAGTAGCTACCAAAGATTGTATTATTATGTCCCCGACAATAGTGCCAAAAACTTGTTCGACTATTTGCATGTATATAAATTTTGGCATACAAACAACAAAATCCGTAAGTGTACGAATCACAAGTAATATTATTAGCTTTTTATTAAAACCTTGACGTATCGAACATGAGGCGTCTCGTTGTGAGGATTCATTATCCCAAGGAATTCACTATCTAGCGATATGACGTGTGATGACGATTAACTAAATTAAAACTAATTAAATAACCTAAGTCTTAATCAGCAAATGATTAAGGAGTGAGTGAAAGAAAACTTTCATAATTCTGCTTCAGGGCAGTTGTCTCCATTGATGGGTTCACTATTATGCAAATATAATTAAAATGAATATATTCCCTTAGGAGGGTGTTCTCCCTCAAAAACCCAACCTTAATCAAGTATATAATACATTTATTTATAGGCTTTGGCTTCATTGTGATGAGCTCAAAATCGAGTTTGCTTATACGACCGTGAACCGGATAAAGTAAAATGATGACCAGTTCTAACCCCAATTCTATTCTAGATAATATGATTCTCATTCAGTTAAATATAAATCATTTTAAATAAATTTTGTTGAATTCAAAATTCATTCATGTTTGAAATACCAGCAATAGAAGAATGTATGCATGTATGAAGAAAATTATACCATATATAGCACTAGAAAGAACCACTGCCTCTGGTGGAAGCCAGTGTCTACTTCTATCTTGCATGAGGAGGATAATGGTGCAGGAAGAAGAGTGGCATGAATGACATGTGGAGTCTTTATGTGTCGCATGAGGAGAAGGAAGAGGTGATTACACCTAGATAAGTATTCTCAAGTAAAGTAATTTGTTCGATTGGAAGGAGATAAAAAAGAGAAAAAAGAAAAAAAAGAAGAAGAAAACTGACGGAAAGGAAGAGAACCAACGGTTCTCGATTAACAAACAAAGGAGTTGCGACGGTGAGCGGATGCGCGCCCGAGGGTAGGGGTCACGTCTTTTATACGGTTAGTCTTTGTTTGAAACACCTTCCACATATAAAGTTAACTTAGTGAGTGAATAGTTTAAAAATATTCTTAAAGTAACAACCGTTTCTGAAATAGTTAGTACGTGTGGTTTGGGAATTGCTGACCTTTGTAACTGTTATTTATATTCTTGTTGGATCAGCGGATAATCCGTTGCACCCTAAATCTGTTTTAGGTTTGGGTGAAATCGATTTTTGTGTGTTGTGCTTGTTTGAATAACATGCGAAATTGTACCTCATGATGTTAATATATACATGATTGTATATCTTTCACCTCTGTATAGTAATAACATGTAGTGTTGCATGTGGTCTCCATCATGCATGTACGCATGAGATATTATGCGATGTTGTATCATTGCATGTGCATGGGGTCATCGCGTGAATGGTGTGAGTGCATGAATAAAATATGGGTATTCGGTTGTCAGTACTTGATGATTCGGAGGGTTTCAATAAAAAAAAAAAAAAAAAAAAAAAAAAAAAAAATTATATCGAGAGGTTTGTCGATGAACTTCCCATCGGAGGTTATCAAATAAAGGTTCACCGAGAATGGTCCGATCGTTCGATGCCAAGGTGATGGTGAAACTACATCTTGGAAGTTACTCCGATACTTTAACATCTGGAAATTATTGTCTGAAGTTCTCATTAAATTTAAAAACAAAAACGTTTTTAAAATGTGATTCTACCATTAGTGCATTACTGAAGGTAAATCAAAACTGTTTTGACATGAACATTCATATGAGATATGCGTAGACATATGAATGTGTGTGAATGTTTTATGGATTATGCCATTGTATACCAGACTTACTGGTGGGGAGTAGCCCTTGGCAGGAACTTTCTCTACTATTTACTCTAAATTCTGGCATCATTTTCAGAAATGCCAGGATACACGAGAGAAGGCCTTAGTGGTCTTAGTTGAGAGAGATCTAAGATGGCTTATTGTGTTATTTTGTAAAATTTACGGGTAGGAAACTAGTTTATTTCACTTTACAAAGCCTTTGTCAAAATTTTGTACTTGTGATGTAAATAAATTGCCAATTAAACTCAGATTATATATTTAATACAATTTGGTAGGGGTTGTGTCTTGCCTTGAGGGGATGTTTGGTTAGCATCAAGACCCACAAAGTAACTCTATTTGATCTCTACTGTGGAACCTACCAAATGATTTTCTTGACATAATGAGAATTTGGCCCATTTCCTTCTGGTATGTTAGCCCCAATCATTAATCAATCCCAGCTTTTAAATCATAGTGGATCCTCTGACCCCAGATCATGGCCTTTTACTCGAAAGGAATTTGAGATGATGAGATTTGTGGCCGAGCTCTTCAGCCAGAACTGACTCTTTGGGAAGAGTTGAGCTCTTGTTTGGTAACCTCTTTGGGGCGAGCTCTTCTGGCCAGGCGAACTCTTTGGGCGGGGCGAGCTCGTCTGGCTGGCCTCTTCCCGTGGCGTGACTCACCCAGCGTGGCCTGCCGGTGGCGCCATGCCCAGTGGCCTGCCCAGTGGGACCTCTGTCTTGGCCCCAGCTCCCGGTGGCCTGGCCCTCTGGCCTGGGTTCATTGGATGAGTTGTGTGTTGGTGAGGCTCGGCGGGGATGAGGCGTGAGGACGGAGATGACCTCCTTTGGCGAGTCGGCCTCGTCTGGGGAATGGGCCTGACAAGCGCAACTTTGGATGACCATAACTTCCTTGTCCAGTGTTGCACGTTGTTCTTGGACTCACATGAAAATCTCTCGAGTCAATCCTTTCACTTCCTGTGGATGTGTATTTGTTCCCTCATTCACAAGTTAGTCTTCCTGTCCTCAATTACGAATCTGATGGTATTGTTATGTGTCATTGCTTGATAAGTCTCAGGTGACACGTGGTATGCATGAATGAGACTATTATATAGCTTGTTATCTGGGTTACCTATTGGAAAAAAAAGACCTCCGGGATTTGAGGTGTCTGACCCATCATTCTTATCCTAGGTGATTCTGAATCGATCATCTTGACCTTTGGCGAGGTTAATACTAAGAAAACACTCTAAGTGTTGTTCTTTATTCAAACTATTTTTAATCTTACCAAACCTCTTTTACTTGGTTAATACTATTACAATTACAGTCTTTAACTTTATTTTATATTGACAGAAAAATGGATCAATCATTATGGAAAGTAAAGAAGTTTACAATTCATTGTTCTCAATGTGATGATTTGATGATGGAAAAGCTATCTGCCGTAATAACATCTGATCTGGGATCTGTTTGAGACTCAAATAAATCTTCTGTAAGGGTTCCATATCGCGACATTCTTGAAGAAGAATGTAAACAAGGCGACTTTGCCCTCGCACTCGTCTGACTTAAATGATCGAGGAAAATGTAGGAACTTTATCCATGACTAATCCCTTCCTCTATCGCAACATAATAAAGTGAAGATTAGCGGATGAACTGCATGCAATAAAGACAGCTAAGTCATGTGAAAATGGTAAAAGATATGCATAACCTGATGGAGTTGAGCAAGTGGCTTTCATGACTTGATAGAAAGTTTCAACATGGACCAGCTCAGAAAAGTCTATTATTTAAAAAACTCTATAAATGACAGCTGATCTTCCATTCAATTAATTCATTTATAACAAAGTAGAATTATTACATGCGTGACAAACAAAACATGGGTTCAGATGTTATAACAATAAGACAGAAAAATAATCTTCAAAGAGGGCCAGCAATAAAGAACCTGCGACCTGTATCATTCAGCCGGAGATCTCTGGTGAAAATAGTTTATGTCACGACCAGTAAAAAGCTCAAGGCCATCAAAATTGCTGCATTAAAGTCAGTGCATTTTATAAATTTAATGAAGCTGAGATCGACGAGTCAAGGTCGATTCGTGGCACAAAGATTTACATGTTCAACATTTCATTGATAAGGACGGAGAAGAAAGTCGTCATGAGAAAGAAATTATGTTGCGACATATAGGTGGTAGAATCAAGAAATCCTATGCAAGCGCATAACTTTCTATTAACAAATAGAGTGAACAATTGAAGAGAAAAATGTATGCCATACAAAAAATTATCATCGCGCGAGTTTAAGAAATGAAATGTATAAAGTGGATGAAAAAATTATGTCATGACACAAGACATTCACATCGCGATAAGAACAAAAGCGTTGGATCAAAACTACGTCACGACATTATCAAAAATTACATTAGCAACATAATCAAGAAAAAACTGAAGAATCTTCTATTCTGCGACACTGCTTTGATAAGATCTGATGAACGACAAAGAAATTGAAGACTCTTTGTACAATACTATTTAGCTACGTGAGGTAATGATTAGACCATAAATTTGGGGATCAAGCTGGTCTTAGAAGTGTAAATGACGCTGAAGTCTATAAACCAGATCCATCTAGAGCTGCGTATCTGACTTCATTATTCGATTCTTGGGTGCAGTTGACAACTCTTTGTATATTATTTTTTTCTTTTATTTTTATTTATTTATTTTAAAAGTAGATTTGTTGATGTGGATTTTAGTGAGTTTATTTTTATTTTACTACAGAGTTGATCTGTGGAAAGCTGAAGTGAACCAAATTTGGGATTTCTTGTAAAATTTTATTTTCTCTTGTTTGAATTAAGTTGAGTTGGAAAATTTCTGAATTTCATTTGTTTAGGTTGTTTACTTCATTTTTTTTTTCCTGAATTAGTTAGTCACTTATATGGTGAACTAATTTTGAAAGGTTAGCCGGTCCTTCTACAGAACCAGACAGGTTCAACATTACTGAATTTTCCTGATTAGTTAGTCACTTATATTAGTTAGAATTCTTGAATTTATTTGATTGGTATTATTTTTGAACTTAATTGTTACTAGTACTAGTCCGTGTACCCAAGAAAAGTATTGTATCTTGCTCTGATTTCTAAGAGGCCCTCTGTGTGAGACATAGATGGAGAATCCTGAGGGTATAGAGTTGTTCTTTATGGGTATGGTAGACTAATACTTTTGAACTAATGAACTCTGAAAGATTACTCAGATAAATCACTAACTGACTCATAGTTGAGGATAGTTTGAAATGACTATCTTTAACCTTCGAAGGTTTCTCCTATACAAATAGAAAGGATTTTGATCCCAGTGTTAGCTAAGATCTAATCAAGGAGATGGAGAATTCATGAGTATTGAGGATGAATCTCATCTAAATGAAGGCTTGATATACTGTCTTCAAGGGCGAGAATTCTTGAGTCCAAGATCTAGATACAAAATGCTGAAAAGGAAAATACTTCGACTCTTAGAAGTTATGTACTACAAGTAGTGATTAGATTATGAGTCAAGTAACATGAATCTCTAATTAGTGAAGAAGGCATGGTTAAGGGAGAAATCGAACTATACCTGATGCATCTTTGACAAATTTAGCATTCCAACTTATGGCTTAGCTAATATTCAAAATGATGCAGAAATTGACAATTATTCATTGGTCTATGTCCCAGTGTTGTCTAACTCAATGAACTCTCAATTTCATTCTTATTAATATTTTATGTATACTTGTGAAATTACTTAGTATTATTTTATTCGTTCTCTAATCATCTTAATAATGAAGTTCAAATAGTAAGGATCTTGAGTAGCTGGGGTAGTTAGTTTTATGATTCATCATCCATCTTCGTGGGAATGATATCTAGACTTAATGAAAATCCATTTTTATTACTTGTCTGATACGTGCACTTCCATGATGATTTAGACCAATAAAAAATGATCGAGTTTACAAAAAATGACAAACACATATTTTCATGAAATTGGTCCAGCCGAGTTTTGTTGCCCTATTTGAGGATTAGATAATAGTCCTTTGGTGGCAATGTCATAAATTTTATATATATATTCCGAACAACAATTTTTTGGTGTCTTTGTTGGGGACTTTATTTAGTCTTCGGTAGCAGTGCTAATTACTTGGTAAATTTGGTTAATATATATATAGAAGAAAAAATCAGATGTGACATAGGCAAACCTAAGGGTCTTACCTTTTTCGACTTTGGATTACGCCTTCATGTTAGTGAAGCTTCCTCTTCGTACGCTTCGCCGCGGTGAGCAACCTACTGCAAATCAACAACTTCCTCTTCACCTGATTTTTTCCATCACTTTGCTTTATTTTCTTTCATATTCTACAAAACTTTGCAGAATGGGGGATTAGTGTAATATTGATGAACAGGGTATGAATTTAGTGTAATATTTATTACTTCTCAGTGTATGGATCTAGTTTTGAGCATTGCACTAAAATTCTAGAGATTGTACTATAGAGGTGCCAAGACAAGAATTTAGCTCTGAATTGGGAAAAATGTCATTTGATGGTAATAGAAGGAATTGTCTTGGGACACAAAATTTCTGCAGCTAGGTTGGAAGTTGATCAGGCAAGGTTTCTGTCATAAAAACTCATTTTCCACCTACACCAATTAAAGGGATAAGAAGTTTCCTGAGACATGATGGATTTTATAGGAGATTCATAAGGGACTTCTTAAAAATTTAAAGACCATTATGCAGATTGTTGGAAAAATATGCAAAATTTGATCTTGATGAATCATGCTTGTCTGCATTTGAATATATTAAGTACATATTGGTTATAGCTCCCATCTTGGCAACACCATACTTGAACAAAGAGTTTGAAATCATGTGTGATACTAGTGACTATGCAATAGGAGTAGTTTTGGCACAAAGAATAGAGAAAATTTTTAGGGCCATATCACTGTCGTGCTTTTTTTTTGCAAAACCTTCAATGAGCCGCAAGAAAACTACTCCGCCCGCAGAGAATGAGAATGCGGCAATGGTTTTTTCTTGTGAAAAATTTAAACCATATATATTGGGGTCCTAAGTCATCATACACACTGATCATGCAGCAATTAAATATCTAATGGCAAAGAAATATGCTAAGGCAAGATTGATGAGGTGGGTACTACTGTAGCAAGAATTTGATTTGGAGATCAAGGATAAGAAGGAGCGTGACAATGTGATAGTTGATCAATTGTCAAGAATGGAAAAACCTATTGAAGTGGAAAAAGGGATAGAAATAGAAGAAAATTTCCCTGATGAGCAGCTTTTTCAAGTATCAGTTCAAACACCATGGTATGTTGATATTATGAATTTTAAACACATGGACTTATGCCCACCAGAATTCAACTTCTGATGAGAAAGAAGTTGAGAACTAATGTCATGTTTTATATATGGGATGACCCATTGCGTTTTAGAAGAGGAGTATATCATATCATTAGAAGATGTGTACCAAAGACAGAACACACTAGAATTGTGGATAGATGCCATTCATCACCATATGGAGGACACTTTGCAGGAGACAAAACAACCTAGAAAATTCTCCAATAAGGTTTTTATTGGCCAGCCTTATTTAAAGATTGTTATGAATGGGTCAAACATTGTGACAAATGTCAGAGAATGGGAAATACTAATAGAATAAATGAGATGCCTCTACATCGAATTATGGTGATGCAGATTTTTTATGTATGGGGAATAGACTTCATGGGGCCTTTCACACCTTCATTTAGAAACTTATACATTCTCTTAACTATGAATTATGCATCCAAATGCTTGAAAGCCATAGCTTGCCCTTGAAAAAATGCCAATAAAGTTGTGGGGTTTATTCAAAAGAACATCTTGAGCAGATTTGGAGCCCCTAGAAATATTATAAGTGATGAGGGAAGCCATTTTGCAAACAAGCTATTTGCAAAACTCATGAGCAGATATGGAGTCAAACATGTCATGAATTTGGCTTATCACCTCCAATCGAATGGGAAAGTTGAGATAATAGAAAATCAAGAATATTCTTGAAAAAGGCGTTAAATACTGATGAAACGATTGGTTAATTAAGCTAGAAGATTCATTGTGGGTTTATAGAACTGCTTGTAAGTCCCCTATTGGAATGTCCCCATACAAAATTGTCTATGGAAAGCAATGTCATGTACCTCTGAAACTTGAGTATAAAGCAATGTGGGCAATAAAAAAGTTGAACCTTGATTTCCAAGCTGTAAAAGAAAAGAGACTTCTCCAATTGAATGAATTAGAAGATGTGAGAAATGAAGCCTATGATAATGCTAGAATTTACAAGGATAAGATTAAAAAGTGGCATGATTAGAAGATTTTGAGGAAGGAATTCAGAGTAGGAAATTAAGTCCTACTGTACAATTCAAAGCTAAAAATTTTTCCAGGAAAACTCAAATCAAGGTGGAGTGGTCCATATACAATTGCAGTTAACCCTGTTGGAAAAATAACACGTAAAACCACTTCTATAGATGAGTTTAAAGTGAATGGTCAAAGGTTGAGACACTACCTAGGAGGAAGATTAAATGAGGAAGAGTCCCATATTAGAAAAGATGGATAGAATTGCTGAATTGAGAAAACACTGTAGCAAATGTCTAGCTAGAGACATAAAACTTGAGCAGCTACTTAGGAGGCAACCCAAGCAAATTTTAAATTGTTCATAGATGAAGAAGCTACAAGGATACATGAAGATCAATTTTAAAGCATCTCCAACTATACTGAATCATGCAGAGATTACTACAAAGGGGGGAGTTCACTTTTAAATCTATTTCTTTAGAGATGATGCATGAATAAGTTTAGAGGAATATGATTTATTTGAGTTAGAAAATCAACCAGTAGCTTTATTGTCGTTGTTGAATGGTTGTGTGGAAATTTATGTAATAGTATGAATCAGTGCTTACTTGATTAAATTGGAAAAATCTGAAATGTTACTGTTTATGTTTGAATTAAGGTCCTTCAACATCTTTAGACTTATATGCACAAACATAAATTGGAATTGCAGACAAAAAAAGGGAAAAACAAGTGCAATGTTTCTATTTAAAAGGCTAAACTCCCATTCAATGTTGCAACATCAACAGAAGTGTCGCGACACCAAGCTTTAAAATTTCCCCAATGTCGCGACACCAAGCTTTAAAATTTCCCCAATGTCGCGACATCATCGCGACATTACCTTAATGTCGTAACAGCAGATTTCAAATGTCGCGACATCTCAGATATATAAGAGCTTAGTGAGCCAATGTCACGACATCAGAATTCTCAATGTCGTGACATCACACTAATGGATGAACAACATTACTCCAATATCGCGACACCAACATTTCAATGTCGCGACATCGCAAAGATACAAGAGCTACACCAAGATTGACTTCAAAGAAATTTCACGACATTGCTGTGACATCAAGTTATTAGCGACGTACATTTTCAATATCCGCGACATCCCATTAAAACCATGTGAAGAAATCTGAATAATGTGGTAACGCATTGCCGACATGCAGCGACATCAAGTCTATGTACATTGCGACATCAGAAAGTCATTGTCGCATCAATATTTCCATACTTTTGAACCCTAACCTTCTCAAAGCCTCGCAAAAATCCAAACCATGTCGAATCCAGGCTCTCCATCCCTCGACGAAGTTATAGGAGATGTTGTGGATGAGATTCTATAAGAAAACGCTAATGAAGTTGAGAGAAGTAGCGGGAAGAACTGAGAAAGCCACAGAAGTCGTGTGAAGGAGATTGAAGTAGTGGTGGAGGAAGGAGAAGCCAAAGCTTTCTACTCCCACAAAGGAGCATAAGTGTTCTAGAAGCATGGCTATTACCGTAGCTACTCCAACAATATTTATAAACCTAATTCCTCCTACTACCGTAGCATGGCTATTACAGTATAGTGGCTCTAGGGTCGAACACAGAGATAGGTTTTCTTCGCACAAATGATTAACAATTAAGGCCAAAATGGTGAATTCATTTTGGATTTTAAGGTTTGATAAAAACATGGGGGTTTTAATGGTGAAAACATGGAATGAAATGAAATAAAAATATAAAAGAAGGCTCCGTGAAGTGCCAGGCTACTAGTCTTGGATTCGAAAGGTAACTAAGGGTCCTCGGTACTTTCCTACCGCGGATAGGGAGGATGACATAGTCATCTCCCGAGCAAATCTTCATTAGCTATAAAAGATTTGGACTTCAAAAAATAATTTTCCTTTTGAAAGATGGCATTTATTGAGCATTCAAGGTCTCGGACAATGAAAACCTTTCTCCTTAGTCCACTACACAGGTAATAATAAATGGCAACTAATGAATCTCGATGGATGCAACAATAAGCATCCAGACACAAAGATTACCCAAATCTGGGTTATTCAAGGTGTGCAGGATTTGAACCCTATGCTTAGGGAACACATAAATGACGGTAGATACCTGCGGTGGCATAAGCCCTCGGGAACCCTTACATCAGATTGTGGCTTGACCTCTGCTGGGAAAAGAGGTTCTAGCCACTCGTTAATTAGTACCAGTGCTATTTTGAGCCACATTGAATGAGTTTGAGTGCTTTTTGCGCACTAATCATATGGTCACGATTGTCATGTGCATGTCCGCAGTGCTTGATTGGTTTCGATTGTTTGGATAGTTTTGCGGTCTTGGGAACTTGATCAACAGCTTCAGTTCTTGGTCTTGAATGTGAGAATCCTCGACGATTCACCAAAAATGAGGCGTTGAAATGTCCAAAATGAATTGAAGAATTGAAGCCAGATTAGTGAGGTTGATGCGGTGGCAAAGCAGGCAAGCGAGGAGGAAACCGAGGAATTTCTCTATACATTTACGAAATTTGGATTGCGAAATTTCGCGATCTAGCAGTACAAAAGCTAAGCTAGCGAATTTTCGCTAACTGGCAATTCTTGTTCATACTTCGAAATTTTCATTTCGCTATCTCTCTGGTGAATTCGCTAGGCTAGCGAATTTAGCCTAACATAAGAGCCCCCAAACTATCTTGCCAATTCCACATACTTGAAATTCTTTGCCCATTTGTTTTTTGATATTTTGATTCAACGACCACGTATTGATTAATTACCATGTTGTCCACATTTGTAATTTCATATTTTAGGCCGTTTGTCATTTCACACCTTAGGGTTGGCTATATAAGCTCCCCTACAACTTTGTTACTCTAACTTTTCATTTTTTATGCAAGTTTTCCCGCAGCTTTGATTTTAGGTTTTATTTTGCTCTCTTCTATATATAACTCTCATTTTCTCGACTACTTGAGCACGCCAGGGATGACAACTCGAGGATGTAACTAAGCCTCTGAGTATGAAGAAGGAGGGTTGCTGCTGGTTTTGGGAGTTCTTGCGAGGTTGTCCTCGTTAACTTTAAAAGTACTACGGTATGGTATTTATGGTTCGAAACTTTCGAACTAGGGTTTAATGCCATTTAATGTCTTTTTTTTTGTCAATACTTGTCATGCTTTAGGAGTTCCCGATTGCATTCTTAATGGTAGATGCAGATATCGCTAGATGTCTTTGTTCTGACCGTGAAATGAAGATTGAATGCTAGGGTTCAAAAGCCCAGCCCAGGTTTTTAAATGCTTAGTATTTGATTGGACTCAAATAGAGTCTTAGTTCTAGGTTAGGTTTTTATAGCTAAACAAAAATCGGTTTGGCTTTGACTATATGTTGTTGCCGTAATGCGAGGAAATAACTTGAGGACATCTTCATAACCCCATTATGCTCAAGCTAGTGATCGAAACCTTGAGGTTACCATTTCACACTAATTTAAGCCACTTGATTTGCTGAGTAAACAACAAACTACATTTTTAACTAAATCCAAAAGTCGAACAAAAGTCACCCGATTGCAACATTAATGCGAATCATTCGTGGGATGAAAACCCGTCCCAGGTGTTAGGCCACTGAACCCCATATCTCTTGCGTGTTAGCTTGACTCACGGTAGGAGGAAGTATAGGAAATTTGTTGATTAGGATCACCCTACTTGCGCAGTCAAATAGCGCCGTGAGGATGGTGCGAAACTACGTATGATGAGTTAATGTGTACTTGTAATCCACATTTGGTGTAGGTGACCTTTTAACCACTTTTTGAATTCCGTTCTTTGTAACTCCGGGTTTTCCTTTATGGCGATTCTTTGCTTGTTACTATTTTGCAATCGGTTTGTTTTGGCTGCTGTGACCTTTCTTTGGCAAGCTTTGTTTGTGTTCTTTGTTTGTTTCATTTGTGCAGGTGTTTATGTTGGGACAGAGGGATGTCAGTAGATTGCAAGAGTGAGTGCACCGATTGGCTTGGTACATGAAATCGGTGTGCCTGTTGACCAAATGGATCCTCTGCCTGAGGGAACAACAAAGTCAACAAGCACCCTATGAATCCATGACATGGTCGATGAGAGGGATCACACATCTGGGATTTGAAGGAGTATGTAACTTTTGGGAGGGTATAGCAGATATGGGATTGTTGAAGTTGAGGCTTTCCCGGGTTAACCCTCGAGGGCAAGCCTGAAACATGAAACCGATTCACGAGGCCCTAGAGCGATTAGAAATTGGTAGATCTTCAGGCTGAATTTTTGAAGAAGTGTGGTCTTTGACAGACCAGCAGTTTGAAGAAACGGATCTACACTTACTCGACTGTGAATGTGAGAAATTATCGGTGGTGGGGAGGTTCATGGAGACCATCAATGCATGTCCCTTTCATGGTTTTGATACATGGATCTGAGTGAATCATTTCTACCAATGGTATGTCCCCACCATGAGCATTTACTTTAAACCATGTGTGGACTGATTTTGAGCAAAAATCCAGATGAAGCATGGATTTCTTGAATTATGGCTGTTTCCAGCTTGGTCTGACAGGTGAGGAAACTGAAAGAATGAAGCCTTGATCCACCAAAGGGAGGCATTTATACACTTTAGAATATGTGGAAATGAAAGCGAGAATATCAACCTAGCTAGGAGATGGAAGCGGAAGGAAAAGTCTCCATGAGTGTGACGGTGGCCAAATCTTTGTACAGGTCGATCCATTACCATCAATTGTGCCTTATTTGTCCATCCGGGAGAACACTATCCAGATACCCCATCGATTGAAGGATTTGATGTCGAGCATGCTAATGCATTGGGCAATACAAACCACAACCACAATGCCCCATGCGGTATGCGTACAATTCGATTGGAATAATCACCGGATCTCTCCTAGAAACCTAATCCCCACACGCACATGTACTTCAGTGCAAAACAGAGTTTGGTTCCCTACATCTCTCAACCTGACCATCATCATCCCACTTCTCACATTGAACAAGCTATATTGAATTTGAGAGAGAACCAGGTGGTGAAGGCAATTTTGTGGAAAAACAAAGGGATCAACGTGCAAATTGGCCTGAAAAGGGTGATCTTGTAGAAAGTACATTGAACAAAAGAATAGATGGGCTTGAGAGCAACCTTAATCGAGGAAAATTGATAATCTCACGGTATTCAATTACAGATCAACCTTTGCTGGAGAGTGCACAGGGAGAGAAGGTTCAGTCCCAAACATTGCCAAATCTAAAAGGAGTCCATGAGGTAGGTTCGTCTAGCAATTTAGGGATAGATGAAGTGAAAGCTATCATCACTTTGAGGAGTGGAAAGAGATAGGCAACCGGTGCCACATGTGCTGAAAAGCATAAGGAAAGGAAGGCGAGCACGAAGGGAGGTAATGTCGGTCAGTCCGGTGAGAAAAGCATGCCCCTCCATTTCCCAGAAACCTTTAGGGGTAAAATAAAATCCGAACAGTGAAATTTGGGAGGTGCTAAGGCGTAGTGAAGGTGAACATTCCATTGCTTGACATGATTAAGCGAGGTCCAAACTTATGCTAAGTTCTTAAAGGACACATTACGATCAAGAAGGATTAGGCATTGAAAAGCCTTCCCGTAGAAACGAGTCGGTCTGTAATCAGAGGCGAGAACCCGGTCGAATACAGGATCCGGGATCCCCGCGATATCGATCCCGACATTGGTGGGACTTGCGCGAAATAACTTTGCCCCAGACTTGGGAGCCCCGGTGTAAACCTCTTGCCATGCTCAGTGTATAGCGGAGGTTAGGTTTAAGGAACTCAAACCTACGACATCACTTTGTCATTGTGGCCAGATCGGTGAGGAGGTCTAAGGGAATAGTTGGGGATGTCTTGGTAAGGGTGGACAAGGATTCTCTTGCCGGTGGAGCTTTGTAGTGCTTGATCTTAGAACGATAGCAAATGGGCGATCATGTGCCCGATTATCCACAGGAAGACCATTTTTTGGCCCTTTGCGCGATATGATCATCGATTCTTGAAGTAGATCGTCGACTCACATTTGAAACGACATTGAAGCTGATATTTTCACTTGATATGAGCACAAGGTAGTGGAATGTCAAGGTGATGAGTGCCTTCAGTTGACCAGCGTGCGAGAGAAGCAGTGTCCGTAAATTCGCGAGTGGTTAAGGAAAATGAAAAATTGGTGAAGGATTTAATGCTTTAACGTCATTCTGCTGGTCGAAACCAATCAGCCCAAAATCTACCTGGGTAGAAGAAAATCAACACGAATGGACCCGACATGAAATTTTGCTGACCTGAAAACCCTTCATAGGGGTTAGAACTCCTCCTCGCCTGACCCTCAGCGAATAAATATGTGAAAATTAGTGGTTTGGTGTTCTCTAAAACAGTGCTGACTCAAAATTTTTTGGTTTTGTTTTACAATTGGTCAATTTGATAGTTACTATTTTTGTATTAACTTTTCTTTTTAGTAACCTAATTTTAATTTTATTTTATTATTTTTTTATTATTATTATTATTCTTGGGTTTTTGTTAAAAATAATAATTTTTGTTACCACGATTTTAATGCCTAAACCAAAATTTTTATATTTTTATTTGGAGATGGATAACGATTGACGAAATTTGCTATAATGAAGTGGCGTGCGGCCAGCTCTTCGGCTTCAGGAGGAGCCTATCGGTGTCAGCCGATTTATAAAAAGGAGGGGTGGAAGGTAAAAATGGAATGAATGAATGGGGGTGGAAGGAAGGTAAAATGGAATGAAGATGAATGAAGTGGAAGGGATGTCAAATGGAATGAGAGATCACCCCTAACACCTTCTTGTGAGTGCTTGACCACCGCCACTGACCCCCAACGCCGCAGCCTGTGCTAGCCTCGAGCCCCTTCTTGAGTCTGCATGTTACTTTGTCATACATCTTAGCCCTCGGCCTAGCCAGTAGGGCCACCAGTCCCGAGCTGGAGTGTGACGTATTGAGTGCACTTCCACTCCTAGCAGTGAGCCCTGCTCTGCCCCTATAGACTCTCGACTACGAACATGTGATCACTTCCAGGTGGTTTTCTCACTATAGACCGGGGTCGGGTTATTTCGGGGGAGATGGAGACAGGACACTCTGGAAGTAAAAATGGAATGAAGATGAATGGGGGGTGGAAGGAAAAAATGGAATGAAGATGAATGCCACCACCCCCGACCTCATGCGTGAGCGACATGCGCGTCTGACCCCCATTGCCCTGGCACCGCGCGCCTTCGGGCCATTGCCCGGTGCCGCGGCTGCACGTCACGCCATCTTAACCTCGGCTGGCCAGTGATGAGAGCCTGATCCGGCGGGTGTGAGGCGGTGCACTTCGGCTCTAGCGGTGAGTACGCTGCGCCACATGAACTCTCGACTACAGGACATGGTCGCACCGGTGGTTCTCCTATAGACCCGGGGTGGAGTTCATGCTCGGGAGATGGAGGACGAGACACTCACCAGTACAGGTGCCCCATTCTCTGCGGACCTGCTGCGGTTGAGCGACTGCGGTAGCCCGATTCTGCGGTTCTACGGGGAGCCTCGGGGATTCGGAGGAGTATCGGACGAGGTTGGGACCTCGGGCCTTCCGGTGCCTCGATGACATAGGAGGCCCCCAGGCCACTCCAGCGGGCCGGACGTCGGGCTGGGGGAGTCCTTGACATCTCGGCCTCAGCCATCCCCCCCAACAGAGGAGAGCTCATCCCCTCATCTATCTCCGACCTCGAGGATTAGGCGGTTGTTGTTCACTAGGACCGGTCAGAATGTAGATCTGACGAGACTTCCATGGGAGACTAAATACGACATGCCGGCATTGGCCGTGACCCCGGTTCGAGAGACTCCATGAGGCGATCTTGTGATGCACTCCTAGCGCCATTTACCTGACACCGTGATTTTATTACCCGGGTGGTGCCAGTTCTACCACTCCATGACTTCCGGGAGTCTGGAGTCCGTGGGCTAGATTCACCAGCGTGATCGTGGGGTACTCGAGCGGCCCGAACATTTCAGATTGCATTGGGCTGCCGATGGCGAACCAATTTTGGGATGCGAGATTGGCCCTGTGTGACCGACGGGAGGTCATTGTCTTCTTAGAAGATCTCGGCCCGGGACGGTCCTCTTCACGAGGGCGACTTCCACCTCGGATGCTTCTCGTGGATCACGCTTCGGACCCGACTTGTTCCCGTTTAGCGGCACTACGTTCGGTAACGAGACCATACTCGAGGCCACAGTCTGGGGATCGGAGGATTGGTTAGGTCCCTCTGGCCCGGTCATGACCGCCTGGCGTACTTTGAGGATAAGGTCCGCGCCAAGGGCTGGTTAGTAGAGGGTTTACCATTGTTGATGCCGCGCTGGCGGGCAGATCTGAACATCACAGGATTCGGACCAACATCGAGAGGAGGATCGATGCCCTGGTCTGTCATAGAGCGATCCTTGACCATCATAGATCTCCTTTCTCCCTCCAGCGACGGGATCGGGAGGAGTGCCCAGATGAGGTAGCGAGGATCCCCAGGAGATGATCTGTTCCGGAGTAGAGGTAGAGATGGGAGAGCCCGGTGCGGTCGTCTCCTCCATCTCCTCCTCCACCTCGCCGGCTGACCACTGTGCCGCCTTCTTAGGCCCCTTCACATCTGGTAGCGGCATTCTCGGGCGTGTTCGGAGTTAGTTCGAGGGAACTTCTTCTTTGTCATGGATCTTTGTCTGCGGCGCTTGCTACCACCGCGGCGTCGTTGGACCAGCGGTTGGCGGCCAGGGCCACTATGAAACCTGACCATGCCATGCTTCTGCATTATCATGAGCCACCTCGGTCTCCTTTGACCTACATCCGAGATCAGTCAGCAGCGGCCTGTAGGCGTGCTGGCGGCGACGCGGCGACGGATCGCGGCACATCCCACCATCACCTGAGAGTGAGGTGGTCACCTCCCTTTCTCTAGCTTTCCTATCCCGGTGAGGCATGTTTCTTTGGTGCAGGGAGGAAAAATTTGGGATTAAAGTCATCTTACAATATATTTTGTCTTGTTTTCATTTGTGGCCCTATTTTACTCATTTGGCCTTAAGATTCATGTATTAGCAGTAGTAAGCGATGATCGTTTATTATGACTAGCTATATTAAGCATGTATTAGCCCGGTTGGTTATATCAAAGCTTTATAGCATTATTTACAATTATTACACTTTGAATCATTTGTACCTACATTTGTGTTTCTCTTGCCTTTAGTTGAAAAATTGAAGCCCTGTATGATATCTTAATGATAGAACACTTCCATCATGTTGATTTAGTTTTTGGTCAATTGAAGTTCGACATATTCAACCTTGAACATTCCCCGCTTTAACCTAATTCACATTGCACACCGGATTGTATCAATAGGTTGAAGCTATATACCTCTTTCACTTTGCAAAGCTAGCCTTTTGACTTGTTGTGACGTATGTCAGGTTTTTTGTTACCATTATGAAAACCAATGTAGTCTTCAAATGAAAAAGAAAAGAAAAAAAGAAAAAAAGAAAAAGAAAGAAAAAGAAAAATAAAAAATCATAACTTCTTTGCCTTGAAACGAACGGTCAGGGGTATATGCGAAAGCCTTTAAAGCAGCATGCAAGCCTTAGTGGTTGGGAGTCATCGACTTAGTGTTAAGCTGCAACGGTGGATGGTAAGAGCTTGGCGAGTTGTAGGTGCTTAATTCTCGAAGTCATTGAAGTGGGAGTCTGAGCTGCGAGGAGTTTGTGGTCAGTGATCCTTTTCGGCTTGATGCCACTGTAAACGTATGGTGGTTGGGGTCATCGGTGGACCTGTTACATGGACTTTGTTGAAGTCGGGTTTTTAGCATTACACCACATTGCCAATCAAGGAAGAAATAAGAACAACTAGTCCTATTGGTTGTTATACCCCAGAGCCATATGATGTAGCTTCTAGGTTGGGGGAGGGAATAGCTTTATTAGCTCAATGTTGGTTGTAGAACTGATTGAATTTTGGTAGGATTGAGGTTGACTTCCTTAGAGCCGTGTTGCCACCAAAACTTGTTCTTATGGTTTTTGTTATTTCATCTGGGTTTCATACAGTGTAAATTGTTCATTACACAAAGAGTAAAGCTGTCTACGTACATACACTTTTTGAACCATATACACTTTTTGAACCATATACACTTTTTGTAAAAGCACAGCATGCATACCTTTATTGTTTTTAGCATTGCTAAGGGACTAGCAACGTGTCGGTTGGGGGGTGTGATTATTTTGAAAGTGCTTATTTTGAATACATTCGAATGGGTTTGAGTGCTTTGCGTACTAATCATATGAATTAAGCTGATTGTCGCTGTTGCATTGTCGCTTAGTACTTTTGATTGGTTTTGAGATTGTTTGGATAATAGTTTTTGCGAGGTCTTAAGGACTTGATGTCTGACAAGCTTGCTTCTTGGTGCTGAATGTGAGAATCCTCGGCATTCTGGTAGGGCGTTGAAATGTCAAAATGAATTGAAGAAATTGAAGCAAATTAGTGAGAGGGTTGATCTGCGGTGGCAAAAGCAGGCAAAGCTTGGGGAGGAAACCCGAAATTTATTATACATTGTGAAATTTCATTTGGGATTGCGAAATTTCACAATCATATCGAAAATTTATAATCTATGAAATTTGCTGTGTGTTAACCTAAGCTAAGCTAGCGAAATTTCACTAACCTATAGCCAGGAATTCTTTGTTCATAGCGAAATTTTTCATTTTAACTCTATCTCTTGTAATTTATTCTATGAATACTAGTGAATTTTCGGTAACATGTGAACTTCCACTATGCTAGCGGAAATTCATTGCATAACGAGAAATTGTTGCCTGTGTTTTTTGTTTTGATTCCCAAGCGACCGCGTTTTGATTAATTACCATGTTGTCCTAATTGTAATTTCATATTTAGGCCTTTTGTCATTTCACACCTTGGGTTGGCTATATAAGCACCCACTACTGACTTTACTTCTTTTCATTTTTATGCAAGTTTTCCCATGACTTTCATTTTAGGTTTTATTTTGCTCTCTTCTCTCTCCTCTTTCTCTCATTTTCTCGGCTGTAACCACACCTTGAGGATGACAACTCAAGGGGATGCTTAGCCTAAACCTCAAACAACAACGAAGTTGAGGTTCTTGCTTGGTTTTGGGGTTCACTGCCAGATTTGTCCTCATCTTTAAATCTTCACCAGTATGGTATTTATGGTTCCAAACTTTCCAAACGGGTTGCAATGCCATTTAATGTCTTTTCTTTGGTCAATACTTGTGTCATGCTTTAGGGTTCG
The DNA here is from genome assembly GCA_016808115.1 of Tetrastigma voinierianum. NCBI lineage: Eukaryota > Viridiplantae > Streptophyta > Magnoliopsida > Vitales > Vitaceae > Tetrastigma > Tetrastigma voinierianum. The sequence continues at coordinate 192,811 of JAEQBH010002808.1, forward strand.
GTGCATTCTTAATGGTAGATACCCAGCGATATCCTTAGATGTCATTCACGGAAGCCATTAGTAAGGTTGAATGCTAGGGTTTCAAGTATTGGACTTTAAATGTAGTATTTGATTGGACTCAAATAGAGTGGTTATAGGGTTAGGTTTTATGGCCCAAACAAAAATCCAGGTTTTGGCTTTGACTTTATGTTGTTGCCATAATCTGAGGAAATAACTTGGGGACATCTTCATAACGTTATATCAAGCTAGTGATCGAACCTTCAAGGTTGATTTACCATTTCCACACTTTAATTTAAGCCACTTGAGTTGCTTAGTAAACAACTTAAACTCCCACAATCTTTAACTAAATCAAAGTCCAAACAAAGTCTCACCAATTGCAAACATTAGCCACGAATCATTCGTGGGATGAAAACCCGTCCCGTGTTCGACCCTGAACCACTATCTGAAGTAGCTTGACTACGGCGATGAAGGAGGAAATATAAAACAAATTTTGTTGATTGGGATCACCCTGCGTAGCGCGAATCACTCATCCTCTAAGATTTGTCATTTGGCTATTGAGAAAATGAGGGAAAGTGAGGGAAAATGAGAGAAACTGAGAAAGAGTGGGAGATGCTAGAAGGTTCCCATCCAAAAATTTTATTAATGAGGAAAAAAAGGGTCTCCCGGTTACAATGTTTGCTTGGGCTTATATACTGCCCCAAAACAATACAAATTAAAAGTGACAGGTGCGTGGGAGTGGTAGGGGTGAAATTGTAGTGATTGAAAATGCAGTCCTACTCCATTTTTTCTGCTTTGCTTTCTGCTTCTCTTTTCTTCTGGTTTTTCATTTGAAGCTATGACTTGAACTTGGATTCTCCATGGTTGAGCTGAATCCCTATCTACAGAATAAAAAGCTCCAAAACAACAAACTGCATACAAAATTTGATTAGTAGCTTTGCTAGGTCCTAAACATGCCAATTGGGCTAATTAGGCTGATTAGTACACAAAAAGTGCTCAAAACCTGTATTAATAAGGGTGTAAAATAGCACTTTTTGGGTTGTAATCACACCCCCGAACTGACACATTGCTAGTCCCTTAGTAATGAAAGAAGAAGAAAGAAATCAAATGCAAGATGAGCTATAAATATATCTACACAAAAAAAGTGGTTTTCAAAATTATTGAAGTGATAAAACCCAACCTGCAACGTAAGTTATGAAATCCATGTCCAATGACCATCTCAAGAAGATTGTGTGCTATGCAAAATCAAGTGTCAAAAAAGTGTCAACTCCTAGAGAACCAACCTAACATCTTCCACAAAAACCTAAGTGTTAACTTGATTAGTTTTCAAAAATAATTTGTCAAGCTATCCTCTCCTCCCAACCTAGCTTTTAGCTAAACCTAGAAGACTAACCAACCTCAATAAATCAGGACCCACTTTTATTCCACAATTCTTTTTGATGTAGGGGTGCAATGCCAGGGTATCGTAAACCTCAAGTGTCTATGGAACTGGGCCCAAATTGACATGACTCCCAACCAATTAAGGCTTAAGGCATCAAGTCATAAGGATTTTCTAATTGACTAACTCTTTTCTAGGTTTCACTGGACTCTTAATGAATTCAAAACTTCAGCACCTACAATTTACTGTTCCTACCTATTCACCCATGTAACGAGAACAAAGTCGGCGGCTTCCCAACCGGGGCCTGGCTTAGGGCAACGATTTAAAGATTCTCGCCATATACTTCTGACCGCGCTTCGGTTTTGAAGCATAAAGCTATTACAAATTTTCTTTGTTTTGTTTTTTTCTTGTCTTTTTTCTTTTCTTTTTTCTTTGAAAGACTCATTGGTCTTTTTTTGACCAGAGGTCTCACCTATTAAAAGGTGGTCAGCTACCAGGGTCGGATTTTTGCAAGGCTTAGGAAAAGCAAGGCGCTTAGCCTATAAATGAAATCTAATATTTACCACATTGTATGGCTAGTTCAATGTGGAAGAAAAAAGGTCGAATACCATAATAATTTCAATATGTTATTAACTCCACTAAGCATAACATCATTCTAACATCAACAATCGTTAGAACAAAATTTAAATTTCTCATACTACAAGTTGGGCATTATAAAAAAAAAAAAATTTCTGAAAATCAGAAACTAAAAGCATGAACTAGAAACTAAAAATATGAACTATATTGTATAAAAAAAAAAAAAAACAAAAAAAAAAACTAAATAACTAGAAAGCCAAATAATTAAACAAAAGACTTGCTCAAAAACATAAAACAACACTTCTTTGCTCTCCCAATAAGTCCTCAATGTGGCTATGGAATAAATTTAAGGGAGGAAGTGATACCTCCTTCATGAAATGTACTAGTTGATGGATAGGAGACTTCCCCGAGGCTTTCCAGGACCTTATTCACTGGGTGGGCCGAATGAACAAGTTGGAAGAAGGAAAGAGAGGAAAAAAAATGACCAGTTTGAGCATTTTGAAAATTATGCATTTATCATAATCTAAATTTTTTTTTTGGCTATATTTAGATTCTACACTCTCTAAGCTTTCCAACAATACCAAAATTTTCCAAAACGGAGTTCGGATGAAAAAGTTATGGCTAAAACAAAATCGGGCTGCAAAAAAAATTTAGGGCTGCGAAAATTCTCAATTTTCACAAGGTGCGAAATTTTGCAACTTGCGAAAATTTTGCAATCCGTACATTGAGATATATATATATATATATATATATATATATATATATATTTAGAAGAAAATTTATTATTATTATTATTTTTTGAAATATATATATTTTAACATAAAACCAAAATTACTATAGTATTGTTCTCTGATACCATACCAAGTGATTTTCCGATACCTTCTGATGTAGTTCACAGATTGTAAGAAATTCAAAAATTTTATTCAAGCGTGTTCCTTGCCGAAAATTCTTGGGCTCTTTCCTCTTAACTCTAAACCTCTTCTGCTGCAAAAAGTTGACACAAACTACAAAAATAACACAGGAAAAAATAAAAAAATAATTGTAAAAAAATTTAAAATTAAACTAGAAACAAAGATTAACTTGAGTTAGAAAATTTCAATAAGAAAAATAAAATAAAATTAAATCAACAAAAAGTGGGGAATTTGAGTCCCCCCGAGCTAACTATAAACCTTTGGAGAATTTAATTTGGAACTAGTAATTTGATTAATGCGGGGTTCAGGTGCTCGAATTTGAACGAGACGGTTTTGGTATAAGTAATCCGTTGTGCCATGCAACATAATCAGCTGCCAATGTCTTTAATGTAGTGGCAAAAGTTTGAACAATGGCCACTACCTTCCTAAAGTATTGCTCAGGCGTTACGGATCAGGATGGCCTTAGCGGTAGTGCTTCGGTGTTAGTGTATGTGCAGTGCTTAGGCGAAGATGTGCATTGGGTCAGGAGAGGGTGCTGTTGGCAGTGAACCAAGGTGAAGTGGTTTAAGAATAGGCTTTAGGGCTTGCCCATGCTTCACTTCCACTACCCTCCTCAGTCGACAAGGGATGAACTCCTTTTTCTCTCTCCATGGCCCATGGAGCAACACGTGATTTTGGGGCATCATGTGGTTCCTCATAAACCTGTGGTTTCACCTGTCGTTCCTCTTGAAATTTACTTTCTGATTGAGCCTATTCACCCAAAATAGTGTCAATCAGGCACTCTTCCCCTAGATTCTCTTCCCCTTGATGAACATGCTGTTGATTGGCAAGCCTTAAAATTGAATATTGCAGGATGTAAATTTTAAATAAGGTCACTTTAGACTCATCTAATTTTTAGTCAGGAGAGCTCTCCATAGTATCAATTCTTTTGATTTCTTTTAACATTCACACTTTGCTCCTTTATAAAGTACCCACACCAATTTGCTCTCCAGAAAGCAATATTGCTTCCTCAAGGTGGAAAAGTTAGCGTAGATTTGTGGTGGCTGAGAGTTGAGATCTTTGGCGGATGTGTGCGGGGAAATTCATCTTTGGCAGGGTCTTAGTTTTCATAGAATTACGGTATGACTTTCCTGACTATGGTTGTCAGTACTCCCATATGGTGCATTAATTGGAGGGTGTCTGTAATCACTCATGGACTTATGCACTAGGGTTTCCCTCCACTGGGTACTCACTATGTTGCTCTCCCTCCAGGTGTTCCATTTGGTCTATGTTTGAGATCAACTACGACCCGGTTCCTATGGGAATGACCTTAACTAACTTCCTCGAATTCCTTACCCCTTTGGAACATACTCCCTGCTGGAAAGCGGTCAACACCAAACAAGAAAAAAAATAGAAAAACAATTCTATCTAAAAAGGGTAATGTTAGCTAAAAAAATAAACAATGAAATAAAATTAACAAACTGACAAAAAAATGCTAGCGGAAAATAAAAGTAAATTCACAGATCTTGTAGTGAGATACAGTGTATATCATTCTCATTTGCACTTAGAGCACCATCCCGGCAACGTATAATTTTGATTCATGTGCAGTAGGGTGTTCTTAGATCAACAATATATAAACTAATTCCTCCTATTTAGTAGCATAGCTTCTACATTATAGTGGCTCTAGAAGATTCGAGCACAGGGATACGGGTTTTTCTTCGCACAAATATTAATTCTGATTAAGGTCAAAATGGTAAGTGTTTACAGTTTTGGGTTTGATAAAAACAGGGAGGTTTTGATGGTGAAAACTTGGAATGAAATGAAATAAAAATATAAAAGAAGGCTCTGTGAAGTGTCGGGCTACTAGTATTGGATTCCAAAGGTAACTAAGGGGTCCTCGGGTCCTTTTCCTAGCTTTGGGGAGGATGACCTATAGTCATCTCCCAAACCAAATCTTCATTTAGCTATAAAAATTGGACCTAAAATAATTTTCCTTTTGAAATATGGCATTTATTAAGCATTCATGGTCTCAAACAATGAATACCTATCTCCTTGACTGCCCATTAACTGTAAAGTAACCTTCGTAGATCTCGGTGGATCTAATAATAAGCATCAGACCTAAGATTGCCAGTCTGGTCATTCAAGGTGCGTCTAAGGGATTTGAACCTATGATTAGAAGGAGACACATAAATGATAGTAGATACCTACGGTGAAAACATGAGAAGCCCTTAGAACCCTTACATCAGTTGCCTAACAACCCTATACTTCAAGGAGAAAGAGGTTCTAGCCACTCATCCTCTAAGTTGTCATCCTTAAAGGGTGTTTGGCTATTGAGAAAATGAGGGAAAGTGAGGGAAAATGAGAGAAACTGAGAAAGAGTGGGAGATGCTAGAAGGTTCCCATCCAAAAATTTTATTAATGAGGAAAAAAAGGGTCTCCAGGATTTACACAATGTTTTACTTGCAGGCTTATATCTGCCCCAAAACAATACAAATTACCAAAATGAACAAAAGCAGTTAACTATTATAGGGACAAAATGGGAAGAAATCAAAAGAGGAACAAAAGTCAAAAGGAGCAGGAAAGGTGAACAGTGGGTAAGGGTGAAAATTCGTAGGATGCGAAAATTTCGCAGTCCTGCTCCATTTCTTCTACTTCTCTTTTCTTCTGGTTTTTTATTTGCAGCTATGAGTTGAACTTGGATTCTCCATGGTTAAGATGAATCCCTGTCTACGGTATAAAAAGCATGCCAAAACAACAAAATTGCCATAAAATTTGATTAGTAGCTTTGGTAGTCCTGAACATGCCAATTGGGTCAATTAGGTTGATTAGTACACAAAAAGTGCTCAAAACATGTATTAATAAGGGTGTAAAATAGCACTTTTTGGGTAGTAATCATTGACAGACGGTCTAGGGTTATGGTAGAGGACTAAAACTATCTGCAACGCCTATATTGACATAGGCGACTTGTCGGAAGCAGTAAAGTTATGGTTCTACTTTATAAAATCTGTTCTCACCCCCGCTAAAATACGTCTCACAGGTGAGACAAGGCAGGTACCATAATTTTTTTGCATTGGTTAGGGGTTTAGCAGATACGGGGAAAGATTGTGGGCGATCCATCTTGGAATACCTTGAGAACAATTTCTCAGGGAATATCCCCCACCCTGCCTTGATCACTCTCCTATGTATCAAGGGGAGTGTAACATTCAGTGTGACAAAGGAAAAATGCCTAAGAGCCTCACCTCTCATACTTAGTGGAGTCCTAAAAGCTCCAGTACAGGGTGAGGAGGTTAAGAGAACAATGAATAGGAAAAGGGCAACTTCAGAACTGCAATGAGAGGCAGTCCCTATAGCTGAAGAAAGAATAGAGACAAGGAGGGTGTTTGAAGATTACCCAAAGCAACCAGTGCTCTCCCCTATGGCTGAAGAAGATACAATAGCTGCTTAAAGAAGAGCAAAAGAGGGAGCTGGACAGCAGAAGGGCTAGAGAGTAGTACAACAACATTGTTCTCCTTATTGACATATGATTAGTGCCCAAAAAGTGCTATTTTGAGCCCTATTTATTATAGGTTTTGAGTGCTTTTTGTGTGCTAATTATTCTAATTAACCCAATTTACACATTAAGGTCCCTGTGATTCTACTGATCGCATTTTGTGGCAATTTTTGCAGTTTTCGCATGCTATTTATGTCAAATTGTTGAGTCGATCCAAGCACGAAGAATTCGAGTCAAACTCGGCATTACGGATCGAGGCCCAGAAGGAAAGAAGAAAATACAAGGAAATTCGCGACTACAAAATTGGCTTCTGTGACACTAATTACCATCACGCCCTTGCCCTCCCCATTCACATACCACAATTCCTCTTTGCCCGTTTGTTTTACTTGTCTCTTTTTGTTTTTTTCTTCTTTTTGGCCCAGTGTGTAAGAATATTTGGGGAGATTATTTTGTAATATGGTAAAGGGGTTGGCTACAAAATCCCCAAGCCAAGCTCCTTTATTCTGGGGGGAAAGACAAAATTCTAGAACTGAAAGCTTTGACCCGTTTTTCTCCAGTTTTCCATTTTCCCTCATTTTCCCTCCTTTTCTCGGCTTCCAAACACATCTCTGAGGATGACAACTCAGGGGATGGTTGGCTAGGTCGTTCTTCTCCTTGAAGAGGAGGGTTGCTGGCTAGGGTTTGGAGGTAACTAACGGTTCCCTGTTTTTAACGCAAGTTTTTATTTGCATTTATGTTCCTATTTCTCACTCTAGGTTAGAACTCATTTGATATGCCTTCATTGATCAGTATTTAAGCGATCTTTTTAGGGTTCGGTGGATGCTTGTGCTGAATCCCATGAGATTCATTAGTTGCTTCCCCTATTTGTCCTTTGTAAGGTAGATCGGGAGGCATGTTTTCATTTTGGGAACATTAAAGGCTCAGTAAATTCTGTTTTTCAAAAGGAAAATCATAGGGTTTAGTTTTAAAAGCTAAATATAGAATCCGGTTCGAGGGAAATGACTATAGGTCACATTTTCCCAATATGAGAAATAGACGGGGACCCCTCGATGAACTTTAATGCCGAATCCGATGCTTGATACTTTAGGAACTTCTTTTTACATTTATTTTATTTAAATTTCAGTTTTCCAAACATTATCAATCCTTTATTTTTATAAATTCCCAAAATCAAATTGGAAATTCACCATTTTGACACCACTCAAATCATTTATGCGAAGAAAACCCATCCCCGTGTTAAGGCCTAGACCCATTTTTATCTTTGCGATGCTTGACTCACAGCGAGTAGGAGAACAGGAATATAAATTTTGTTGATTCGGATCACCCTACGTAGCCGCGAATCAAATGGCGCCGTTCACAGGGATTGTGCCTTAGTGCATTTGACAAATTTATGGAACACTTGTGATCCTCATCACAAGTTTTGGTGAATTTCTTTTATATTTCATTGTCAGTTTTTATTATTTCATTTCAATGAAAAAAAAAAAAAAACAGTGCTGCAGGATTGTTGTTGGTGCTTGTCCTGTCTTGCTGCAGAGGGTCAGTTCCAGTGGATTAGAGTTTCTCAATCAAGGTTGAATTTGAACCCGATGGGCAGGGGCTGATATGGTGACATGTGGCGAGGTAACCACAGTTCATATATGTCCATGAGGGATTTACCTAAACCGATTATGTGAGTCGACAACTTTGTGGAGAGGAACCCAAGTGAATATAGGTCCATGAGGACTATGAAACCAATGGATGAGTTCACCATGTGGTAGTGCCCCACAACCATAGTTGGGGAATCACACGATTCCTCATGGGAACCCAGACCTCCTGATATACTCCTCACGAACCTCAGTTTGTACTTGACCCTCGGTCGACTCTGACCACCACATTCAATCCCTCCATTTTGAACAAGCCATTTGGACCTTGCAGGATAGTGGATGACTTGTGGGAAGAGAATAAGGAGATTAATGCCATTCAGATCGAGAGAATTGTCACTTTGGAAAATGATTTGAGCGAGAAAATAGATGAAATTTGAAAAATGACTATGAGCATAAATGGGACCTTTGCAAGATTCCCACTTGAAAACCTAATCAATCGGCAACGGTGTCCTGAGAGGAAGAGTGCAAAGTAGACACCATGGCGGAGGAACGATGTCAACAACGACCCACGAGGAGCTTATAGAGGATTTTATTAAATTGTCTGAAGGATTGTTTGAATCCTCAGATACGTGTGCTGTTGTTTTTTTCAAGGGAAGAAGAAGGAAATCCTTCCCTTTATAGTGAGGAGGCGGTGGAAACAAAGCGGTGGAGTGCCCAAAAAAGTCCTTCAACCGATTCCACGCCAATTGAACCCCCTTACTTTGCCCGAGACACGAATGCCCATTTGGGTAGCCCGCTTCCAGCGACCCAGTGTATATTCTCACCTGCACCACAACCAACCAATGAAGCACCCACCAAAAAGGCCACCCCATCACTGCCCATGCTAAAAAAATTCAAGAGATTAGTGGCCATTGTACATAATTTTTCCACTACCTCAAATAAGATGGCAGCTGCACAGACCGCATGACATAGTGGATGGTTCGGGTGCCAGGTTCGGTTGGAAACCTTTTGAACCCGGCATTTACGGCTCCTTGATTCGGCCAGCCTCAAAGGCTAAGGAAATGGTTGGGGCTCTGATCCCTCCCCCCACTTTTGTTTTAATTTTTCTTGCTTTGTTTTATTTTATACAAGTATTTTATTTTGATTTCTTTAATTTTCTTCTTAGATTTTATCTAATTTTTAGTTAATTTATGTTTTGTTAATTTTGGCTTTTTCTGCAATTTTCTAATTTTCTTGTGTTAATTTTACGAGTTTAAGCAAATTTTGAAGCATAAATGTAAATTTTGAAACTGGATTAGAGGTCAGGACAATCACGGAGGCGGCGAGGAATTTTGTAGGGTGAAAATTCGCAATCCTAGAAATGCAAGGCTGCTCACGGTGAAAATTTTTAAGCTAAGCTCGCAGGCCCCAAAGCAACCTATGAAATTCTTGTGAGATAGCGAAATTGAGAAATTTCGCTAGCTTATCGAAATGAACAGTGTAGCGAAATGAACAGTGACAACTAGGAAAGGTAAAAAATATATATATATATATATATAAAAAATTAAAAATTTTAAGCTCAATGGAGCATAAAGCGAAATTTTGCTATGTCAAATTTTAAGCTAGCTTAGCGAAATTTCGATGAAGCTAAGCGAAAATTCTTGTATCTAAGCGAAAATGTTTCGCTATAAGGCCCCACTTTTGCCTCAAATTGTTTAGCTCCCATAACTTTTTCATCGAACTCCGTTTAGGCCTTCTTGAGAATGCGGATTTAGGCTTAGAGAGTGTAGAATCCAAATATGGCCATAAACAACATTTTTGAGATTATTATGAAAGTGTAATTTTAAAAATGCTCCAACTGGTCATTTTTTTCCTCTCTTTTCTTCTCCTAACTTGTTTATTTGAAGCCCAAACGGAGTGAATAAGGTGTCGATGGAAAGCTTGCGAAGTCTCTTATCTAGCAATGATCATCTCATCGAGGAGGTAACACTTCCTTCTCTAATTTTCAATCAAGGCCCCATTTCGGACAGAGATGTTTGGGTTGGGGGAGATTAGCAAGGAAGTGGCTTTTGTATTATGTTTTGTTATTATTTTACAAGCCCATTTGTGATGTTCGGTGAAACTACTTGGGGTTCCTTTCTATAAATTTATTTATACTAAACAACATTTTCAAAAATTTATGGACAGATTTCTGTTAAATTTTGTGTATGTTGTGCCACTGGCCATAGTTTTGAAAAATTGAAAATTTGTCAATTCTATTGATGTTAGATTGGTTCCATGCCATTGAATGGATGATTAGTTGAACTCTTGTTGATTTTCGACCTTTTCTTCCACACCTTTAGCTAACCACACACGAGCACATTAGGTTTTCAATGATAGGCTGAAAAGCTAGCAACCTCCTTTGCTTTGCATAACCTACCTGATTTCATTGACCGCCTTTAATAGGTTAAGGACCCTGTGGAAAGAAGGCGATGCGTCTTGAAAAAAAAAAGAATGAAAAGAAGAAAAAGAAAAAGAAAAAAAATAAATGTTACAATGCTTTGCTTGTGAAACCCAGGAAACACTGGTCAAGAGGGTATATGAGTGAAAGCCTTTAAAAGCCCGGTGCCCTAAACCTTCCTTTGGTTAGGAGCCAGGCTTAGTGCTCACTACATGGGTGGATGGGTGGAGTTGAGCAAGTTGTAGGTGCTGGAGTCTCGAATCATTAGTCTAGGGTAAAACTGAAGAGTCAGTGGTCGAAAGATCCTCATGACTTGGTGCCCTAAGCCTTAATTGGTTGGGAGTCATCGGTAGATCCCCGTTACATGGACTTTGGTGAGGTTGATTCCTCGGCATTGCACCCTACAACACAAAAAGAATTGTGGAATAAGAGGTGGGTCCTGATCTATTTAGGTTGGATTTAGCATGCTGGAGTAAGTGGTAGTAGCTAGGTTGGGGGAGAGTGCGATTTAAGCGGTTTATTGTTGGTGATCAAATAAACATAGATTTTAGTGGAAGTTTAAGTTTGATTCACCAAGAAGGAGGCTCTTTTAATACTCAATTTTGTATGGCATTCATTCTCTCATGATAGTCATTGGACATGGCTTTGATGATTTTTACTTATGGTTAGGCATTACTCATTCACAACCTTTTTGAAATACCATTTTTGTGAACGTTATTTTGTTATAGTTTTTATTTGTATTTTTATTACTTTTCTTTCTTTCATTGCTAAGGGACTAGCAATGTGTAGGTTGGGGAGTGTGATTAGTGCCCAAAAAGTGCTGCAGGCCATATTTATTATAGGTTTGGTGCTTTTTGTGCTGTCATTCTAATTAACCCGATTTACACCAAGGTCCTTGTGATTCTCTTACGTCGCATTTGTAGCAATTTTGCAGTTTCGCATGCGATTTATGCCAAAATTGTTGGTCGATCAAGCACGAAAAATTGAGTCCAAACTCAGCATGTTCTGAGATCATAAACTAGAAGGAAAGAAGAGAAGAAAATACAAAGAGAATTCGCTGACAATACAAAATTAGCTTCTTGGCCCACTAATTACCATCCTACCACCCTTTATTTCACATACGAATTCCCTCTTTGCCTGTTGTTTTTGCATTTTTTGTCTCTTTTGTTTTTTTTCTTCTTTTTTGGCCCAGATTGTAATAATATTTGGGGAGGTTATTTTTGTAATATGGTAAAGGGGTTGGCTACAAATTCCCCAAGCCAAGCACTGTTACAGGGGGAAGGAATAAAATTATAGGGCAAAGCTTTCGGCCCGTTTTTCTCCAGTTTTCCATTTTCCCTCCTTTTCTCGGCTTCCAAACACATCTCTGAGGATGACAACTCAGGGGATGGTTTAGCTAGGTATTATTCTCCTTAAGAAGGAGGGTTCGCGGCTAGGGTTTGGAGGTAAGCTAACGGTTCCACATTTTTAGCATGAAGTTTTTATTTGCATTTATGTTCCTATTTCTCACTCTAGGTTAGGACTCATTTGATATGTCTTCTTGATCATTAGCAATCTTTAAGATTGGTGGATGCTTGTGCTAGATCCTTTGAGATTAAGTGGTGCTTCCTGTTTGTCCTTGTGAGAATTAGATCGGGAGCGTGGCACTCATTTTAGAACATTAAGGCTCAATAAATGTTGTTTTCAAGGGAAACACTAGGGTTTAGTTTTAAAAGCTAAATGAAGATCCGGTTTGGGAAATGACTATAGGTCATTTTCCCAGCCTTGAGGAAATGGTAGGGGACCCCTCGGTGAACTTTAAGAGCAGAATCCAATTAACCCATTCATGAGGAGACTTCTTTTATTTTATTTTATTTAATTTCAGTTTTCCAAACATTATCAATCCTTTGTTTTTATAAATTCCCAAAATCAAATTGGAATTCACCATTTTGACTTCGCTCAAATCATTTGTCACGAAGAAAATAACCCATCCCCGTGTTACGCCTAGACCACTATCACGCGAGTAGCTTGACTCTGGCGGTAGGGAACTTAGGAATATAAATTATGTTGATTAGGATCACCCCTGCGTGGCACGAATCAACATATGATAGAAAGATGAAAGGGAAGATGGCGATTCGGGAAGGCTTGAGATGGAGAGATAAAGTAACGACTGTAAAGAATAAAAAAAGAGAAGAAAACCTAGCACCAGAGCTTCAACAGAGGGATGAGGAGTGGAGAGAAAAGCAACCAAACAGGGACAAGGCATTGAGGGTTGAACTTAAAGAAAGAGAAAAGGCCTCTAAGTAGGATCAGCTAAATAGGGATCAAGATTTTATCAAGATGATGGAGGTTAGGGAGAAGGAAATTGAGGAGAACTTGCTACAGAAGGCTAAAGCCTTTAGGTATCTTTACAAGGAGCACTAGAAAGAAAAGAAACCATCTAAAAGAGGGATGGAGAGCTAGAGTCTATCCTGAATTATAAGGAGAAGTTATGGACAGAGAGCATAGATCTGGTGGACCAAAACCTTGTAAAGATGTATCAAGCCCAAGGTGAGTTTTAGCAGTCCCTGAACTCCATTGGGCAAATGCAAAGTGAGCTCATCAAGAAAAACATAAGGATGCAAGAGTGGTATCTCTTTGATAGGAATGGAGAGGGCTTAACTCCAAAACTAGAACACTCCATTCTGTCACACCCTCAAGCCCTCCAGATCTCAGTGACATAGGAAAAAGAGATAGCTCTTCCTATCCTTCATTCTCTCTCTCTCTCCTCTCTTCTCTATCTTTATTTATGTCCTATAAATAACATAATGTAACTGTGCCTTCTTTCTAATAAAATAGAAGTTTTTGAAAAAAATTTGCATACAATTTTCTTGTTTATTATCACCTTTTAATTTTGCAATCTTGGAAATTTTAATAAATTAGGAATGTGTGTTTGTTGGTGAATAAAGGAGAATTCAGAATGTTGATTGTATGAAAGCTGCATGTTGAAAAGTGTTGGATGACATAACATATTTTCTAAGTAAATGTTGTAATGGCTTGTTTGAAAACTTTAAGAAAATTGATGGAATGTTGGGTATTTATTGTGTTCCATGATAGGCAGATAGAAACGATCATAATGAAATGTAAAGTGAACAATAACACAACAAATTGTTGTAAAGCAGAACAAGCTAAAGTATTATTTGAAAATAGGATAAGTTGTGATGTCAATAATAAAGAAGCTAAACTTTCAGATTACTAAAAACTGAAATTGAAACCAAGGATTATGAAGCCATTAATTCTAGTCAAATTGAACAATATAGTCCAGATAATGACTATACTAACACATTGGTCAAACGTACCTCAAAAATTGATTGTGCTTGGATTAAGAAAACCTTATGGGAATTATTAACAAAAATCTTGAAAAGATTCCTAGAACTTGTTGCATTATTTTTCAAGGCGAAATCCTACACATCACAACCAATAGAAGATGATTGAGACCATCCTTGGATAGTTTGAGGCTTTCAAAAGCCTACCCTTTATATGCTATAAGCATATACCTTAGTACCTACTTTGAACCTAATGCCTATTTAATACCCTTCCTAAAATTCTACCTTATAGTAAAGAACCCTTAAATTACCTAAACTGCAAATTAGTGTAGAAGACATGAGAAGAGGAATAGTTAGGGGAAGTGCAAGTTTGAATTGAAAAAAGGAAGAGGAAAATAAAGGATGAGAAAGGAGGATAATTAAGAAAAAGTTGTACTATAAGAGGTGCAAAACAGGAAAATGAGAAGATAACAAAGAAGAAAGTTACAATTAGTGTGTTTTACCCTATAGCCTACTAACCTTGAGCAATTAAGTCCTTAGGGTGTTCTACACCTAGTACCCTAATGCTAACTAGTATGGGAGCTATTGACCCAAAGCTTGCTAAAGGGTTGTAGAAAGCTTAAAAAGGTAAAACATTGCAGAACTCCAAATCTGAAACAAAAGGGTAGAAAAAAGCTTATGGAGTAGAATTGAAAATAGCAGTGGAACAAAAAATATAAACAACAAGAAGCTTCAGAGGAGGAAAAGCATAAAGATGCACCAGAATATGGTTTGGTGAAGTTTGAAGGGCTAGTTCAGTAGAAAAATATGATGACCAATGAAGGAAAGAAGTTGCGGAAATGAATACAGTTTGGGTAAACTTGAGCCTAAAATGTCTAGTTGTCTACCAAGTACCCTAGCCATTCATTACAAGCTAAAAAGACCTATTTGATTCTGAAGGGTGTGTTATGTCTACATTAGTGGAGAATAATATGACCAACAAGCCCATGGGACTTAAAAATACTATGAGAGAAGGGAAATCTGCAAAGTAAATGTCATAAAGCTACCTAATGTGCAAGCCAATTATAAAGGGAAGACCAACACACACTCACATAGTAAAGGACTCTATTTGTTTATTAACTATAAATTACATGCTACATTAAATGATTTAAATTGGAATTTTTTAGAATTATGAAAATAAAGCTTAATCAGAGTTGATGCCACAACTGAAATGATACTCAGGCCTAAATGCTAATCAGATTTAAAAGATGAATTAATTGAAAAATGATCTAAAAAATTGATTTTTATTGTTTGAGGACAAACAAGTATCATTTTCTTTACTTGAGGACAAGCAAAACTTTAAGTTTGAGGGAGTTTGATGAGTCTAAAACTCATCTATTTTTAAGTCCATTTTTCAAGAAGATTTATGGTTTAAATGTTCAGTTTATTATAGAATTATGGAACTTTCACCAAAACGTTATTGGACCCGAGACATATGCAAATTTATGACACGATTACCAAAGACATTTATTACAATCCCCAGCAATAATGCCATGAAACTTTCACTATATTTCTTTACAATTATCTTGATTAACAATGGTTTCCTTAAAATGGATAAATTTCTTCTGGTTTGATCCATGATTCTACAAGTGCCACGGTCGAACAAGTAATAAAGTGGATTTTAATCTGATATCGATCCCACCGAGAGATCTCGAAAATTTTCAATCAACTACCACGACTACTCGAAGCTCTATACTATTTGGACTATGATAGACAATTTGAATCGCTTTGAAAGCCTTAAAATAATGAAAATTTAAAAGAATTGAATTAATAACAAATGAATTGAATCTTGAAATAATAAAATAACAAATTTAGATTGAGCAGTTATGCAAGAGACTGCGAAAATAAAACTATTGTGAAACATCAGATTCCTTAGTTTCCTTTGCCAATTTTGCTTCATGAACCGCATATTCATTAGTCCAAGGAGTATGAAGTCTGTTTGGATCTCTCCAAACTCCCTATTCATTATCTAACCTTAGTTGTTTCTTTCGAAGCGGTGGGTTCAGATAACTGCAACTGTCACGAATTACTTTGTTCTCGGTATTTTCTTTTCAATACTTCATACCTAACTGGCTTGTAAACTGCGCTCTAACTTATAGTCATTGCCTGATTTACACTATACTGGTTTCTCTTCCTCAAAATTAGAACAACTCATTCTTTCCTTGATTAGATCCTTGCTAACACGGGATTGGATTCACCATTCGAATCGAGGCGAACTCTCTGCATGTTTAAATTGATAGATCCCTCAACTCATTCTCGTCTCCAAGTGAAAAGAGGATTTATCAGATTTAATCACACGAGCACATTAAAATCACCAATGCGAGGTTCCACGATCACAATTTCTCATTACTCTCGGGAATGCCTTCCACAGTGTCACTCGGAGGGCCTCCACGGAAATCGAGCTTGAGGCGATCACGTTTATGGGTAGGCGACAACGATGTGGGATCAATTCCACAAAATAAACAAAACAGCAAGTAGATTTACAAGGCGAAGTTCATCATCGATGAATAAAATTTTACGGAAAGATAATTTTAAACCCGATATAGTCATTTCAATGGAAGCGGGTTTCTAAACTGCGATTACACCATACATTGGCTTGGCGGTAAGAAACCCTTTGTAATTAGGAAGCTAGTAGTTAATCAAAAAATTTATGCGAATTCAAATAACTTGACGATAATTTGAAGAAATATAAATCTGCATTCAGCTAAAACTTTAACATCTAACGTTCCGATCCAAATTTAAAACAAAAATACGAACTAATCTAAAATTAAAAAAAAAAAAAAGAAAATTAAAATCTGGGGAGCCTTGACACTTTCCAGTCTCTATTTCAAGTCGCCAAAATTGCGTTCCTTCATTAGCAACTTCACATATTTATAAGGGTTACACGAGTTGGGCCCTATTTGATGCACCTCTTTTGGACTTGATTCGCGGCTTGATTGGTTGTTGATGTCGCGACATCGATTCTTTATCGCGACTACATTGTCTCGATCTTTATCGCGAAAAGCCCTTGTTTGGTGTGACATGTCTTTGGTGGCGATGTCGCTGACGGCTATCTAATCTCGACCTCTTTTCTTTGGAGCGATGTCGCGACGACCTCGCGGCGATCCGCGACCCCTCACCTCTTTGTATTTGATGTATGGCGACCAGTGTTATCGCGACCTTACGGTCTTTGCGGCCCGGATCATCGTGGCTTTGTTTAGTGATATCGCGTCTCCCGAGTCTTTGCGATTGATGTCGCGACAACCGGAGTGTTATCGCGACCTTCTTCTTACAACTGTTATCGCGGCCGCTGAGGTGATGTCGTGACTTCGCTCTGCTCTGTAGTTGATGTCGCGGCGGCAGTCTTTATCCACGACCTTCTTTTAGATCTAGCGATGTCGCGTTTGAATGATGTCGCGACCTTCTTTATTTAGATGATGATGTCGCGACCTTAGTTTCCTTGCAAAGGCGATGTCGCGCTTGATTCAGTGTTGATATGCGGCGCATCGGATAACCAGCGACTTAAATGTTTCCGATCCAATTGTTTATCTTACGTAGCAACTTCTTTTTGGTGTAGCGACCTCGTTGTCAACATCTTGGGTTAATTAAATCGCGACCTCATGAATGATGTCGCGACATCATGTCTTCTTCTTCATCAATTCCTGGTTGTGACTTTGAGTTTCTTTCACGTATTTCGTTTGTCTTCAATTACGCTTCATTTACTGTTGGAGCTTGTAGTTGCAACCTTAATATGTATTTTGATTCTTTGTAAGGTTTCACGACGCCGGATCCTTTAATCCTTTTCGCCTCTCTCTTTGCAATTTCTTGACCCGATTATCCAGTCTTGCTCGGCCACATTCTGCTCCTTTTCTTGCAATTTGCTTTCTTTTGAATTCCCTCACACTTTGTCGGTTTGGTGAAGTATTCCATATTCTGCACATAATCGACCTTTTAGAATAAAATAAATCAGAAAAATGGACTGAAAATAGATGACTTTAAGCTCATGAAACTCCCAAAACTTAAAATTTTCGGCATTACGCCGAGCAAAGAAAAATATTTGTTGTCTTGTATTAAACAAAGGACATTTTTTAATGTATTGTCTTTGCCCAGTGTATGAATTTAATTGAAAAACTAAAGTGCATTCGTTTATTGTATATTTAGCTTCAAGTCCAGATAAGGTTAGTTTCTACTCGTCGGTGTACATAACTAAATTGTTGAATTTGTTTTATAAACAGTATAGTCAATTGATCCTGCTGAAAAGTAGGTTAGTCTTCTTCCTCAATTCTTAGTGAGTCAGCTAACCCTCAGAGGCTCTTCACAGTTTGATCCTTTGAATAGTTTCCAAATTCCATACGCTTGTTGTTCATATTGATCTCCACTAATGTAGAGTGAGATTCAAGCCTTGGTCCCGGTCGAGGTCTTCCAGGCTTGTAATATTGGAAACTTGGGTAATGGGTAGGATGGATGGAATTTTAGGTTAGATACCAAACTCTTTCTTTCTTACTTATTCTTTGCCTTCCTTTTCCTTTACCTTCTTTGGTTGATTTCCCCCGAACTTCATATTTGGGGTATTTCCTTTACAATTCTTGTGTTTAAAGCTGTTTGTTCCAATTTCTGTTGTTGGAACTCTTTCTGCCACTTTTTAGGGAAAAGTCTAATGTTACCGTCTTTTAGGCTTTCTAACACTCTTAGCGAACTTTGGGTTATTGCTCCCATACCGGTTGGCATTAGGGTGCTAGGTGTTGAAACACCCCCAAGAACTTAATTGTTGAGAGTTAAGTACAAAGACAAAACTTCTTCCTTAAGCTTTCTTTTCTGTTGTTTCCTCCTGCTTTAGATCTGTCCTTCTTCACCCTTTTCTGTATTTCTCCCTTAGTTCTCCAAAAATATACTCCCCCAAACTTTATTTCTTCTTCCCTCCTTGAGTTTTTGGGTAATCAGAGGTTCTTTACTGGAGGATTAGTTATAAAGGATGGCTTGGGATTTCCAATTGCTTGTTTTGAAGATAGGGACTGTTTTGGCTCAAATTTAGGAGCTAGGGTGTAAAGCATATAAATAATGGTGGCTAGAAAGGCTCAAAGCGCCAAGGACCAACTGCATCATTTCTTGTTAGTTGTATTACCTGGGATTCGCCTTGATCAATAATCTAACATGTTCTAGAACTCTTTTGGTTAGCGTGAATAACCACAAGGATGTCCTTGACTCACTTCAGTTAATGAGGATTTATTTGATCCCAGGTTAACTGTTTATAATTCAAACCCAAAAATATGTTTAGCTCCTTCATTTGTATAACTTTCCTTAAATTTGGACTTATCAACTAAATTCAAATCAATTATGCAATTTGTGTTTCAATTCAATTTTTATTACTTAATTAGCCTTATTTTTCAATTAGTAGTGTTTCGTCATATTCTAATCAATTAGCTAATGATATGTCATCATTTTCATTCTTGACTAATTCTCTTGTTATTCTTCTAACAATTAAAGCAAAAGTAAACACACAATTTGACACAAACAACTACAACATCAAACAAATTTTGATTTTATTCATGAGATTGTGTAAGTTGAGAATCAACGAATTTGGGAATGATGAAGAGATGGCTGAGTCAATTGGAAGGTTTTCTTTTTAGGAGTGTGAAGATGTTTGGAGGATCCGGACCAAGGGTTGCGAGGTTGGGTCGGGCAGAATTTCATTTTATGTCCTCTTCTTCGACAGCACTTGCTTTCTCCATTTGTTCTTCAAGAACCAGTTCATTGGTGAGATCAACTTTTTCATTCAAATCATCTTTCCTTTAACCAAGTTTGTTCATTGTATTCTCCATTTCAGTCATTACCTCTAAAAATTTGGACAAATTGTTGTTAATCAAATCAGTTTTCGGCGATTTTTTTGTTCTATAGGCGTCATTGTCATGAGCACTTTATCTCTATCTATCATCTTCTTCCTCAAAGTCCTTTATGATGACCTATAAAGGAATTTGAGCCTTGACCTGCTCCTTTGTCTTTGACAACGTTGCGCATCCCTTTCTTTGATAAGTTTCGGGAGTTGAGAGTCGTTCATGCGATTATTGTAGAATGATTCATGGCTAAGGCTATGGCTTTTGATGAAGCGGTCTCTTCCCTCCATTTCTTTTGGAAATTTTTTCTTGATGCTCTAGGATCTTTTTCATTTGCTCCTCCTTTACGCTGTCCTCTTCCCATTTATGCTCTTTTCTCTTCAACTACGCTTCATACATTTCCTGCTTACATTCCGGTTCCTCTTCCCGTTTGTTGATCTCTTCTTTTCAATTCAGCTTCATACACATCTTCTCTGAATTTACATTTGAATGCTCAATCTTCTCTTTCTTCCCATACTTTTACCATAAGTGAGCACATTTCCATTATTTGGCTATCTTCTTGGGCTCTATAGGCTTTCTCACAGTTCTCACGAATTCCTGTTTCTCATTGGGGGAGAGCTGGCCAGTGGGGTGGTGAAATCTATAGGACTTCTTTCATACCTTCCATGTCTCTGCAAATAGGGTGTTCCCTTAAGGTGTGTTTAAGTTTTTGTTCTTCTTGGTCTTCAACCCGAAGAGTTTCCTCTTCTTTTCTTGTGTTCTCCTCTTCATTTCCAATGTCTGTTTCCACTATGACCCCCTTTTCCTTCAATTTTCTTGGCCCCTTGCTTATCGGTCGGGTTAATGGTGGCTGTGGGGCACTCTTCAGCTCTTCACCTTGACTTCCTTTCACACCAGCCCTTATACATAACTTGGTGATGGTTGCTGGGTGTGGGATCATGCCCCTTTTATTTCCCTCATGATATCTCATTATTGAATTTTTCAATATGTGACATTAATCTTATAGCCACTTGAGTATGGCATAGAGAATGATGGCTTCTGTTCTCTTATAGTTCGAGCATGCTTTGTGAGACGAGCGGAAGCCGAGAAAATAGAACCATACGCACAGCACCTTCGCATCGGATCTCCCTGTTTATAATCTTTTTCTCTCTTGACCTTTCCCTAAATTTCACCTTGCCGTATGTGACCTCTGGCTATCTTTCCGCAGTTAGAGGGCTTTACGCTATCTTCTTGTACTTTGATCCATGCTTTTGACCCTCCATTACGTACATTGCATTTATAGTCTCGACTCCGTATGGAACCCGTACCCCTCTGAAGAAAGCGAGTTCTCCTTTACACTTGACAAGGTTTGAGTAAATTCTCCTGGCTATTTGCATAACCCGTTTTTGACGTTTGCATAATTTTCCCACTCTCTTTGCTTTATCAACTCTTTGAAGCAGGAGATGAGATGGCCGAATCCCTTTCTCCACATAAATCCCTTTCATGTAGTGTTTCTTCCATCACAGATGGCCTTCTTAAATTGATCATCCTCCTCCTCTTCTTGTTTGCCTCCTTTCCCTTTCTCTCTGGCGCCTTTCAGCGGATTTGAACTTCGGGTTATTGAGACGGCTGTTCTCAGCTGTAGGTTCGGATCGACGCCTCCGCCCGGGTTGAGCATACTCACTCCGTGATTTCACTTTCCAGTTTGGGATGAGAGTTGTAGGTTCGGCCATTAAGAAATTGAAAATTCGATGGGAAGAAGTTCGGATCTAGGTTTAGTAGAGATTTGTAAATCGAGAATGCGCGAAGGTGAAAAGTTGAATTTGCTTGAGGGAAAAAAATGATATTGGAAGAACTTCTCAGCCAGTTATAATTCGATTATGATTGTAGAACATTATTATTTCAATTATTTGCGCTTATCGCGACTTGATTATGTTGTTATTGTAATGGCATCGGTAAAATTAGGGCAAAGTGCAAAGTTACCCGGTGGCAAACTTTTTTCCTTGATGTCGCTACGCCAGATTATGTGTGGAGGACAAGTCATCCTGAAGCTGCGACATCAGGCATCTCATGACATTATTATGTTGTCACGACCTCTATTTATGTCGCGACATACCTTTTGGTCACGACCTCATTCTTGCTCTTCGCCGGTCTTGGTAGTCCGCGACATCAACCACGTTGCGACTTCAGTTTAATCAGCGACATAAGTTTTTGTTGACCTAATTACGCAATTGCCTCGATTTTAATGAACGAACGACTTTTCACTGTTATCAATTTGCAAATTCTCAAGCATTGATTAAATCGTTACATACAACAATTCAAACATGTATTCTATTAAATTTTAACAGAATTTATGTAGGGAAGAACATACTCCCCTTTTTCAAGTCGTTCCTTCCTGTGAATTGCTGGAGTTGTACTGGAGTTCGTTCCTTCTTGTGAATTGCTGGAGTTGTACTGGAGTTCGTTCCTTCTTGCCTGAGCCATTTCTGCATAAGCACTCTGCAAAATTTCCAGAAAGGATTTAATTAAACAAAAATTAACTTATCAAGTACTAACTAATCATTACAAAAACTAAAAAAAAAACAAAATCAAGGTGAATTCTAAAAAAATTCATAGTATAAAATCAGAAACTGAAATCTCTATGGGTTGCCTCCCATCGAAATTGCTCGATTTTGAGTCCTTAGGCTGGACTTCAACAATTACGATTCTCTCTCTCTTAATGAACCAGTGGGCTCTTCCTTCTTTTTCCTCCTGCTTTGATAATACTTGATCTTTGTCCATTGACTAAATTCTTCCCGACATCAGTCTTTAATTATTCTTGCTCGAATGTAGTGCTTGACACTCTTTGTGTATGGTCCCTCCATTTAGTTTTAACTTCCCTGGAAATAACTGTCTGAGTTAAAAAATATAACATGTTCTCACATTCTAGACTATTTTCTCTGAATCCTCTGATCGTACCATTTCTTTGTTTGTCACTTGTATATTACAGCATTTATCGTAGGCTTCATTTGCTCCAGTTCTTCAGTTCATTCAATTGGACAGTCTCTCTTCGCTGCGAGTTTTAAAATCAAAGTTCAGCTTCTTGATGGCCCACATAGCTGTGTATTCCAGTTCGAGAATTAAATGACATGGTTTGCAAAAGACAACTACGTATGGGGACATTCCAATGGGAGTTTGAATGCTGAGTCCTTAATAAGCCCAGTGCATCTTCAAGTTTGGAAGACCAATCCTTCTGCTTGAACTACGATCTTTCCGAGTTCTTTTAATCTCCACATTTGGAAATCTCTGCTGTCCATTGGTCTGGGGATGATAAGCTAGACTCCTTATATGTGATCCCATACACGCCTCATGGGTTTGCAAATATTTTGTTTGCAAAATGACCTCCCCCATCACTAATGATAGTTCTGGGTGTTCCAAATATGCTCAAAATATTCTTTTGTAAGAAACTCACAACTGTATTAGCATCATTCCTTGGACAAGCCACTACTTCCACCCATTTGGAAACATAATCCACTGCCAGCAATACATACAGGTTTCCAAATGATGGTGGGAATGGTCCCATAAAATCTATTCCCCATACATCAAAAATTTGCACAACCATTATACCTTTTAGGGGCATTTCATTTATGCTGCTGATATTTCCAATCTTTTTGGCATCTGTCCTGCAATTTGACCCACATTCAGCACAATCTCACGAAGATAGTGGACCCAGTAAAATCAGTTGGAGTATCTTGTGAGAGTACGTTCTTTCTCGAGAAAAATGCCCCCATATGGTGATGCGTGGCATTCATTCAAGATTTACATTGTTCACTCGCTTTATATTACGATAATCCATGTCAGCACCTCTTTTAAATAGCAGTGGGTCGCCCGGATGTAATTTTCTTCATCAGTCCTGACTTTCTTTTACGTTGGTAAATTTGAATTCTGAGGAGCTACTCCACAAGCCAGGTAATTCACAATATCAGCATACCATGGAAGTTGGAATGACACCTTAAACAGCTGTTCATCTGGGAAGTTCTTTGTTAATTCTACCTCCTCTTTTTTTGTTTCATTCCTTTCTACTCTGGACAAGTGATCAGCTATCACATTGTCACATCCCTTTTTATCTTTAATTTCCAGATCAAACTCTTTGCGATGCGGTACCCATCTGCTCGATCTGGCTTAGCTTCCTTTTTGACGCCAGATATTTGATGTTGCAGCAAGTATGTGAACTATAACGCTGGGGATCCCAAAATGTATGGCCTGAATTTCTCACAAGAAAACACTATGGCTAGCATCTCCTTTTCAGTTGTGGAATAGTTTTCTTGTGCTTCATTGAAGGTTCTGCTAGCATAGTATATGGCTCTGAATATTTTCTCCTTTCTTTGCCCCAATACAGCCCCCATTGCAAAGTCACTGGCATCACACATTATTTCGAATCCCTGATCCCATTCTGGTGTAGCCATAATAGGTGCTTTAACCAATCTGATCTTGATTTTTTCAAAGGCAGTCTTGCAGGAATCATCAAAATTAAACTTTGTGTCCTTTACTCACAATGTCATAGTGAATTACGGCTATTTTGAAGTCTTTGATGAATATCCTACAAAATCCAGTACCCCGAAACTCCTTATCCCTTTTCTCTGTGTGGGGTGCAAGGGTTTTGATAATGAAATTTTGGATTGGTCCACTTCTAACCAGCAGAAATTTTATGATAAGAACAATACCTTACCATTACCATGAAATGGCATTTTCCCAAATTTAGTACTTTAGTTGTTTGTCCTTTGCACCTTTGAAGTCTTGTTTCAGGTTGTTGGACATTGTTCCAAACTAGACCATACCTTTGTGAAGTCATCCGCATAAAAATTTCCATACGACTTTACTCAACCAAATGGGAACATTGACATCATACATGTTGGAAAGTAAGCGGGAACATTGCACGTGAATGGCATCCTTCTAAAGGCAAAGGTACCATGGGGCATGTAGATATGGTCTTTTTGGTCCTCGGGTGCGATTGCAATCTACAGTTTGTAGCACGAATACCCGTCCAAAGTAAAATGAGGTGTCTTCATCGTCAACATCTGATCAATGAAGACAAAGGAAATGATCACTGCAGTTCTTAGCGTATTCAACTCACAGTAATCAATGCTTACTCATCCACAATCCTTTGTTCTTGTTGGAATTAATTCATTCCTTTCATTGCGGATCTGATAAATCCACCTTTCTTTGGAACCACATGGTAGGCTGCAAGGGTATGCAGAGTACATAGATAAAACCAGCATTTAACCATTTGAGCACTTCCTTTCTGACTACTTCTTTCATTATTGGATTCGATCCTTTGATGTTCAACGATTGGCTTTGCATTTTCTTCAATGATATTTTGTCACATATATTGATGGTGATACCTTTTAACTCTTCAATAGACCAAGCTATAGACTCACATTGATTCCTTAAAATTTCCGACCTCGTTCTTGACATCAAGTCTAGCATAAATTATTAAGTTTTTCTCTTTAAACGAGGTCGAGTACGCATACTTTAAATGACGGCAGCTTCTTTAAACTAGCCCTTCTTCTTGGTTTCTTGATGAAATTCTTTTCTTATTTGTCTCCTTTTTCAACCCATTTTGTTCAAGACTCATTACTTTTTCAGTAGAATGTAAACTGATGTGCAAAAAATATGAATCAAAACCTTAAAGATACTGGAAATTCATCTCTTCTTCATTGATTGAAAGTTGGAATGACAATCATAGTAACAATCAGCATTGTTGACATATACATCTTCTATTGATTTGATGTCTTCCCTTTCTATGTTCTAAATTCCTCAAAACTTCTGAATTAAATTGAAATCGGGCCTCTTCTCGACTACGGTAGGAATTCCCTTACATATGGATTAGAGCTGCTCCCGGTTGCAAGGTGTAGCCTTCAGCCAGAGGGACTTGTGAGATCTTCTTCCATATCGGTATGATGAAGTCAAGCTGGAAAAATAAACTTTCCACCTTTTACCGGCACATCTTCCTATGATTCCTTCGAGGTTTAGCGGGGTTCTCACGCCATTTTGGAGAATTTAACAGTGGTGGGGATAAGTTTCCCCGAGCACCTTCTTGTATGAGAATAGGGCATTAGAGTGATCGCTTTTTGAGTCACGAGAGCTTTAAAGCTCAAACTCTCCAATGGTGCGAGAGATGGTGAAATCCCTGGATCATAATCTTTTCTGGTAAGTCTCTCTTGATCATGACCAACGCGAGTTCTTGATCAAGTTCACAATTCCTTCTTCAATGATCTTCCTCTTTTTTGCTCGATTATGTCTTTCAAAAAATTTTGCATAAAGTGTGGCATCCCGAGTCACCACTTATGTGAAAGACATGCGATCTCGACACGAAAGGTTTTCAAACCTTGCAAGCTGTTCCTCTATCTTTGATTTAACTGGCCTTTGTGGAAGTAGGTGACGGTGTTACGGGTTTCTTCTTGCTTATTCTTCTCGGCCGGTGTTCCTTCACTTTGCCTTTTCCGGTGTTTATTATGCAGGCCTTCATCTCCCTTGTTGCTTTCATCTTTTCTTTGTCTTTTCCACCAAGTCTTTCCGCTTTTGGTACACTTGCGCGCCATGCGATCTTCGGTTCTTCTTCGTGTCAGCTGGGAAGGCATATTTCATACGGTTTTGCGAGGTTTAAGACCGATTGCCCTATTTGTGTCTCTGAGTTCTTGAGAGAGGCATTAGTGGTCTTGAAAAATTTGAAATTGGTACTTGGGGCTTCCAGTGCAAAACTTTGTTCATGGAGGTGCGACTTCTTGTTGTCCCCACATGAATTACGGCATAGAATCTAAATGGATGGCTAGATCTCGACCTTTACGGGTACTCGTTTCTATTTTCACCTCCTTCTTATTTCTTTGCAGGAACCTTAGTAGTTCTTGATATCCTGTTGAGGATTACGTCCATGCCTTGGGCATGAGACCCCTCCACCATATGAAAAATTTCATGGTTCCTCGGTGCTGGATGATAGTGTGCGACAGGTTACAGGATTTGGTTTGTAGTGATGGCTTCTTGAAACCCCAGTGTAACCTCCTCGGCGTCGTAAAAACGGTTCTTCGATTGGATTACATCAACCTTCCTCTCGATAGTTTCCCTCTCATTGCTCTATTTCATGGCGTGTGCATCTTATCCTCTCTTGCTTGTCCGTTCTATGCATGATGGCATCTAACTTTGCCTCCATGGCTATAATTTTGCTCAGCTCATGACTATCTTCTCATGACCTCTTGAAAAACTAAGTCGAACTTCATATTTGCTCGCGAGATCCTCAATCGGATCTCTTGCCTGTGACACTCTTGGATTTGAATCATCTACATCGCGATATGTGCCCTTAGATGCCAACCATTCCAAGGCTATGATACTATGTCCATATGGGTCTTCAAGTCTATTCCATGCATCAGATCTTTTGTAACCTTTTGAATCTCTCCCGTACTACATAAAGTCTCATCTTTCACCTGTTGAACTGCAATTATCCTCTTCTCTTTGGGGTGAGTGATGGGGAAAAGAATCTACAAATAGAGCTACCACAGCTCTCCCAGTATCAACATAACCATATGGTAAAGATTCATACCATTAATAATTCTTATTATCTCTTAGAAAATGGGAATAAATGCAATTTTATGACCTCTGGTCTCACCCCATTCAACTTCACTGTGTTTGCCATCTGAGAAACCTTCCCAGGTGCTCATTTGGGTCTTCAGTGGGATGACCGATAAGCGTATTCTTGAACCATTTATGTCAGTCTTTGGCCGGTTCAAAGTAATTTGCATCAAGCGTAAGTTTGTAAGATTCTGAGTATTCATCGCGAATAATAGGTCTCCAAAGTCCTCCATTGTATCGGTGATTGGAGGCCTTCGCTCTTTGTTCTTTGTTCTTCATTACCCGGTCTTGCCCTTTCATACGCCATAGGCGGGTTTTACGCGCTTTTAGTTTTCTCAAGCTTACGAGTGTTCTCTACAATTAGTATCGATGGAATCGGATCGATTACGATTTTCCTATGCATTAAAGGTTTCCACTGAAATAAAACAACCTCACATTAATAGGATTAGTCAAATAGCAAATATTTTCAAGATGGCTTGTTAAAGATCAGTGGCTAAAATAACCCTTTGCTTGAAAAACTATTTTTGTTCTTTTTCTTTTTAAATGTCCAAATTAGAATTTTCCTTCTTTCGTTTGAATATTGATCTACTAAATTATTTCGATCCCCGACAACGGCGCCAAAAACTTGTTCGCAGGACCAAAAGACATATACAAAATTTATGACACGATTGCAAAAAGACATTTGTCTAATCCTGACAATAATGCCATGAAGCTTTGTTCGCTATATTTCTTTACAATTATAAGATTAAAAATGGTTTCCTTAGGCTGGATAAATTTCTTCTGGTTTTGATCCATGATTACACTTAAGTGCAGTCGAATTAAGTAATAAAGTGGATTTTAGACCCGGTCTCGATCCACGAGATCTCGAATTTCAGTAGCCTTCTACGACTACTCAGCTCCTATACTATTTGAACAGTGTGAACATTTGAATCGGCTTTAGAAAGCCTTAAAATAATGAAAATTAAAAAAATTGAATTAATAACAAATAGATTGAATACGAAATAATAAAATAACCAAAATTTAGGAATTGAGCAGTTATACATAAGACCTCACCAGAAAAAATAAAACTATTTTGAAACATCAATTCCTTGATTTCAACTGTAATTACAGCTACCATGAACCCTGATTTAAAACTAGTCCAAGAGTATGAAAGTGCTATTTGGATCTCTCCAAACTCCTTGTTCATGCTCTAACTTATGTGTTTCTTTCGAAGGCGATTGGGTTAGATAACTACCACTGTCACGGGTAAGCCTTGTTCTAGGTATTTTTTCTTTTTCAATACTTCATACCCCACAGCCCGGCTGTAAGCCTGCGCTCTGGCTTATAGTCATTTGCCAGTTGCACTATCTTGGTTTCTCTTCCTCGAAATTAGAACCAGCTCATTCTTTCCTTGATTAGATCCTTGCTATGAGAGTTAGATTCACCATTCGAATTGGCGAACTCTCATGTTTAAATTGATAGATCCCTCAACTCATTCGTCTCCAAGTGAAAAGATGATTTATCAATTTAATCTGAGAGACACATTAAATCACCAATAAACGGGTTCGCACACGAGTCCCACGGTGCTCATTACTCTCGGGAATGCCTTCCTGTGTCACTCAGAGGGCCTCTTGGAAATCAAAGCTTGAGACAATCCCGTTTATGGAGTAGCGACAACGATATTGGGATCAATTCCACAAAATAAACAAAACCCGACAAGTAGATTCCACTGTGAGATTCATCATCGATGAATAAAATTATGCGAGAAAGATAATTTCGACTATGAGTCATTTCAATGGTAGGTTTCTAAACTGATTCTACCATACATTGGCTTGCTGATCAAGAAACCACGCCAATTACGGAAGCTAGTAGTTGAGTGTCCCAAAATTTATCTGGAAATTTGTGCTTGACCGGTAATTTGAAGAGAGAAAATATAAATCTGAGGTCGGCTAAAACTTTAACGGCTAACATTAGATCAAAATTTAAACAAAAATACGAACTAATTTAAAAAAATAAAATAAAAATAAATAAAATACGGGAGCCTTGACCGCCAGTCTCTTTGAGTGGTTAGAGGCTGCGTTCCTTCAGTAGCAGCTACATATTTATAGGGTTCTGAAGTTGGGCCTAATTCGATGCACCTCTTTTGGACTTGATTCGCGGCCCGGTTGGTTGATGTCAGCGACATCAA
The DNA here is from genome assembly GCA_016808115.1 of Tetrastigma voinierianum. NCBI lineage: Eukaryota > Viridiplantae > Streptophyta > Magnoliopsida > Vitales > Vitaceae > Tetrastigma > Tetrastigma voinierianum. Next base: position 222,022 of record JAEQBH010002808.1, read on the forward strand.
TTCTTTATCAGCGACCACAGTGTCTCAGTCTTTGTGAAGCCCTTGTTTGGTCGCGACATGTGCTTTGGTAAAGCGGTCTCCATGACGGCTTATCTTATCGCGACCTCTTTCTTTGGAGCGATCGTCAAGCGACTGCTGACGTCCGACCTCACCTCTTTGTATTTGATGTCGCTGACGATAATGTTAATCGCGACCTCTTTATGCGTGCTCAGCGACCATCTGTTTCTTTATACGGTATCGCTGACTGTTTTAGTGATAACGCGACCTGATCTGCAGTGATGTCAGCGACAACCAGGTGTTGTCGCGACCTTCTTTCTTACAAGCGTTGTCGCGACCCGGCCAGGTGATGTCGTGACTTCGCTTTACTGTGTAGTTGATGTCGCGACGGCAGTCTTGTCGCGACCTTCTTTTAGATGGCGATCATCACATTTGTTTGGATGATGTGCGACCTTCTTTATTAGATGATGTCGCGACCTTAGTTTCCTTACGGTGATATCGCGTATACGATTCGGTGTTGATGTCATTTGCATCTAGATGTCATGACTTAAATGTTTAGTCGAAATTGTTTTCTTCGCAGCAACTTCTTTTTTGGTGTGCGACCTCGTCCTTTATCTTGGGTTAATTAATGACCTCTGGATGATATTTGACATCATCTTCTTCTTCATCAATTCTGGTTGCTTGACTTTGAGTTTCTTTCCACGTAGCTCGTTTTGTCTTCAATTCGCTTCATTTTGCATTTGGAGCTTTGCTAGTTGCGACCTTAATATGTATTTCGATTCTTTGTAAAGGTTCCCTTATGGATCCTTTAATCCTTTTCGCCTCTCTGGCGCAATTTTCACTTCAATGATTACATCAATCTTGCTGACCACATTACGCTCCTATTACATATTCACTTTCTTTTGAATTCCTCTTTTATCAGTTCGGTGATATTCCATATTCTGCACATAAATCGGCCTTTTTAGAATAAAATAAATCGAGAAAGAAATGAATTTGAAAATAGATGACTTTTAAGCTCATCAATATCAGTGTATCTAAAGTAGAATACCTTTGAACCTTAAAAACTTTACCAAGTATTGGCCAAAGAAAGTACATCAAGCTTTAAACCTAGGTTGAAAATTTAGGAACGAAATGTCAAAACCTGTGAAAGTAAGCAGAACCACCACCAGCCTCCAGATCCTACCCCCCAACAGCCTTCTACTTCAAGGAGGAAGGGTTTTAGCCGCTCATCCTCCAAGTTGTCATCCTTGGAGGGTGTTTGGAAATCGAGAAAATATAAAAGAAAAGGAAAGAAAATGAAGCAGAGAAAACGGGAGAGTTGAAAGCTTCTCCAAAAATTTATTGCGAAGTGATTGATGTCCATTTTGATACAGGCGGGGCTTATATGCTCGAGAAAAGGGAAATTACAAACAATATGAAACAACAAAATTACGGGTGAGGGTGAAAGGAGAAGCCAAACGAGAGTTGTTTAAACACAACGAGGTAGACGATTTTAAATACATGCATAGTGATTTTCGCTATCATAGCTCAAATTATGATAGCGAAAATTAATATGACAGCGAAAATTATATCTGCAAAAATGCAAGCATAAGCGAAAATTGAAATTTTTTACAGTATGCAAGTAATTTTATTTATGATAGTGAAAGTCGCTATGATAAGCGAAATTTAAATATCATATGAAAATATCGACATAAGCGAATTTGGCATTGTTCACGGCTCTTATTCCATTGCTTCATGCGGCTTCTATTCCCAACTTTGCCTTTGTTCCATTTCTTCAAGCGTCTGCTGTTCAAACATTTGAAATTGATAAAACCATATGAAATTGATGAAGTGACGACTTTGTGATGATTGGATTCAGCATGATAATTTGGCACCAATTCTGCCAAAAACTACAAAAACGACCTCGAAATGCAATGGAAGTTCAATGGGACCCGAACATGTCAAGTGGGTTAATTATAACAATTAGTACACAAAAGCGCTTTCAAAAAACCTATTAAAATAGGGTTCTCAATAGAACTTTTGGGCACCCAATCACCCCAACCTACACATTGCTAGTCCTTTAGCAATGCAAGAAGAAAATAATAAAAAAACATATAAAACTATAACAAAATAACGTTCACAAAAATGTAATTTATTTTCAAGGTTGTGAATGATACTACTTTAACCACTAGTAAAATCATGGCCTTGTCGATAATTTATCAGCAGAGAGAATGATTGCCGCACAAAATTGAGTATTAAAAAGAGCCTCCTTCTTGGTGAATCAACTTGAGCTTCCCACTAAAAATCCTTCAAGTGTTGTTTGATAAACTCAATAATATTTGCTAGCTTTCTGATACAGCTACTGCCATTGTGCAACCAACTAATAGATGGACTATTCTATTCCACAATTCTTTTTGTGTAGATTGCAATGCTAAAAGAATCGACCTCACAAAGATCCATGCTGAGGATCTACGTGACTCCCAACCAATTAAGGCTTAGGGCATCAAGCCATGAGGATCTTTCGACCACAAATTCTTCAGGTTTCACCCCGAACTTCGAATGATTTTGAGACTCCAGCACCTACAACTTGCTAAACTCCACCCATCCACCCATGTAGAGAACACTAAGTCGACGACTCCCAACCAATGAAGGTTTAGGGCACTGGGGTTTAAAGGCTTTCGCCATATACCCTTTCGGACGTCTTTCGGGTTTTTCAAGGCAAAACGTGCGATTTTCCTTCTTTTTTTCTTTCTCTTTTCTTTTTTCTTTTCTTTTATTTTTTTATTTTTCGAGAAGGCGCATTGGCCTTCTTTCCACGAAGGGTCCTTAACCTAACAAAGGTAGTCAACAACACTAGAATGAGTTGTGCAAGGCTTAGGAGGTTGCGCAGTTTTTCTGGCCTATCATTGAAACCTAATGTGCTCGGTGGTTAGATGAGAAGGTGGAAGAAAAAATGGTCGAAAAGCGACAAAGAGTTCAACTGATTATCCACTCAACTAGGCATGGAACCAATCTAACATCAATAGAATTGGACAAAGTTTCAATTTTCAACTTGCGGGTTAGGCAAAACCACAAAAGTGGAGTCACGATTTTGAAAAAATATAAGTTGTATAGTATAGCGACTTCACACTAAAAGGACAACCAGCAGAAGCCGAACTATCCCACAAAATGGGCTTACTCAATAACAAAACAAAAATAAATGCCACTTCAGCCCTTCTTTCCCCAACCAAATGTCACATTATCCGCAATGGGTCTTTGATTGGAAAGTTAGAGAAGTGAGATGTGATCGTTGTTGGATAGGAGACTTCACAAGCTTTCCATCGACACCCTATTCACTCCGTTTGGGCTTCAAACAACAAGTTAGGAGAAGAAAAGAGAGGAAAAAAGTGACCAGTTGGAGCATTTTTAAAATTACACCTTTATAATAATTTCAAAAATGTTCTTTTTGGATATATTTGGATTCTACACTCTCTAAGATTTTCAACGGTACCAAAAACGCCTAAAACGGAGTTCGGATGAAAAAGTTATGAGCGAAACAAAATCAAGAGGCAAAGCAGTGGGCATATGAAAACTTTATTTGCCATAGCAAAAGGGCCGTATGAGTAGCGAAATCTTTATCGTTAACAAAAATTTAGCTATGGTAGGAAAATTTGACATAGAATTTAGCGATGTTTGCGAAATTTTCGCTATGTCTAATAGAAATTTTTGATTGTTTTTTTTTGGTCATTCAAATAATTAATAAATTAAAAAAAAAAACAATTTTTTTTTAGGAGACAACAATTTTTTAAAACAAATACCTGTTTTTAAGGCTTACCTCAATGTTCCCTATTTTGTCTTCACATGGAGTTTGTCAAGTATGTAATTTTCGCTATATATAGCGAAATTTCGCTATATGAAATTTGGCCCTCTAACAAAAATTTTAATAGTTTTGCGGCCCGCTATGATTACGAAATTTCCTCTTTACTCTGAATTGCTCATGATCTCCATTCACATGAAATTTCATGTATAAAAATTAATACAAGAAAAATTAAGAAAAATTGCAGAAAAGTGAAAAACAAGCTAGAACAAATATTAACTTAAAAATTAGAGGAAATCTAAAAAGAAAAATTAAAGAAATCAAAATAAACTAAAATAAAATAAAATAATATAAGAAAAATTCTGACAAAAAGTGGAGACTGTAAGCTATACGAGCCACTTCTTTAAGCCTTTGGAGGTTCTTGGGCGGTGGAGCTTATTGGGAATGCTATGGTCAGTGCTCCAAGCCCGAACCAACACCGAACCATCATTTGTGCCATGCAATGAAGCGGTTGCCATTTGGTACATGTAGTGGCAAAGTCACTTCTGGAGGCCCTACAATCTCTTGGTTGCATGACGAGACCGGTGATGGGTTTGGACAGCTTTGGAAGCGGTCTTTGCGGGTTTTGGGTTCTTTGCGGGTGAAGTAGAATATACACTTGGTTAGTGGAGAGGGCTACTAGCAGTGGGATTTTGGTGTCTTGGGCAGTGGTAGTGGGGTTCAATTCTTTGGGAAATGGTTTCAAAACAAGCTCTTGGGGTTCTTCCACTATTTCTTTCCCACTACCCTCCTCAATTATAAAGGGAAGGATTTCTTCTTGATTCTCCCTTGGAAAAACAACATCATATATGAGGATTGAGGTCAATCAGCCGGATAATTGATACTAAATCCTCATCTTACCTGGTGTGGGCATTGTTGTGTTATCCTCTACCATGGTGTCACTTTAGCCTCTTCCTCCCGAGTGGACATTCTTCAGTGATTGATTAGGTCTTCAATGGAATCTTGCAGGTTGTCCCATTTATGCTCAAAATCATTTTTCAGCCCATCTAATTTCTTGTTCAAATTGTCTTTCACAGTGACAATTCTCTGATTAGAATGGGCGTGGCGTCTCCTTATTCTACGCCCGAAGTGGCATCCACTATGTCAGATGAGGTCCAAATGGCTTGTTCAAATGGAGAGGGGATTATTTGTGGTGGCTAAGTGGATTAGTACCCAAAAGTACTATTTTGAGCCCTATTCATGAATGGCTTTTTGAGTGCTTTTACTTTTTAATAACATATGAATTAAACCGATTGTCATGTAAAAACATCTCAAGCAGTGCTTAGTTGGTTTCGAGATTGTTTTGAATAGTTTGCGGTCTTGGGAACTTGGTCGACAAGCTTGGCTTCTTAGTTACGAATGAAGGGATCCTCGGCCGATTTCACCAAGGCGAGTGAAGCATGTCAAAATGAATTAGAAGGGTGACAAGTGTTGAAGTTGATGCGATGGCAAAGCAGGCCAAAGCAGGGAGGAAACCGAGAATTTTAGCTCTACATGGCAAATTTATAATCATGGCGAAATTTCACAATCATAAGCTAAAATTTGCAATCCTTAGCGAAAATTTAACGTCTGGCGAGTGCATTATCTTCGAGCCACCGTCTTCGGCGGGGAGTGCGCTAACTCTAGCGAATTCTTCGTTCTTAATGAGGAATTCTTTGTTTTATTTATCTCTTGTGAAATTATTCAGACTAACATTAATAACATATTCTATTAGCTGTCTTCTTGAATTCCATAGTGAAATTTGTTTTATGTGTTTTTGTTATTTTTTGAGTTTCAAACGACCACGTTTTGATTGAATTACCATGTTGTCCCTATTATAATTTCATATTTTAGGCCTTTTGTCATTTCACACCTTGGGGTTGGCTATATATAAACTCCCTAACTGTAACCCTAACATTTCATTTTTATGCAAGTTTTCCCACTTGACTTTCATTTTAGGTTTTATTTTATACTCTTCTCTCTCCTCTTTCTCTCGTTTTCTCGGCTGCCAGCACCACTTGGATGACAGCTCAAGGGATGCTTAGGTAAGCCTCGGAAACATGAAGAGGTTGCTGGCTTGGTTTCAGACTCTTGCGGGTTGTCCTCATCTTCTGTCTACAGGTATGGTATTTTTATGGTTCCAAACTTTCCAAACTAAGGTTGTTCATTTAATGTCTTCTTTTTTTAATTGATACTTGTATCATGCTTTAGAGTTTGATTTATTCTGTGTGATACCTTAATCTCTTTCGATATCATTGAGCCATTGAGTGAGGTTGAATGCTAGGGTTTCAAACTGATTGGGTCTTTAAATGCTTAGTATTTGATTGGACTCAAACAGGAGTGGTTCTAGGGTTAGGTTTTATAGCTAAACAAAAATCCGGTTTTGGCCTTGACTATATGTTATTTGCCATAATGCAGAAATAACCGGGCATCTTCATATTGTATATCAGCTAAGTCCGAGCCCTTTCAAGGTTACCATTTCACACTTTAATTTAGCCGCCGGTTGCTGGTAACAATAACTCTGTTTTAGCTAAATCAAAGTTGAACAAAGTCACCACCCGATTATGGTATGTCTGAATGATTCGTGGGATGAAAATCCATCAAAGTGTTCGGCCTTGTGACGTATCTTGGTAGCTTGATATAGCGTGGGAGGGTATAGAAACAAATTTGTTAGTTCGGGATCTCACCTCTTGTGGCACAGTGCTAAGGTGACCGAGAGTTGGCTTGTAAAATGGGATTGGGAGGGACATATTGTGGGGTCTTGGTTCCATGAGGTGTGTGATTCCCACGACTATGGTTGTAAGCGCTACCATATGGTGAACTCATCCATTGAGACTTCTATAGTCCCTCATGGACATGTAAGCTCTAGGTTTCTCTCCACAAAATTTCCGCCTGTATTTCTCCCTTAGGTGTTCCATTTGATTCTAGTTGAGCTTATGAGAACATGGATTCTCTGACAAAGTGGAGCAACAGCACAGGCGATCTGCGACAACTCTTTTTTTTTTTTTTTATAGTGAAATGTACTAAAAAAAAAAACTAATAAATGAAACAATCAAATGAAAATTTCACGGAACTTGTGAAGTAGAGATTACAAGTGTTCCCACGACTCGTCAAATGCACTTAGGCACCATCAAACGCGGCGCCTGCATTTGATTCGTGCCACGATGAGGTGATAAGAAATTAAACAAAATTTGTATCCTAAATTCCTCCTCTTTGTGGTGCAAACTCTGTGGTATAAGCGGTCTAAGGTTGAGAAACACGGGGATGGGTTTTCTACGTACCAAATGATTTAGTGGTAAAATGGTGAATTTGATTTGGATTTTAGGTGGTGATAAAAACGGGGGGTTGGTGGTTTGCATTTGAAAATAAAATGAAGAAAATAAGAGAAGACTCCTTGAAGCATTGGGCTGCGGTTTAGGTCCTAAGGTAAATGAGGAGTCCCCGGGTTCATTTCCTCGTAGGAGGATGACATATAGTCATCTCCCGAATGGATCTTGTTTAGCTTTAAGCTAAACCTAATAATTTTTCCCTTGGATGAAAGCATTTATTTAGCATTTGGTTTATCGGTGAAAATCTATCTTGACTCATCCTATAATCATTTGTAAAGAGCGACTAATGAATCTCAATATGGATCTAAAAATAAGCATCCACTGGAATACTAAAGATTACCAAGTATTGATCAAGAGGATGCACTTACCTACAGTGAAAATATAACCTTAACCTACACTCAGGTGACCATTGAGGCAACTAATGGATATCAGTGTATCTAAAGCTAGGCACACGAACCTAAAAGCGCAGAAGTATTGGCCACAGAAGAGTACATCAGCTTTAAACCTAGAGTTTGAAGGGTGGGCCAAAATGTCAAAACTCTTTGTGAAAAACGGGGGAACCACCGGCTGACCTCTAGATCCCTACCCCAATGCCTTCTACTTCAAGGAATAAGGGTTTTAGCCGCTCATCCTCCAATTTGTCATCCTTGGAGGGTGTTTGTCAACCGAGAAAATAGAAAAGAAAAGGAAGAATGAAGGCATAAGCGGGAGAGAGTGAAAGCTCCTCAAAGGCGTGCAGAAGTGATTGATGTCCATTTTGTTACAGGCCAGAGGCTTATAAATCGAGAAAAAGGGAAATTACAAAACAATATGAAACAACAAAATTACAATGGGGGTTAGAAAGGAGAAAAACCAAAAACGGAGTCGTTTTAAACACAAAAGCAGGAGTAATTAATTTTAAGCTATGCACAATGATTTCGCTATGTAGTGAAAATACAGGCATAAGCGAATTTGCATTACCATCTCTGATAATTTTCGCTATGATAGCGAAATTTAAGCTATCATAAAGCGGAAATGTCGGCTATAGCCAATTTTGTACTTTGATGCAGCCTCTTGTTCCATTGCTTCCTCTGGCTACTAACCCACAACCTTGTTCATTTGCTGACTTTGATATTCTTCATTCCCGGAAGCACTGGCGAAATTGATAAAAAAACAAAATTGATGGAAATCAACCCGACTTTGTGATGATTGGATTTGTGCGATGTTTGGCACAATTCACGCCAAAACTACAAAAGCAGTCTCGAATGCAATCAAGTGCAATAGGGACCCCGAACATGTCAATTGGGTTAATTATAACAATTAGTACTAAAAGCACTCAAAACTATTAAAAATAGGGTTTAAAATAGCACTTTTGGGCACTAATCGGGAGCTTTTCAAAGTCTGTGATGATTCTCGCCTCTTTTTGGGGCTCAAGACTGAGCCTATATAAATGAAAGCTTTAAGTATGCATGACTTCCGATTGCCTTTCATCACGTCTCTGTGCTTTTTAGGGAAGTTGAAGTCTCATTGTATATATTTTTATTTTTATTTTTATTTTATCTTTATTTGTTTCTAGATTCGGACTCGTTTAAGTTATAGCGGATGATTTGAGCTGGGATTAATTTTGGTATTCATGTAAATCGGGTTTCATTTCTTCCTTAACTTAGACGAAATTTGAAATTTATTATGGAACTCATTTTTCTTCAGTTTTGATTACAATCTAAATTAATTTGTTTAATCAACTAGTCATTATGATTTGTGATCTAGATTTGAAATGGTAAGCTCCTCTTTGGAAGAATATTTTGTTAGGATTTTTTTTAATTTTTTTAAATTTTTTATTTTTTTTTTTTGCATGAGTTAATGTTATTTTGGTTGAGAAAATTTGAGTGATTTAATTGGTATTGTTATTGCCTTTCCTACATTGAGAATTTATTATGAATATCAATATATTGACATCCAAGAGTTGCTATCATTGTTTTGATTTCTAGAATCCCATACGGAGTGACACAAAGATGAGACTACACAGGAATAATAAAACTAACTTGCCTGAATTATTTTACCTTAATATTATATGAACTAATGGACTCATGGGATTACTGATATATCATAGTGATCTAACCTAACAAAGGCTCTTGTCATGGTAGCGCTGCGCGAGGAATTTGTGTAGGCATAGATTCACTTCTTTGATCTAACAACTTAATCCTAAGAGTTTCACCTCAATTGAGAAGAATAACTTCGACCCAGTGTTAGTTGAGATCTAATCAAGGGAAGAAGAAATTCTTGTCTAATTGATGGCTGAGATATTTTTTATTTTGGAGAAGTGCTTGCAATTTCTTGTCCATGGGAGTAAGCAATTTCCAGTCCTAACAAATGACTATGAAGTATTGAGAAGGAAAAATAGTCAGATCTTAAAAGAGGAACAAATCCTAAAAGTAAATTTTTAGACCCATCGTCTAAAGATAGAAATGTGGTAATTTGAATAGTGAAATGTATAGAGTTAGGAGAGATCCATTTCTACACTAATCTATTCTTGGACAACTCCAAGGTTCACATACATTTCATTATCTTAATTGGGACTTGCAAAGATATGACCACAACACTGTTTTTCTTCCCGTGTGTTTTAGTTCATATTTGCTCTCGAATCATGTAGTTTAGAAATTTCATTTATGGTTTATTATTTTATATTCTTTTCACTAAAAAAGTTAATTCTATCTTGAGAATCATGAAATTCAAATAGAAAGATTCTTTAGTATTGAGGGATAGTTAATCTTTAAAATTTTCTAATCGATCATCGTGAGAATGATATCTAAACTAAAAATCCACTGTATTACTTGTATGACCTGTGCTCTTGACCAACCCAATTTTCAAATGAGGTAATTTACATACAAAGTACAAAATATATTTTATATCTTCCGTCTCAACAAGTTTTTAGCACAACTCCTAAGGATTTTAGTTAGTCTTTGGTAGTAGTGTTTAAAAAATTGGTCAATCAAGTTTTTGGCGCCATTGCCGATGACTGATTCAGTTATTGGTAGTTGTATCATAAATTTGTCCTAAAAATAGTATCAAGAAGCTGTTGTTTTTGGTTTATGTTAAAAATCGTAGTTGTCAATGTCGTGGGTTGTAGCTGATGTCGCGACATCATAGAAATCTTTTTGTCACTTCTCATTTTCCAGTATTGAGTCCATGTCGTGATGATGTCGCGACATGGAGATACATTGTTGCATATTAATTCCGATGTGGCGACACTGCTATTTTTGTGTTGTGACATTTAGTTGGTGTTGCGACATTGTCTTGATGTCGCGACATTGCTGGAACTGATGCCCTTTGTTCTACATACTTGCACTGATGTCGTGACATTGCTAGAACTAATGTCGTGACATTGCTGGAACTAATGTCGTGACATTGGTCATTTAAGTTCTTTGTGATCATCTCAGGTTGATGTCATGACATTGTATCTTGTTCTGCAGTTCTCTCCTAATGTCTTTACTAATGCGACGACATTTATTCAATTTCGCAACATTGGACTGATTTCACTATTCAAGTCGCTTAGCCTCGATGTCGCGACATTGACATGTTGGTCACTCGTTGATGTTGCGACATTGCTTCTGTAGGTCTGGTCCATTAATGCTGATGTCGTGACATTTATGCTCTAATATCGCAACATTAGATCCGATTGCTTTGAAGTCCTCTACCAGTGTCTTAAGTTGATGTCACGACATTTATTCTGTGTCGCGACATTTGACTTGTCTCACCACTTAGACTACCTTGATTAAATGTCACGACATTTCTTATCTGATGTCGTGACATTGGATGTGATGGTCTCCAGCATTCAAGGTTTGGCTAATGTCGCGACAATATATTGATGCTATGACATTTGAATGATGCAGTCCTTCCCTTCCTCAACTGATGTCGCAACATTAGGTGACAGACATAATTTGACTTATGGAGTTCTTCGTGATGTCGCGACATTTCTGCATCAGTGATTTCCCTCTCCAACTGATGCACGACATTTCCATAGTTTCAAGACTTTCTCCATAGTATGTCACGACATTGGGAATTTCCTGAAGCAATGTTGCGACATTGGCTTCTTCCTTTCACCATGATGATTTTTACTCATTTTTCTACTGAATTCTTCTTCTTTCTTTTAAGTTTCTACAAAACAACAAATTTGGGTGAAAGTTGCATAATTCTGTATTAAACTAAACATTTAAACCATAAGTTTTCTTGAAAAATGGACTTAAAAATAGATGAGTTTTAGACTCATCATCTATCCCTGTGTCACACAGAGGGATCCAGGAAATCAGATCACAGATACCACTCTTTCTAGGTACAAAACACTGACATTCAGAACAACACAATGCAATAACAATACCAATTAAATCAATCTAGTTTCATTCCAGAAATAGCATCAAAATACTACAAACAATAATTATAACACCAAATTCATCCCAAAGGGAGCTTAGCCATCCATTACTGAATCACAAATGACAATGAATTACTGCCCTGTTTCCTTGAGCTTTTTCCTTGTTCTCTCTAATAGGCTTTAGTGTTTAGTTCAATCATCCAATAAGGGCTAGCACTATCTTACCTTGCATTACTCATCTTCTCTATGCTGAAAACCAGAGCCTACTCATTTAATTCAATCCCCTTTTCTCTTCTTTCTTCCTTAACTTCTTTCAATTTCCCCTTGCCTTTTATTATTGGAGGTTTTGTGATGGTAATATGGGTGAGTGGAGGGGTTTTAAGGCATCTTTCTTCTTTATCTACGTTAAATTTTACTCCTCCCTTTTATGCATAGATATGTGATGATTGTTGGGTGAGTCATGTGACCCAGAAGTTAATGCTTTGATAGCTGATAATTGACTTTTCAATGAGGTTTCCTAAATTGATCTTGTAACCTTTCAGGATGGCATAAAAGACTACTGCTTCTTCCTGCCTCACCGTGCTTAAATGTTTTGAGGGCCTTAAGACTGAGCTGAGGAAGTAAAACAACACTTTGGCTTCTTCAATAAGAGATCCTCTTGCTATAGAGTCATAGGGACTTTTCTTGATTCCCTTCCCTTCCCCTTTTCCAACAGTCAGTAATTCTAAAATCTTTTGGTAGTCTGGATTCTTCTTCAGCTCCTTGAATTTAGCTTAATCTCTCAATTTGCCTAGCTTCAGCAGTTGGTTGATCTCATCTATAAGGAATGAGACCCACTTCCCTCTCACATAGAAATTAGGCTTCTTTTAACCCACCATGTTAGCTTAAAATTCTTTTACCAGTGCAGCATGCCCAGGTGGCATGTGCTCACATATAATTTTCCATCATCTATTTTCAATCACTTCTTTGAATGGTGGGATGAATTGCTTGAATCCTCTTTCTCCAATGAACCCTTTCTTCAGTATTTTCTTCACAATCGCTTCCTATGCTTCATCAGATACAAACTCATCGACTTTATCTCCATTGCTCTGTTCATTTTCTCCTTCCTCCCTCCTCTTTCTTTTCCTTCCTCCTTCTACTTCGACATTTTCTTCCTGAGGCTCTTTCTCATTAGCTGTCTTAACAAGCCCCATAGTTATTTCCTACAATGCCAGTAAACTTTGCCATGATCTCATTCAGATTTGGAATCAACCTCTACTGTTCAGACTTTCTTGAAGAAGGAGAATTGGGTTTAGGGTTTAGAAAAGATAAGGGGTTCTAAGGTTTCTAACGGCTTGGAAGAAGAACAAAGATTTTGAATTTTAGATCTTTCAAATTCTCTTTTTATAGGCAACATAAATTATGTCACGACAATTAGATTGTCGCAATAGAAAAACTAATGTCATGACAACTTTTTTAACTCTGTAAGCTAAAATAATGTCGTGACAATTAAATTGTGAAGACAAAAATAATGTCACGACAAATAATTTTATGTCACGACAAAAGTAAAATAAAATAATGTTGCTACAAAATGTTAGTCCTTTAAAGAATAAAAAATGTGTCACAAAATTTCAACTATCGTAATAAATAATTGTCTTATATTGAGATAGGCCAGAAAGATATTTGTTGCGACAATTTAAAAAATATGTCACGATAATTTTTGCATTTCTAACTCAGTTCTAACCAATATAATATGCTGAAAAATTCTCATCAATCTTATATAAAAGGCAACATGCATCAATTCTAATCACACAAATCATAAAATCATGCTTGTGAATACAAATTGATTATGATGTAACAGTTCAATTCAAGCATGTACATTTATTCTCACTGCAGAAAAATTCAACAATATATAAGCAAACAAAATAAGGAAAAGGAAAACCAATTGGAATGTCCTCACAAAGTTTTTGAGCATGTGATTCCTCTTCATTTAGCAAATTTTCATTCATTGCTCAAATTTACTCATCACCAATAATTCCCATATAATAACCAAGTTTCCTTTCTTGAAAAACACAAAACGAACTAACATAAACATCTAACTTGAAATCAAATTGTTAGATAGACTGTACTTAATAAAAAAATTGAAATTGAAATTGAAATTCATAAGAAAAATTTGCTTGGTTTGCCTCCCAATAAGTTGCTCTGTTTAATGTCCTTAGCTAGACATGGCTGCATCAAGAAATTTCCACTGTCATTTCTTCAAAACTTTTAATTCTAAAACTGCTCTTCATTCCCGAATTCTTCCCAAGCATCGCTTAGTCTCAACCATTCTACCTAAATTCAAAGTTTCCAATCTTCCTTCAATGTTGTTAAGCTTCTAATGGTGTGAATTGATGTGTCTGTATTACTAATTCCATATTGACTTTAGCTTTCCTAGGAATAGCTTGAGTCTTGAGTTGTATAGTAAGATAGACTCTCCCACTTTGAACTATTTTCTAAGAATTTTTTATCATGCCACCTATTGGTTCTATCCTTGTAAATTCTGGCACTATCATAGGCTTCATTCCTCAGCTCTTCCAATTCATTTAACTGGATTAGTATTTTTTTTCCTTAACATCTTGGCAATCTAAGTGCAGCTTCTTAATTGCCCACATATCTTTATGTTCAAGGTCAAGGGGTGGATGACAAGCTTTGCTAAAAAAATTTATGTATGGGGACATTCCAATAAGAGATTTATAAGCAGTCCTGTATGCCAACAATGCATCATCTAGCTTCAATGACTAGTCTTTCTTGCTTGTATTAACTGTCTTCTTCAATATATTCTTTATCTCTCTACTGGACACTTCAGCTTATCCATTTCACTGAGGGTGATAAGCCAAACCCATAGCTTGTCTCACACCATATTTTCTAACGAGTTCCCTCATCACTTATGATAGTTCTTGGAGCTCCATATCTATTTAGTATATTCCTTTAGACAATCCAACAACTGTATTGGCATCATTTCTTAGACAAACTATAGCTTCTACCCATTTGGATACATAATCCATAGCAAGGAGAATGTATATATTTCCAAAACATGGTGGAAAAGGTCCCATGAAGTGTATTCCCCATACATCAAATATTTGTACCCATTCCTTCTATTGATGTTGCCCATTATTTGACATCTGTTGATTGACTGATTTTTGTATAGAAATCGAATCTGCTGCTTTTTACTTCGTTTCACTGAAATACCAAACAACAATGTTGCCCCTAAATTTGTCACTTGTTTTTGGGACTGAAATTTCTTCTAATAGTTTTCTCTATGTGAAATACGTTAAAATGTAGATTGGTTTAAATAAATAGCTGTAAGTGTATAGATTGTACAAGTAATAAAGTGAACTATTAAGCCCGGATATCATACCCACAAAGATTGATAAGAGAATCTATAGATCAACTACCCCTACTACTCAAAGTCATCACTATTTGAACCTCGATTCTTAAAAGCTGAAACTAACTAGCGAAACTGAAATAACAAAATCTAAATTTCAAAATGGTAAAAATCTACTGAAATTACTGTTTCACTGAGGTGTAATACAAACTAGGAATGGGATTAGTGTTCTCATCATAAATCTGTAGCAGTTTATTTTTAAAACAAATATTTGTTATGGGTTTGAATCTAATCTTGTTCAAGAGCAAGGTAGTATAGCCTTGAATGCTCGATTAATTATACATTTCATTGTTCAACACCCTAATCCTAACCAGGTCAAGGTTTGCTGTAGAAGTGAAACTCCATAACTCGACATGGCCTGGGGGACCCCAACCGAGAAGATGTTCTCCTTCAGAATTTCAACACACCCTATGGTATGTCAAGCCTCACAGGCACCCTTAACCCATTTAGACACATAGTCGACTCCCACCAAAACGTAGGCATATCCAAACGATGAAGAGAATGGTCCCATAAAATCGATGCCCCAAACATCGAACAAATCAACTACCAAGATCGGGTTCAGAGGCATCATGTGACGACGAGAGATTTTCCCCAATATTTGGCATTTGTTGAATACCTTGCATATGGGGTGGGCATCCTTGAAAAGAGAAGGCTAATAAAACCCATATTGTAGCACCTTCATGGCAGTTTTCTAGGAAGCAAGATGACCTCCACATGTGTTCTCATGGCAATGGTTGAGTATCCCTTGTTGTTCTCCCTCAGGCACACGTCTTATGATTATCTGATCAACACAATATTTGTACAAGAAAGGCTCTTCCACAGGAGTGAATTTTCATAAGAAAACTTCATGTTCAGGCTTCTAATGTAACGCCGGTCTCCGAGAAAGTGTACAAAGACATGTAATCGTAGGGGCGCACTGAGCACCAAGTGTCACATCAGAGAGTTTTGGAGAGGAATTATGAAACGCAATTTATGGAACCCTGAATTGAGGTACTAGTGCCAGTGGTAAAGTGGTAAATCTCAAAGGATAAAAAGGGTATAATTTGAGAAGATAAGATGCCGAAATGAAAATAAAATAAGTTGATTTGCAATATCAAAGTGTTTGAGGACTAAATCAGATTGCCATAGATATGAAAGTCAAAATCAAAGTAGATGGGCCATAATAGTAAAAACAAAAGTTAAAGTGTGATGAAGTGCTTGGGGACTTAATGGTAATTAAGGCAGTTAATATTATAGAAGAGAGGAGACAAACAAAATTTCACATTTTGGTCTCAAAATTTGCTAGGGCAAACGCTACAGAGGAGAAGGGAGAAGAGAGCAAAGAAGAAGACTGTGGAGGAAGAAGATAAGAAGAAGGAGAAAACGAAACCAAGGTATGTTTTCATTTCTTTGTGACCATGTATTTGGATTCCTAAGGTTTGCATATGGAGATTAGTGTCTTTTGGTCTATGGTTTTGTGGAGAAATCACATTAAACCTAGAATTCTTGAGGTTATGAGGGTAAAACTCAATTGGTGTAAAATAAATGTGGAATCATCATAATTATATGAGTTTATATAGAACAGGACCTCGTTAAAATTCATATGAAGTTCTGGATTTTCACCTAGGTTTTAAGAATTTCCAAATCACCAATTCAAGTGTTGTGGAGTTGTTTTGAGTTAGACTTCATGGTTTTGAGGTATTATGGAATAGTTGTAAAAAGAGAATGTTGGTTTTTAAAGGAATGCTGTCAAAATTTCTGTAAAAACCTCTCGTTTGTTTTCGATATAGATTAAGTTATAATCATCCAAATAAATTGATTCCAATTGGTAAAAGAACCATAAGTGATAGGGATACAATTGTATAGAAGGTACCAAGAGCAAATTAGAAGCCTCTAAAGGCTCCCAAATACGAATCGAAAGGTGAGCTCGTGTAGTCTAACGATTATGCTCTATTTTGGGTATGGTTGTAGTGTTTTGTCATATGGAGTTTCACTCATCCAAATTGAGTGATTAAAAATTTGCAAATAGACCTCTAGGGAATAAGTTTATCTGAAGGAAGTAAGCAAATCAGAACCCCAAAGTGCCCATAAATTTTTCCAAGTTGAGTTATACACTTGTTTTGTCAATTTGAGTAATCTAGATATAAAATACAATAACTTGAGTTTTGGTGATCCATAAATCAAGTGGATTACAAATGGAGAAGAAACCTTAGAACCATAGCTTCAAATGAGTTAAGAAACAATTTCCAATTTATGAGAAAGCAGATAACATAAACCAAGGATAATAAGAGAGATCTGAGTTAACCAAATTGGCATCAAAAAACATACAGAATCCTTGTGTTATGTGGTTGAGGGCTTTAGAGAAGTACCTTAAATTGAAATTTAAATAGATGTCATTGGATATATAGTTGACTGATCTGGATAATTTCATAATTTTTGAAGACCTTTTGAATAATTTTTAAAAGTAGCCAAAGTCCATAGAGTATTGTTGAAAAAAGGTTGCTAAAATGAGTGGTTTTTTTGTTAGGGGTTTTTTAGTGCTCAAGGGTAAATTGTTAATTTGGCTTTATATGAATGTTGAGTGACCCTAAAGTGACTTACGTGTGAAGTACGTTAAGTTTTACGCTATACGCATGCGATTAATACGCTATCGTATTCATTGAGTGTGTAGGCTAAAGCAAAGGCGGGAAAGTGAGTTGTGCCTAAGTTTTTGAAACAAAGAGGTGAGTGTAAATCACTGAAAACCGAGTTTTAAAAGTGAAAGATTTTAAATGTTAAAATGAAAAGTTTAATGTAAATGTATATATGGTATTAATATGTATGCATATGTTAAGACGCGTGAAAGTTTAAAATGTGTAAAGAATGCATATGTTAATGATACAAAGTAAAGGATTTAAAATGGATTTATAAAATGTATTTGAAGAAATGTTTAATTGATGGTTACCCTAACCCCATATGACTGTTATGACTGATATTGAATGAAAATTTTTTGCTGTAAGGATTTAGAGGGAAACATACTCGGGTTACTAAACAGAGGGGAGGGAAATAGATTTTTAGTGTAATATCCACACGTGATAAGCAGTGCTATGACCTAACCCTAAGTGCAAGACGTGAGTTTCTCCAGCCGTATTGGTTATGACCGATTGGAGACCGCCCTCACCGTCGCATTCTAAAACTGCTCGTGTGTATACCCCGGGTTCCATTAGAAATAAAGTTTAAATCATAAATTGGTTTTAATTGTATAAGTATTTATTACTTTGATATATACATCAAAATGTTGTCTAAATGAAAATAAAGCACTCACCGAGTCTTTTTAGCTCACTCATTCCATATGTTTCAAAACATTTTCGGGACTCCGGTGACAGTGCGCCAGAGCATCCCTCAAGGCAGTGAGCCAGCCATCGAGGAGACGACGTCCTGTGGATCGCATTGTATATATATTTTTGCATATTGTATATGTTGAATATTTTGTCATGTATATATGTATATACGTATATATTTGAAAAGGGAACTAATGGGGCTTTGATCCTCAATGGATCAGGTACGTAGGAGGCTCCGCTTAAGTCCCAGCCAAGCCCATCCTTTTATAAACTCCGTGCATGGAATTGAAGAAGTTTTGAATGTTTTGAAGATTGAAGTAAATAAATGTATATGTGTATATATTTTGCTTGATCGAGTTGTGTGCTTAATTGTCAGGACAAGAGTCCAAATGGAAGTTGAGAATTGAAAGATTATAAGTGTTTTTAAACAGCAGCAGTTTTTGTAAATTTGGGAAAGTCCGACAAATGGGAGGGAAACTCGCCGATTTTCTCGAAAAATCTAAGTGTTCAAAAAAGAAAAAGAAAGTGAAAATTTACCACTTCACTGAGATTATTTTCTAAAGATATGTTACATCAGGAAGGGGTTCGCCTCCATGGATTTAATTGATTGTCTGGAGGAAAAGTTTATATATCCGCTGAGTGTCGGAGGTCCCCAGTTCACGAGGTTAATCCCGCCTGATCCTTCATCCAATATGTTGGTAATTCTCCTATTGCCAAGAAATCAAATGTAAGAACACAAGAATTTCTACTTATAAGGACTCTCAGAAATTTGTCATTGATTGAGGGTCATGGACTGTTGTGTGCTATTGTTAATCTCGAGAGATGATCCGCAACAACATTTCATGAACTTTTTATCCTTAATCTATGCTTTAACTTTGAGCAGGAACCCATATGATAAGCCTAGCCTTGGCATTTTGCTTGGTGAGCAAGTACTTCAAAGCTGAGTGATCTGTGAAGATGATTATGTCCGACCCAACCAAGTAAGCACGAAACTTGTCCAAAGCATAGACCACCGCAAAGAACTCTTCTTTGTAGTGTAATTTCTCCGTGGGCTCATTCAACGTTTTGCTTGCATAGTAGACCCATAAGGTTTTCCTTCTTCTCTCCTCGCCCGAGAACCCGCCTTCTAATGGCTGCAGGCCCCCTGCACCGCATTACACCGAGTTGCAACTCTCCAGTTAGGGTCCTCACCACAAAGCAGCGGTCAAGTAGGCCTGAGCCCTTAAAGCTCTTCTCGCGCCATCCAAACGAATTTGGCATCTTTCTCAAGTAGCTTATAAAGAGGCTTGGCATTATTTTTTAAATCCTTGATGAACCTCCCAAAAGCCTCGCATGCCCTAAGAATTCACTCAGCCTTCACATCAGTGGAGAAGGCGCTTTGAAATCGCCTGTTTTTTCCTTGTCAACCTCAATCTGGTTAGAAATAATAATATGTCTCATCACAATTCCCTCGTTGACCATAAATGACATTTTTCCTAATTCAAAACTTCAGTTCTTCTAAATACATCTACAGCAGACACTTCCGTTGATCAAGCATTTTAAGCTCTCCCATAAACTGTAATATCATCTCAGAGACTTCCATAATGCGCCCACTAAACGCAACAAGACATTGATATGCAATTGAACGTGGTAGGGGGCATTACATAGGCCAAGGCATCAAGGCTGTCTTCTCCGTCTCAACAACTTCAACTGAAGTAGCCCCGAATAGTCATCCGTAAAGCAGTGTAAGGTAGCTTCCCAAATTCTTTCTCGGTAGAAGCCGGTCCATGAAGTGTAGAAGGATCCTTCTGTCACTCTCATTTAACCTTCTGTAATCAATACATACCTCCAACCAAAGGGTAAGGCGAGACCATTTCCTTCCTTCACATGTCGTAGTCACCCCCGATTTACAAGACAACTCGGGCTTCGATCACCCAAGCGCAATGATATGATATAATGACACAGAACAGAGTAATTTTAGGACTTCATGTACCCATCTCATGGAGATTCAATCTCCTCTTGGTCGCCTTTACCGATTTTTCTTCCTCCTCCAAATAGATACGAAGGTGCAAACTCACGGTTAATTCCCTTGATTTTTCACCTAATGGCTTGCTTTGTTCTCCTGGGGATGTCCAACAAAGCCGGTCTTATGAAGTACCGAGCAGGGAGGATATGACAACTGGGCACTTCTCATGTTCTTCTAAGTATGCATATTTTAGTTCTCAGGGCAGGGGCTCGAGATCCAGCCTCGAGGCTCTACCGTTCCTTCCTCAATCTAAAAGGTGTTTTTTTTCCATCGCTTCATGTACGTATTCAAGTATTGACTTCGCAGCCTTCATGGTACTCGACAACCTCATTTATCACATCCCGCATTTGTCGACGCCTTGTTCCTCTGCACTGCATCAATTATGCAAACTTTTCTCGAACCCTCTTCCACTCTCGTTGCATATGCATTTTTACCAAGGGAAGATGTTGAGTTCCAAGGTCATGTTCCCAAATGTAAGTTGCATAACTCCATTTCAGCAATTGATAACCGACATTAGAAGTGGCCAAGAATGGTCTTTAGAGGATGATAAGAACATATGCAACCGATTATGTATCAAGCACAACAAAGTCTATAGGATAGTAGAATTTTTCCACTTGTATTCAAACATCCTTCACAGTGCCCTTTGGTATTTTTATGGATCTATCTGCAAGGAACAATGTGATGGAAGTGGGTTTTAATTCTCCCAAACCGAGCTGCTTGTACATCGAATAAGGAAGTAGGTTTACACTAGCCCCCAAATATAACAATGCCTTTTCTACACAAGGCCTCTATATTCACTTTATGATATAGGCAACCCTGATCTTTGTACTTTTACTCGGGATTCTCGCACCTCGATGATGTAACTGACTTGCTCTGTATGTTCTCTTCTTATCGACATTCAACCCTCTCTTCAATGTGTACAAGTCCTTTAAAAATTAGGCATATGTTGGGACCTGCGAATCATGTCATGTGGATGTTGATTCCTTACCCGCCAGCACCCTACTATTTTTGTACCGTTGATGGATTTTTTCGCTTTAGTGCTTATGAAAAAGGTGGTAGCTATTTTCACCGCATTTTCGGATCATTTCCTCCTCCATCTGTACTTTCTTGCTTCCTGACCTTATTCTGCTGGTTTGGAGACTGGTTGTTTAACCTCCTTACCACTTCTCAAAGTGATAATTTCTTTAACTTCATCTATCATGGGATTTGGCTCACAGGAAGAGCTTAATACATGCACTCCCCTAGTATTGGGCTGTGTCTAAGAGAGAAATTTCCCTTTTTCCTGCACCTGCTGCTGGTTGGTCAACCTTGAAATTGAGTACTACAGAGATTGTCAAATTTTTGGAAAATTTCAGACTGCAGGTTCCTTATATTCTTGTTCAATGTGCCTTATACTGTATCAATCCTCTGATTAGACTGGGCATTCACTACCTTCTGTTCTTCCACAAAATTTCCCATCACCTTGCTCAAGTTCATGATAGCTTGCTCAACTGGGGATGAGGATAGTGGTGGTTGTGGCTAGGATGAAGAACCATACTACTGCTGTGCAGCAGGGGGCACATATGGTGGAGGCTTTGGCTTTCATGAGAGGTTAGGATGGTTCCTTTAGTTAGGGTCATAGGTGTTGCCATATGGGGTAGTGGTTGGTGTCTTGTATTGACCCACAACACTGGCTTGTTCAGCCATCATATCTTTTACTGAATGAACAATTGGGTAGTGCTCTCCTTGGTGCTCAGTGAACTGACAAATGAAGCAAGGCCACAGGTATAGTCTACCACCGCCGAACCTTATGTTGATTTTTGCATTTCAAGCTCCAATTATCTAGCCAAGGTAGATTGTCATCTTCATCCCATGTCCCCCAGAGGAGCACGCTCCCTTGAATTGGCTACAGGTCTCATCCTCTTTGCCTCTCTAGGGTTGGGTTCACCCCATGCTTTGGAAGTCTCAGCCACATAATTCAGGAAATCCATGGCTTTTCCGATTTTTACCACAGTCCCCCCACACATAGTTTCCAACAACCGTCTATACAGGGACATTCCATCATAGAAGTGGGATTAATCAAAGATCCAAGTATCAAAGCCATGGTGAGGACATGCATTGATGGTTTCCCCGTGTTCCTCTCCTGCAATGTAGAATTTCTCATTTTCATGGGCCGCAAAGGTGTAACCGCCTTCACTATTGTTCAAGTGAGCGCCAAGAATTTCTCCACAAATTTATCCTGCATGTCTGCCCAATTCCTAATGGTCCTCGGCCTCAAAGAGTTGAGCCAAATCTTGCTCATTCTTCGTAGAGTCGAGGGAAGAACTTCAAATTTCATCATATCAACATTGGAGATATCCTCTTTGAAGGTATTGCATACTTCCTCGAACTCCCGGATGTGTGAATAAGGATTTTCACTCTCCATCCCATGGAAAGTGGGGAGCAAGGGCACAATGTATGGCTTAATAATTAGGTCCTCTGGAGGAGGCACAGTGCATGAGGGTGCACTCACTCTTGGAGGGTGTATATGGTCCCTCATGGTCCTATATGCATTGGGATTCCTCTATATCCCCTCGGGCTGCCTGCTGCCCTCGGAGGCTCCATCTGTTGATTGTTCAAGCTCACTTCAAAGCCTTGTTCTTGTGGAGCACTGGTCCTTTCTAACCTGTCTGTTGTGTTCCTATCCTAGTGGTGTATAAACTCCTATGAAAACAGCACAAAACATAGCAAGAAATGAAAACCAAACTAACAAAAAGGTTACTGTTAGCTAAGATTAAAAAGAAAGAACTTGTATATAGACAGTATAAAATTGAATCAACCTACCAATAAACTGCTATGAGAAAAAAAAAAGGTAAAGACAAAAAGGATTAGAACACTGGGTACAGGATTGACTGTAAGTTTAACAAATCAACACGTACCTAGTGCCATCACCGCAACGGCGCCATTTGATTCCATATGATTTAGCTGGAAGGTTAGAGAATTGGTGTCTGAATCAAAATATTTATATAATTTATTCTCTCTACCGTCAGAAAGAGGATGCAGTTGTACCGCAAAAGATAAAGGGCTCTAGGGTCAAACACAGGGATGAGTTGTCTTCGCACAAATGATTTATAGTTTAGCTCAAATTGGTGAATTTGGTTTGGATTTTAAGGTTTGGTAAAAACAGTGAAGGTTGGTGATTTGGAAACTGAAAATAAACTAAAATAAAATATGAAATGAACCCTTGTGCTTAATGGGCTAACACAGGTCATAAGGTAAATGAGGTTCTCATTATTTTCCTCATGAATGGGGGAGGATGACCTATAATCAATTCCCGAACCGGATCTTTGTTTAACTATGAAAACTGAACCATAATATTTTTTCCTTTTGAAATACAGCATTCAATGAACATAAATGCTCCCGGACAGTAAGAACACATTCCCTAAATCTACCCTACAGTAACTAATAAAAGGAAACTAATGAATCTCAATGGATCTAGCACAAGATTCAACAACCTCATAAGCTTGCTAAAATACAGGTTAATCATACATTAAGAGATTTAAACCTAGAGTGAGAGATGGAAACATAAATGATCATAAATGTTAACATTAAAAGCAAAGATGAACCGAACATTTCACCAAGACCTCAGTCCAGAGTCTCATCTTCAAGGACGGGAGGGGGTTTAGGCCAACCATCCCTGAGCACCTCAGTTTGGCAAATGAAAATGGTGCCAGAAAAGCAAAGAAAATGAGGGAAAGAAAAAGTATAGGGAAAACTCCCGCCCAGGAGCTCTATATCCAGCTAAATTAAAAATGAGAATGTCTTTACAAGATTTTATTTGAGCTTATATAGTGCTCAAATAAGCAAAATTTCAAAAATACCCTCAATACCCACAATACATGAAGGGCAAAATTTGAAAATCTATAATAAAGAATAAACGGGTCAGGACAGGACAGAGGATAGACAAAATCTCGCAACCCGCGAAATTCTCGTAGGTTGCTAAATCTTTCTACAACCCGTAAAATCTGGCGTGACCCAGCAATTTCTCCGGATTCGCCCATTTTCCTTCTAGCTCGTGACTGTAACTCGAGTTTGGCTTGGATCATGTTTGAGCTCGCTTTAATGATATATTAGTCGCAAAATTACAAAATTTGGCTACAAACAAAGTACCATAAGTATAAAGTGGTGGATCTTACGACAATTGGTTAATTGTTGATTAAGACACAAAAGTTATCAAACCTCGCAATAAATGTATTAAAATAGCACTATTTAAGGTACTCAATCAAGCATGCCTTCTTTCAGATTCTTCTTAATTAATACGCTTTCCGATTCCGCTTCCTTCTATTCCTCAGTTTTCCACGCGTAGGTGCATTGGTTATTCAACCCGCTACCACTTCTCGGGAGTGATGATCAGCCTACTCATCTATCCCGGGGTGGGTTCACTGGAAGAGGTTACTTCATGGACTCCCCTAGGGTTTGGCTGTGGCTGTGAAGGGAATTTTCCATTTTCTTGCACTTACTATTGGTCGGTTAGCCTGAGATGTATACGCAGTTGTCAAAATTTTTAGCTACTCGCCTCGAGCCCATCAATTCCTGCTTCAAGGTGTTCTATGGTATCAATTTTCTCAATAGTTGGACATTGACCGCTTGTTCCTCTAGCGAATTACCCACCACTTTCAAGTTCTACTTATTGTTTGCTCAACTTGGAGATACACTGTGGTAAGGTCTAGATGAAGAGCCATACTATGTCAGGCAAGTGGTGCATATCGCGAGGCTGGGTTTCATGAAAGATTTGGGTATTCCTCCAATTAGGTTATAGGTATTACCATAAGGTGCATTAGGTTGGATGTTTATATTGACCTACCTAAATTGGCTTTCTTGATCAAAGAACATCTCTCTGAGTTATAATGTATGGACACGCTTCTCCCACATGTTCACGACCGATGAAGCATGGCTCGTTACACAGAGTTTCATTGAAACTAATGATAAGAAAACATACGGAAATAAAAAATTCAATGCCGAATCGCATCGTGATTCAAGCGTTTGATGAAACTAAACAATGAATCATGAAATCCAGATCTACCTCTTGTAGACCGAACTCTTTCTACTAGTGCAGATTTTCGATCACACACACCACAAACACAAACAAAACCTTCGAAAGATCCAAAGAGCAACGAGCCAAGACGATGCAAATAGCAAACGCCTCTAAAGGTATCCGCTACCAATGGCTCAATGGATGGGATGGATGTGCTAGCACCTATGATAGGGCCCTGTCCATAAACCAAAGACACACCCCTAGTGTCTTCCAAAACTCCAAAAATAATACATTCCTAAAAACGCCACTTCAAAAGAACCACCTACTTTTAGATGATAAACCCCATATTTATATCAAGCCTCCCAAACCCTTTTATTAAAACGAATTTAAACCAAATTCCATTAACTATTAATAGGCTTGGATTGGGCTTAATCATGGGCTAAAGAGAGAGCCTTTCTAACATCCCATTATAGCTCATTCTTATAGGTTTACTGCATGCCTAACCATACTGGGATACTCAACTCGTTAAAGACGCCATCGAGCCACGCCGCACACGAAGCTCCTCATAGGAACCTATGGTACAGGTCGAAGGACTCAAAATACCACTACTATAATGAGAACTCACTTCAATGACATAACCATGTAGTACTTCATAGAAGTGGTCAGATTCAATAACATGAAACTCAGATACAGCAGCGTCCTGCTTTCACGATATCCCAAGTCTATGACCAGCAAAACGTGGTATTTTTCTCAGAAAACATAATAGTCTTACTTCATTATTATTCCCAAAATAATGATCGATTGTGGACTATTTAGAATAGTGTTCTTATGCCTTAAGGTTTTACTTTCAAGTCACATACTTGATGACGTAAAGCCGAGTTTCAACTTTATTCAAGGATATGATTTTATCAAGTTAAACGACAATTTAAATAATAAGATTAAATGATAAATGCCTCATGTATAAACATATAATGACAACGTATATGCCATCGGGCTAGAGATATCACTAGTCAGCTTTGCCACGCTTACACCTCATGATGGTTTCTTCTCTAAACTCTTCTCGAACCTTCACAAGGCGTTGGTGCTTTCCATTCTCATGTCTAAGTCTTCTGAAAGGGAATACATGCCACCCTTTGAGTTGGACTGAGGCCTTATTTTCTTTTCCTCCCTTGGGTTAGGTTCATCCCAACCTTTGGATGCCTCTGCCACATAATTTAGGAAATCTATAGCCTTCTCTGGATTCTTGATTAATAAGTCTCCTTCACACATAGTTTCCAACAGTTGTTTCATGGAAGAAGACATCCCATCATAACAATGGCAGACTATCAGCCATGTGTCAAAGCCATGGTAGGGACAAGCATTGACGGCTTCCATGTATCTTTCCCAGCATTCATAGAATTTTTCATTTTTGTTAGCTAAGAAAGTGGAGATTTGCCTCTTCAGAATGTTGGTTCTATGGGTTGAGAAGAACTTCTTTAAGAACTCAAATCGTATTCTCGCGATCCAATTCCAAATGGTCCTTGGCTCTGAGTTTGGATTTAAATCTTGGCTTTATCCTTCAAAGGTCGTGCTTAAAAGTCAGCCTTATCAAGTCCAAAGTGGTAATATCCTCCTCAAGGTGTTGCAAACCACTAAATTCCCTAATGTGTGTATATGGTTCTCACTCTCCATACCATGGAAAAGCAATGGCACAAGAGGGCTCAACAACCATGTCCCCTGCTAAAGGTGTAATCTGTGAGGGTGCACTCCATCCATGGAGGGTATATGGTCCTCATGGACCCATATGCATTAGGGTTCCCTCCCACCGGTTAGCGATCAGGTTGTTCTTCCTTTGGGAGTTCCATTTAATAATTGATTAGTACCCAAAAGTATTATTTTGAACCCTATATTAGATAGGTTTTGAGTGCTTTTGCGCACTAATCATGTCATTTATGCCAATTGAAGTGTTCAGTCTTCTAGTATCACTTATGCCGCTAGAGGTTATTTTTGGTTGTTTTGGCAAGCTACACTTTGGGAGTTCAATATCAAGACATAAGGATGAACTCATGAAGATTTAACTCAATTCTGTCGCCCATCAAATGCACTAAAAACAAATAGTGAATAAAGGCAAAGCTGAATGGAAATCGATTTAAAGAGAGGACAGGAAGCAACAATGCAAAGGATGGAATCAGTAACTTGTAGATTTGTTAAGATCATAGTGTTCTCTACTGGATCATGCAACAAGAATCTTAATGGGCACTTAATCTTAGCGAATTACCAATTTTCGCTAGACACCGTGAATTTCGCTAGCAATCGCTCCTAGCAAAATCTCTTGCATTTTCGCTTTCCTCACATACTACATGAATTTAGCTAGAAATCAATTAACGTCATTAAATTTCAGATTGGCTATCTCTGCAGATTTCATTAGTTAGTTTAAATTTTCATTAGCTAATAAATTTCACGCTCTAAATAAATTTTCGAGCCTTAGCGAATTCACGCCTTGTCATTCTTGCAATTAATGCAACCTGACTTCAATTTTGGTGTATTACTCTCTTGTCCCTAAAATTAGCCAAATTGTTAGGCTTCAGGGTATTTTTCATACACACAAAGGCTCTATATAAGCCCCTCCCATTTTCAGGAACCCAAGAACAAAATGGCATAATTTTTGGTAAGTTTTTATTTTTAGTCTCTGTAGTTTAGTTAGGGTTTTGCTTTTCTCTCTTCTCTCTCCTCTTTTCCTTATTTTTCTTGGTCGCTAAACACCCCTCTTGGAGGATGACAACCCTATAGATTTGCCATAAGCCTCTTTAAACAGAAAGGAAGCTAGCTTGGTGGCGGCATATGCAGGTTGTCCTCTTTGTATTAAAAGCCATGGTACCGTGTTTATGGCCCTATCTTCTCAAAAGATGGTCAATAGCATTTCGAATGTTATTAATTTGGCCAATACTTACCATGCTTTAGGATACAAGTATACTATTAAGTTATTTAATGGGTTTTTTAATGTCTTTACGAGCCACCGAAATGATGTTTGGTAATGTTAGGTTTCAAACTGTAAAGGGGCACAGATGCATTTTATTTAAAAGTTAACTCAAATAGGGAGCTGATTTTGTGGTAGAGGCTTGCTAGTTAAAACATAGATCCGGCTGTGGTTGACTACAGGTCGTTTGTCATAAAGCGAGGATAAACCCAAGGACACTTGTTTGCCCTAAGTTACCAAGTTAGTGACCTAAATCTTCAAAGTTAACTTTCACAATTCATTTTTGTCATTTAATCGGGCCAAACTCATCACACATCGTTTTTGAGAAACAAAACTAAAAAGTCCAGAAAGTCTACCTTCGTGTACCTGGCAAATCATTCATGTGGATGAAAACCCATCCCCGTGTTCGAATTTAGATCATTATACTCAGTGAGCTTGGACTACTAGCAGTAGTAGGAACTTGAGGCATAAATTTGTTGATTCCCGATCACCCTACCGTGGCACGAATCAAACGGCGCTCACGGATAAGCCAAACTACAATGATAAGTCATGTACTTTCAGACCAACATCACAATAGCGTAATCTTTAACTTTTTTGTAACCTGGCCAAAAGAATCGCAAGTTTTCACTTTGCAAAGAACTTCACTATTTTTTTTTTTTTATACGCTTGTTTAGCTAACCCAACCTCTTGCAGCCATTTGTGCTCTTGCTGGTGTCTCGCTTTGTGTAATTTGTATGCAAGGCTGGACAGGAACTTCGTGAAGACTGCACAGAATCAAAGACACAACCCCACCCAAATGCTGAAGTCAATGCACACACTGGATACCATGGATCCACTACCCGAAGAACAACAGTCACTGAACCCCAATGAATCCAACAAATTACAGAATCCATGAGGGAGTTCACAATCCACCCTCCTATTAGTGCCCATCTCGTATCATTCGAAGATGTAGCAAGGAGGCCATATTTGGTACCCTACTCCCCGGCTATCATGGTATGGAAATGAAAATCCATACACTCATATTGGTGGATTTTGAGGAGGTTTGCACTACCTTTAAGGAAGGTATGATGACATGGATTTGCCAGCTTAAAAGAGTACTTCATCGACCTCTAAAGGACAAGGGGCCAAGATTTGGCTAAACTCACTTGAGGCCTAGGAACTATTAGAAATTAGGTCGAATAAGAGGCGTAATTTCAAGAAGTTCTTCGTTGCTCATAAGACTAATAATTTGAAAGACAAATTTACACTCTTGCACTGTGATGGTGGGAGGTTTTACCAAGGTTGGGAAAGGTTTATGGAAACTATAAGTGCCCGCCTCACACCATGGTTTTATACATGGATGTTGGTGAACCATTTCATGAATTAAGATGTCCCCACCTATGAAACAATTCGTTAGAAACAATGTGCGGGGGTAACTTTTTAAGTAAACACCCAGATGAGGCTTTGACTTTGAACCGCTATGTAGCCGAAACCTCTAAGGCATGGATGAACCTCGGCCCAAGGGAGACCGGCACCAAGGCACCTGGTTACCGTGGGAGTCCATTCATACACTTTCGAGACACCGAAGAGAGAAAATCGACCATTTTAACTAGGAAGACTGGATGAGATGAAAATAAAAATCAAGATAAAATGCACTCCAAGAAATGGTGCTATCAACATGCCAACCTTCTTGCTACAACTGTCATTCAAATGGTCACTATGGGGAACAATGCCAAGACCATGTCCAAATCGTGAATCAGGGTAGATCACCAATGAATGCTCCATTTGGTAACTCCAACATTCATAATTGGAAAAACTACTCAAACATGCCAGGAAGCTAAAACCCCAAAGATATATCCCTCCAAAGCAGAATCAAATGCGCTCGCATCCACTTCAAAACACACAACAGATGCTCCATCATCTTCTCCCAAACGTGGGAATCTCGAATTTAAGTAATGACAGTATATTTCAGAGAAGAATGAAGGTGCTGAATGTCCAAACTAGTCTTAAAATCTTTGAAGAAAGTTCACTCATCAGAAATTGGACAATATGTATTTGAGATTTCAAAATTGTATAATCAAAGAAGCTGCGTAGTTCGTAAAGGAAGGCTCCCCTTCCGTGCACAACAAGATTTAAAGTGGTGAATGAAACAGATCACCAGAGGACTTAAATGCAAGAACCCAGAAGTTAAGGCGCCAGACTTTAATGGCGGTAGGGAATTAAAGCCAACAAGTACAAATCCGGGCCAAGTCAACTCCATTAGTGGCCGAAAGCCACTCAGAAGAAATGGCCGTTGGGCAAGGAAGAGGTAAAGATTAGAATACTCCCTCCCAGCTTCTCCGCAGTGTTCTCCGAAGAAAGAAAATTCTCGTTAACCAAACATAAATGTTGGAAGTATCATGGCGAAAGCCAATATTCCTCTCCTCGATATATTAAATGTGTTCCTACCTACGCAAAATTTAAAGGATTTGTGCACTGTAAAAGTGGTCTTAATAAATAAAAAGGCCTTTTAATCTGAGCGTTAGTGCCATTATAGAGAGCAAGACTCCAAAGGAAGTATATGACCTGTGACGTCCACGATCTCGGTGATATTGGAGTACCAAAAGGAGAAAGCACCTGTTAGACCCGGGAGCCAGTGTGAATCATGCCAGATTCTATGTGCTGCCACTTTGGTTTAGTGAACTAAACCCACTTCCATCAACACTTTCGCTTGGCCGATAGCCTATTAAAATACTCAAAAGGACTCACTGAGGACGTTCTTATACAAGTGGACGTGAGATTACTATCCAAAGATTTTCATTGCATTTGGATACGTAACCGCTTGCAGACCTAACTGCGCCCATCATATTAGGGGTGACCGTTTTTGGCGCTTCAAATGCAATCATCAATCGGGTTTAATGGAGTCATGCAACTCACATTTGGCATGACTAAACTCAATATTTTTCATCAGTAAAAGGCATATGCACTTAGAGGAGGAGCAGACTTTGAAGAAGTTCAGATTTTAGATACCATTCGGAAGAACAAAGGCCAAATCATCACAAGGCAAGATATTAACTTCGAGTTATCCACGTTCAGTAGAGCAACACGAATTTCAAGAATGAGCGAAGGGCGTGGGTATTGAGAAGAAGAATAGAAATTTTCATTTCATTGGACCGGTAATGAAACCTCAAGGAACCTCAACAAATTAACTCAAACCCCTCCTAACCGATTTAAAGTATGGGCTTAGAAGCAAATGAGCAAGGCTCCAGCTAGGATTTCTTCGTCGCAACCACCGCACAAGAGCATAATCTCCTCGCACCTTCTCAAAAGAACAAGCAAAGCACTGGATGGAAAATTTCGATCTGAAAGGCATAAACCCGTCCATTCACTCATCACATCGTGCCTATTTAGAAGAGGAGCTTAAAGTCGTTAGCAGCCCCAACTGAGGTTGAATCCCATCTACAAGAAGAGTTCTGTGGGAGGTCTTGAAATTGCTCCAAGCCGGTATCATTTATCCCATTTCTGATAGCACATGGTTTATTTCAACGTGGTGCCTAAGAAATCGGTAAATAATTGTGAAAAACTAAAGGGTAAGAATTGTTCATCTGACTTACAACCAGTTGGAGAGTGTGTATAGATTATAGAAGGCTCAATGAGGTGACACTTAAAAAGACCACTTTCCACGCTGCCTCATCGATCGCCTCCTTGAGAGCGACACCCTCTGGCTGTTTTTGATGGGCAGGCCTCGTGGTACTTCCAAGATAGAATTGCCCCGTAAGATCGTGAAAGACCACTCACTCTGTCCATTTGGCACGTATGCTTATAGGAGGATGCCTTGGGATTTGTAACGCCCTACCACTTTTCAGCGATGTATGCTCGCATGTTCGGGGCTGACATGGTAGAGCTTATAATGGAGGTATACACATATCAGATACAGCGCATTTGAATAATTTAACCAATTCAAGCCATTTTGCAGGTGCATAGAGAAGAATTAAAAGCTTAACTGGAAATGCCATTTTATAAAACCAAGGAATTGTATTGGGGCACATTATTTCTTAAAGTAGGAATTGAAGTTGATAGAAGCTAAGATCGGCATTATTTGCAAATTGCCGCCTCAACAAATGTGTGGAAATACTTGTAATTCCTGTTATGGTGTTTCATCACTGCCCACAAAGACTTTTCTTTTCAAAGATTGCTAAACCCCCGTACAAGCTTCTTTGATGAAGAATATGCCAAATTGCTTAGAGGAAAAGATTTGCCAAGAGTTTTGAAGAACTGGAATTTCATTTGGATCACGTCATTGCCTGGCACCTAATTGGCAATACCGCTTGAGGTGATGTGTATGCGAGTGATCTTGCTATAGGAGCGGTATCACAAAGAGAAGATGGAAACCTCATGGTACACATGAAAAGCAAACTAATTAAGGACAGAACATACCACCACAGAATCCAATTTGCGCTCGGCGGTATATGCCTTAGATAAATTTCAAGATACTCGCTGGACCGGAGGCCATTTTTACGCATCATTCTCATGAAAATATCTCCCAATCAAACAAAACAAAAGCAAGACTCCATCCGTTGCCTCATACTTCAGGAGTTCAACTTGCAAATTAAAGATAGCAAAGGGTGGAAATGTGGCAGATCATTGGTCAAGGTTAACTATAGCTCACGACACTCACAACCACCTATTAATGATGAATTTCCTAAGAATCCCTAATGCAATTGGAGAAGGCTCCCATATGCTCACATTGCCAATTTTCTCACTACAGGAGAAATCCCAAATGAAAGGGAAAAGGATAGGATAGGAAATATTTTTGCTAAAATCCATTCCATTATTGGAAGAGCCTTCCTATTCAAATACTCAGTGATCACAAATCATCGTGAAATGTGTACCGAGGGAGGAACAACAAGGAATTTAAACCACTTACAAGGAGAGTGCTTGTGGTGTCATTTTGCTTCCCAAAGCACAAAGAATGAAGTTAAAGCCGCACAAATACTGGCCTCATTGTTCAAGTACATACTAAATGTGCCGTGTATGTGATTGCATGCCAAAGACTCTGGAAATTGTCTCGGCCGCGCATGATGCCATCAACCCAATTTTGGTGGTCGAACTGTTTCATGGTGCACATTTTATGGACCTTCCCACCCCATGCGGTTATATCGTACATTTTGGTGGGAGTGGACTATGCCCCAAATGGGCTGAAGGATCCCCTGCAAGACCAATGCATCATAGGGTGGTACCTAAATTCTTGAAAGCCAATATCTTTTTTCCGTGCTCGGGGTACCGAAGCCATTATTAGCCGGCGGAGGTTCAGATTGCAACAAACATTTGAAACCATGGCTAATATGGTGAACACAAAGTGGCTTACCTTTAATATCTCTCAAACAAGTGGCTGTGTGGAACTCGCCAACAAAGGTACTTAAGACCATACTACGAAGGTGGTTATTACTAGAGCATCGGTCCATCAAACTTCTCGATTCACATGGGCCTATAGAATGCCTTCAAGACAATCCTAGGAATGTCCCCTTATCGGTTGGTCTATGGTGTGGGCATGTCGTCTTCTAGTGAGATTGAATAAAAGCATGGTGGGCGATCAAGAAGCTAAACATGGACCTAAGGGAGTTTGAGAGAAGAGATTGATCTTAATGAATCGAAGAAATACTGAATAATGCCACTGTTACCAAGATTGCAAAAGAAAGATCAAAGAAAGCGGTATTAACAAATGATAACTGGGAAGAGTTTCAAGGAGGAGACCAGTCCTTATATGACTCCAAACTCCATTTGTTTCCGTGCAAGTCAAATCTCGATGGACAGTCCATCATCATTCAACAAGCATACCCAAATGGTTCGGCTGACTTACGTATCCAAGTGAGGACAGGTATTCAAAGTCAATACAGAGTAAACCATATGTGGTGCAGCAGGTCAAGGTAGCCCTCCGATGGACCCTCCCGAATCCCACGCTTTGTAATACAGGCTACCGTTGTTCCAGCGTACCACTCGTTTCATTTTTTAGTTATTTAAACCGTCGTAGGCGTTTAAAATGGTGATATCGCTTAGGAGCTTAATGATTGATTTTTTTGTGGCAGTAAATGAGCGCTGCGTGTAAGTATGCCCATCTTTATCCGTGAAGTACTTTTGTATTTCCATATTAGGTAATGGTTTTTCTTTTCAATTGAACAATTGAATTGCTTTAATTGGACAATTGAATTGCTTCAATTGAACAATTGAATTGCTTCAAATTGGACAATTGAATTGTTTTTTATTGGAAATTTGAAGCCCTGTTTGTCACCTTTATGTTAGAACAAATTCCATGCTTGAAACAGCTGGCCACAGAAGCCCAGCATCAACTCAAAATTTCTCCCTTATGCTAATTCACACCGCACTCCGTGACATTTCAATAGGCTGAATTTGTTTGCCCCTTTCGCGCTTTGCATAGCCGGCCTTAAGCATGTTGGCAACCTAAGATAGGCTTTGTGTTACCGACACTCAAGACCAATTTTGTTCCAAAAGGAAAAGAAAAGGAAAGCAAAAAGAAAAAAAAGAAGCAAAAGAAAAAAAAGAAAATAAAGTCGTAGTTTTGCTTGAAACCCGAGCACGGTCCGAGGGGTGTATGTAGAAAGCTTTTGAAACCTGATGCCCTAAGCCCAACTGGTTGGGAGCCACTTTTAACAGTGTTCAAGCAGTAATGGGTGGATAGCAGAGTCTAACGATTTGTCAGGTGCTTGATTTCAAGCCATTCCAGAGCCCTGGTGAAGCCCGTAGAGTTTGTGGTCGCGGATCCCGGCTTAGATGCCCTAAACCTAATTAGTTGGGAGTCATCGGTGGACCCTCGCTTACACTGGGAATTTCGGTGAAGCTTCGATTTAAGCATTGACCCTACAATATAGTCGAATAAAGAAAGGAATCATCACATTATTCAGCTGTTCAATAAATTTTTAAGGCATGATGCATAAGTAGGTTAGGAGTATAAATTATAATTTTATTGGCTTAATCACTATATAAAGAACCATTAGCCTTAGGTGGAATTCAAGTTGAGAATCATGGAATCAATATTGACCTAAAAAATTTTGTTCTTGTATGGTTTTGGCTCTTTCATGTCGGTTTTCAAACTTGGTGTCCATTTTTCAGTTTAAGAACAATGTTTATATGTACATACACCTTTTTGAATCATAAACTTTTTGAAAATCACTGCATATACCTCCTTTGTAGTTTTTGTATCAAGGACTATAAATGCTTTGCTAGTGACAGCAAATTCAAAGTGCTATTTTGAACCTATATTAGATAGGTTTATGCTTTTGGCACTAACTATGTCATTATGCCAATTGAAGTGTTCAAGTCTTCTTAGTATCACTTATGCCTAGAGGTTATTTTGGGTTGTTTAGGTTTTTAAGGCATTTGTATTCAATATCAGACATAAGGATGAATCATGAAGATTGAACTCAATTGTCGCCATCAAACATCAAAATCAAAGAAAGAATAAGGTGCGATGGAAATCATGTAGTGATAAAGAAGCAATGTAGTTGATGAATCAAAGAACCAAAGAATTTCGGCTGGCATTTGGTAGTGGTTTCGTCGACGCACCTCAATCTACAAATTTCCTGTCTTAGCGAAATTCACTAATTTTCGCTTGGGACACGGTGAATTTCGCAAAACTGCTCAGCTGTACTTTGCATTTTCGCTTCACATACCATATTGATAATTGGCTAGCTAGCCAATCACCACCAGCGAAATTTTGCATTTTCGCTATTCAGGATTTCGCTTAGCTAGCGAAATTTTCGTCGCTCTAGCGAAATCTTTGCTCTAGCGAAATTCACACCGCCTGTCATGCTTTTTGTAATTAATGCAACCGACTTCAATTTTGGTGTATTACCTTCTCGTCTCCTAAATTAGCCAAATTAGCTTTGTGGTATTTTTCATACTGTGGCCTATATAAGCCCCCTCCCATTTTGTAACCTTAAGAATGAAAATTGGAAATACAATTTTTGCAAGTTTTTATTTTTTGTCTCAGAGTTAGTTAGGTTTGTTTTCTCTCTCTCCTTTCCTTATTTTCTTGATTGCCAAACACCCCTCTGAGTATGACAACTCAAGAGATGCTTGGCTGCTCTTTCTTTGAAGAGAAAGGAAGCTAGCTTGGGTAAAGTATACAGGTTTTCTATATTAGTGCTACAAAATTCTGTTTGGCCCTATCTTCTCAAAATATGGTTGAATAGCAATGAATGTTATTAATTCGGGCCAATACTTACCATGTTATATTTTACAGCTACATACTTATCAGCTAGATAATCTGGTTTTTAATGGTCTCACTGAAACAAATGATGTTTAATGTTAGGTTTCAAACCGTAAAGGGCAATAGAGATGTTATCTCAAGTAATCAAAATAGGAGTTGATTTAGGTGAGGTTTGCTAGTTAAACATAGATCCGGTCGGGCTTGACTATAGGTTGCTTGTCATAACGCGAGGATAAAAACCTGAGGACACTTTGCTTCGCCTCTAAGTTACCAAGTTATGACTCCAAATCTTCAAAGTTAACTCTTTCACACCCATTTTCAGTTTTTACAGTTAATCGGGCCAAACTCATCACACCGTTTTTGGAAACAAAAATCCAAAAGTCCAAATAGAAAGTCTTACCTTCGTGCACTTATGCAATCATTCCTAGGATGAAAACCCATCCCCGTGTTCAATTCTAGGACCACTATACTCGCAGTGAGTTTGACCAATACAAGAGAGGAACTTTAGGATATAAATTTTGTTGATTCTGGATCAGCCGACTGTGGCACGAATCATCAATATTCAAGTTTAGTCCAAAATATGGTTCCTATGGGAAATTGACTTCGACTAACCTGCCTTTTGAGTTTCTAACCCATTGGAACATGCATTTCTACAGCAATAACAGGGCAAAACAAAACAAAGAAAAACAATGCTACCAAAAGGTTGAATTAGCTAAAAGAGATGAACATGAATGAAACTAAGTGAACTATCAGAAATATTCAAAAGAATGGATAAAAGAAAATTCACCGTAATCCTGTGATGAGGATCACAAAGTGTTTAGTATGTTGTCATCTCGCACTTAGGCACCATCCCGCAACGACGTCATTTTCGGATTCATGTCGGGGTATCTTTGAATCAACAAATTATAATTTGGTTACTTCCCATTATCGTCGATTGTTATCATAGATAAAGGGCTCTAGGATCGCCCAATGTGGATGGGTTTTCTTCGTAGAAATGACTAAAACTGAGGTTTTACACTGGTGATTTCTCTTTTGATGTTGGGATTTGATAAAAACAGTGGGTTGTAATGGTTGAAAACTGAAAATAAAATAAGTTAAAATGTAAAAGAGAATTCCTTGAAATGTAAAGTCACTGGGCTTAGGTTCCTAGGGCAAATAAGGGTTTCTCAGGTCTTTTCCTCGTGTTGGGGAGGATGACTTATAGTCATCTCCCGAACCGGTATTCACTATCCTTTAGAAATGGTATTCACTGAGCATTAATGGTCTTAGACAGTGAAAAACAAGTCTCCTTGACTCACCTTCCAATGGCTCATAAATGATAACTAATGAACATCATTGGATCTAACATTAAGCATCCAATGAGCCATAAAAGCTTACCAAATAATAACCATTCAAGGTGACTCAAAGGGATCAAAACCTAAAGTTAGAAAGGGAGAACAAGAATAACATTGACTGCTCACTAAAATCCATGAAACCCCTCACCGCTGATTAGCGCCAAAAGTGTTATTTCAACCCTATATTAGATAGGTTTTGAGTGCTTCTTTGCGCACTCAATCATGTCATTTATGCCAATTGAAGTAAATTCAAGTCTTCTTAGTATCACTAATGCCGTTTAGAGGTTATTTTGGTTGTTTTATGTGCTTTGCGCACTTTGGGAGTTCAATATCGAGTCAAATGATGAATCACAAAGATTGATCCCAATTGTCAGCCATCAATCATACCAAGAATCAATGAAAAATGAAGACAAAGTGAAGAAAAATTGATGCAGTTGAAGACAGGAGGCAATGCAGTTGAAGGACAAAGAAATCCCGTGAATTCGCTATGACTGCGAAAAATTTCGTCGATTGCTAAAATTTCACAAGTTTAGCGAAAATTCAGTAATCTACGAAATTGGAAATTTTCGCTAGACCGCCACTTCGCTTATGCACTGCTCCAGCTTAAAACATTTCGCTATCACATACCTCGCTTGTTAAGGAATTTCGCTAAGCTAGCGAAATTACCAAGCCTTAGCGAAATTTTCTATTTTCGCTATGCATGGTGATTTCGCTACCTAGCGAAATTCTTCAGTCCTAGCGAAATTCACTGCCTCGTCATGTTTTTGTAATTAATGCCAACCGACTTCAAATTTGGTGTATTACTCCTTTGTCCTTAATTTTAGCCAAATTGTTAGGTTTTTTGGTATTTTCATATATTGAGGTGGCCTATATAAGCCCCTCCCATTTTGTAACCCTAAGCAACAATTTGGGGGAGAGAAGAATTGGTAAGTTTTCATTTTTGTAAATAAAGTCTCGTATTTTTAATTAGGTTTTGCTTTTCTCTCTTCTCTCTCCTCTTTCTCTTACTTTCTTGGCTGCCAAACACCCCCTCTTGAGTGACAACTCAAGAGATGCTTAAGGTTTCCTTTCTTTGAAGAGGAAGGAAGCTAGCTTGGTGGTGGGGGCATATGCATGTTGTCCTCTTGTATTAAAAGCCATAGGTACTGTGTTTATGACCCACATCTTCAAATTAGGTTGAATAGCATTGAATGTTATTGATTTGGCCAATACTTCCATGTTTAGGATACAAGGTATACTAATGCTAGATGCACCGTGGTTCTTTAGATTGTCTTACGAGCCTCCGAAATGATATTAAAATGTTAGGTTTCAAATCGAGGTCAATAGCATTGGAATGTTATTGATTCGCCAATACTTCCATGCTTCCAGGATACGCGTACTTATCATAGATGCACTGCGGGTTCTTAGATGGTCTTTACGAAAGCCTCTCAAATAGATATTTAAACGCTAGGTTTCAAACAAGAAAAGTAATGAATATGCATGCTACTCAGGTTGACTCAAATAGGAGTTGATTTCAAGGGTGAGGTTTAAGGTTGGAACATAGATCCGTTATGCCTTGGACTATAGGTTGCATGTCATAACGCGAGGATAAAACCCGAGGATTATTCTTGTTTGCCCTAACTTTACCAAGTTAGTGACCTAAATCTTCAAAGTTAACTTTTTTTTGCATATCACTTCTCTCGCTTTACAATTTCAGCCAAACTACTTCCACTGCTTTTTTGAAACACAAATCCAAAAATCAAAGAAAGCCACCTTCGTGCACTTATGCAAATCATTTTAGATGAAACCCATCCTCGTGTGCTCGACCCTAGACCACTATACTGCAAGAGCTTCTGACTACGCGTAGTAGGAACTTAGGTATATAAATTTTGTCGATTTTAGCTCACCACTCGGGCAGAATGAATCAAATGGCGCGTTGCTCGGATGGTGCCAAACTACTAATGGTGTCAAGTGTACTTGTGATCAACATCACAAGTGAAGGTAACCTTTACCTCTTTGTCACTACCAAGTAAAGAATCGCGCCAAGACTTAGCAAGAATCGCACCTAAGCTCGCTTTTTCGCTAGTTGTTTTAATTTTTGTTAGCTAACATTAACCTTTTTGCAAGCTTTGTTAGTTCTTTTTGTTGTCTCTATAATTTTGTAAATGTGCTTTATGCAACTGCGGATGTGGTAGACACATCGTAGATTGTGATAGAATCAGTACACAACCCACCCAAATGAAGTCGCACATACCGATAACCATGGATCCCATACCTCAGGAACAACAGTAGTCGCCTCAGAACTCCCCATGAATCCAAATGCTTATAGAACCATGAGGGATCACATCCACCCTCTTAGAGTTAGTGCCCCATCTCGTATCATTCCTCCCCTACCAAGAAGCAGCATGAGGCCTTATTTGGTACCTCTACTCCCCACATATCATGGTATGGAAAATGAAAATCCATACACTCATATTAGGGATTTTGAGGAGGTCTGCACTACCTTTAAGGAAGGTATGATGGACATGGATTTGCTGAAGCTAAAAGCATTTCCATTGACTCTAAAGGACAAGGCCAAGATATGGCTAAACCTATTGAGGCCTAGAACTATCTGAAATCGTAGCCACAGTGCACTCCCGAAGAAGTTCTCAAAGGCTCATAAGACTAATAATTTGAAGAGACAAATTTATACCTTGCAGCTCATGATGGTGAGAGATTTACCAAAGGTTGGGAAAGATTTATGGAAACCATCTGCCTGTCCACATCACGGGTTTGATACTGGATGTTGGTGAACCACTTTTATGGTGGTATGTCTCCCCGCTATGAGGCAGCTTTGGAAACCATGTGTGGAGGAGACTTTTTAAGCAAGCATCCGGACGAAGCCATGGATTTTTTAAATTACGTGGCTGAAACTTCTAAGGGTTGGGATGAGCCTAACCCTAGAGAATTGGATAGGATGAGACCACTAGTCAACCAAAAGGGTGGGATGTATGCACTGCCAGAGGAAATAGAAATGAGAGCTAGGATTTCAACCCTAGCTAGGAAGGTAGAGGAGCTTGAAGGCAAACAGCTCCAAGAGGTGCATGCAGTGACTGAAAATCCTGCACAGTCCAATCCTTGCACCAATTTCCAATCCCCTGTACACCCAACAGAACAGTGTCCTATGGCCCCTGCAGTGAAGGATTTGATGTCAGAATGTGCAAACACTGTAGGACAATACAAGCCACAACAATCCAATGCTCCATATGGTAATACCTACAATTCCAATTGGAGGAATCACCCTAACCTTATTGAGACCCAACCCCCGCCTATGTGTACCCCCAGCGCCCAACCCCGCTTGTACCCCTCACAAATACAACAACCATCCTCTTCTTCTCCAAAGGAACAAGCTATATTGAATTGAAAGGTGCGGGCAACTTTGTCGAGGAACAAAGGAATCAATGTGCAATTAAGTAACAAAGGATTGATACCGTAGAAAGTACAATCAATAAGAGAATATGGCTTGAGAGCAACAAGAAAATTGATAACCTACAGTATTCTATCACCAAGATCAACAAGTTGCTAGAGGTACAAGAGAAAGGGAGGTTTCCATCACAAACACTTCCAAATCCCAAGGGAATTCATGAGGTAGGGTCATCCAACAATTCGGGAATGGATGAAGTTAAGGCTATAATTACCCTGAGAAGTGGAAAAGAGGTTGATCAACCTATGCCAAAGCCTGTTGAAGAATCCATGCAAGGAGAAGAATTGCAGCCTGAGCATATTCTCTTAAAAGAGGATTCAATGAAATACCGCATACCACCTCCTTTTCCACAAGCACTTAGAGGAAAGAAGAAAGCATCTCAACAAGCAGGCATTTTAGAGGTTTTAAGACAAGTAAAGGTTAACATACCTCTGTTGGACATAATTAAACAAGTCCCTGCTTATGCAAAATTTTTGAAAGATCTTTGCACAATCAAGAAGGGATTAGGCATTGAGAATAAGGCATTTCTCACTGAACAAGTTAGTGCCATAATCTAAAGCAAATACCACAAATACAAGGATCCGTGATTCTACAATTTCAAATTAATATTGTAAATTGGTATAGAAAAGTCCTTGCTCGATTTAGGTTAAATAGAACCCACGTCGTATTCAAGATACAAGATCTAGGTTTAGGTGAACTTAAACTCACCAACATCACACCTCACTAATGATAGATCGTTGAAAACCCTAAGGGGATAGTTGAGGATGTTTTAGTGAAAATAGACAAATCTCTACTACCCAAGATTTTGTGAAAGCCGGACATCCAGCCAATTGCAAGTGAACCCAATCATGTACCAATCATTTCTGAAGACCATTTCTGGCACCGCCAATGCAATAATAAATTGCCGAATGGAGTCATGCAACTAACCTTGGTAACATGACCTGGAGTAAACATCTTCCATTTGAACAACAAGCAAAATTTGTTAGAAACTGAAAATCAAATTTCTGATGAAGTTGTTTCAATTGATCAGTGTGCAGGAAAGCATAGTGTCCAGGAAATGCAAGGAGTAATCAGCCATGGAGATGAGGAGATATTGGTCTTGCCATCAACACCAACTGCAAGCCAACTGCTCAATTCACAA
The DNA here is from genome assembly GCA_016808115.1 of Tetrastigma voinierianum. NCBI lineage: Eukaryota > Viridiplantae > Streptophyta > Magnoliopsida > Vitales > Vitaceae > Tetrastigma > Tetrastigma voinierianum. The sequence continues at coordinate 264,247 of JAEQBH010002808.1, forward strand.
GCCATCAGTGAGGAGCAGATCAACATTTGGGCACCCAACACCATGGACTCAACCCAGACTACTGCAGGGGTTGAGGAGATCATTCTCCTTAACCCCCCTTGAGTAAATTTCCTTGGAACGAACTGGCTTTGGTGTTTCCATAAACCGAATTGCGCCACCATGTTTACTTTTGTCTTAGAATTAGTAAATTTTAGTTAATTTCAATATTTTTAGCAAACTTGTTAATTTAGTCATTTTTTTATATATTTAGTACTTTGTTTATATAGTATAGTATTGTGTGTTCGAGTTTAGTTATAGTTCTATAGTGAATTTTATAATAATAATTTTATTATATATTAATTAATTCTAAAAATTTTTGAAATACAGGTAGTATACTCGGTTTAGGCAATATTCGCTCAAAGTAGCGAAATTTGGCAGGAGACCCTTCGGCTACCGTTAAATGCTTATATAAACAGGGGAGGGGGTTGGCTAAATTGTCACTCACATCTCTCCCCTCCCGCCGAAGCCTCCAAGCTCCCAAATCTCCGCCGCGCTCCCGCAGTCTCCAGTTTCACCGGGCCGGACCGCCACCGCCGGAGCTGCGCACACCCACGACCGAGTCCCAAACACCGCCGTCGCAGCCTTCCCCTGAGCTTTTCAGCCCCACAGTCGCCGTGACCGCAGCCGCCTGCCCCGCCCGTGCACTCACAGGCTCAGAGCCTCAGCACCCCAGGCCTGGGCCTCATTGAGCCCCGACCGCTAGTGTTGCCAACCAGCCACGCGCACGAGCCCCGACTCGCACTAGGCCCCGACCTGAGCCTTCGCGAGCCTCCACACACACAGATGCTCAGGTCCCTGCTCAGCCTGCGCCCCGCCTTAGCATTCTGGTCTTTTCCCGAGCCTCTATTTGCCGCTCAGTAGCCGACTGGGCTATGCACGTGAGCCCTGGTTCGTTTGCCTGCTTCAGAGTGATTCAGTCACCTTATATTCTCGCCTGTACATACAGAGCCCCACTAAGAGCATTTACGCTGAGTCGAGCCCTTCGCATTTTATTTTCGACAGATATGGTTCGTACTGAAGGGTCCTGCAGGTTCGACCCCGAATGAGATTCAAAAGACACCCGAGAGAGGACCCCCACCAATGTACCGCCGCTCTTTGATGTTCCGCTGCAGCACAGCAGCCTTCAGTTCACCACCACCACCATAGCAATGAGGTGGTTAGGTCTCTTATGATTTTGTATAGTTACTAAATTTTATCAACTTATTTACCGATTTTGATTAGATTTATGTATTGTATTTCATAAGAGGGCAAGGATATTTTGTGTTTAGCTTTGTATTCATGTACTAGCCATTTTGGCTATATCAAAAGCTATTCATTTTATATATATAGCGCCTTTTTGTACATATCATGTTTTCAGGCCTTTCCATGTGTAAATGTTTTTCTTTCAATTGAACACTGAATTGCTACACTGACAATTGAATTGCTTTATGTTGGGAAATCGAAGCACTGTTTGTCACCTCTATGTTAGAACAAATTCCATGCTTGAGTCAATTTTGATCGCCAAGGCCCAAAGATGCTCAACTTGGAAAATTTCCCTTTATGCTAATTCACACACAAAGACTCCAGACTGCTTCAATAGGTCGTGAATTTGTTCGCTCCTTTCGCTTGCATAGGCCTACTTTGCTGTTGGAAACCTAGGATAGGTTTGTGTTACCCATACTTGAAGACCAATGTTGTCTTCCAAAAGGAAAAGAAAAAGAAAAGAAGCATAAAGAAAATAAAGTCGTGAAGTTTGCCTCTCAAACCCGAGGCACCTGGCCCGAGGGGTGTATGGCGAAAGCCTTTGAAACCCGATGCCCTAAGCCTTAAGTGGTTGGGAGTCATCGATTTTGTGTTCGTTACATGGGTGGATAGGTAGAGTCTAACGAATTGTAGGTGCTTGATTTTCGAAGTCATACGGAGTCCGGGGTGAAGCCTGTAGAGTTTGTGGTCAAGTGATCCTTTCTGGGCCTGATGCCCAAACCTTAGTCGGGTCAGAGTCATCGTGAATCCGCTATACCTCGACTTTGGTGAAGTCGAATTTTAAGCATTGCTTCCTACAATGTAGTTGAATAAAGAAAAAAGTGCGAACTATCCTTATCTAGGTTGTTCAATGCCTTAAGGCCATGTCACATAGGTTGGGGTGAGACAATTTTGCAATTTATTGGCTTAATCTGGTTATATAAAGAACCATTAGACTTTAGGTGGAAATCTGCCAGAGAATCATGGAACCACATGACCCGAAATTGTTCTTGTATGGTTTTGGTTCTTTCATATCGGTTTTCAAATTTGATTTCAATTTTCAATTTAAAGTACTGTTTATATGTAGATAAAACTTTTTGAATCATAGCCTTTTTGAAAATCACCACATGCATCTCCTTTTTATTTTTGCATTGCAAGGGACTAGCAACGCTTTTGGTCGGGGGTGTGATTAGTGCCCAAAAGTGCTATTTGAACCCTATATTAGATAGGTTTTGAGTGCTTTTTGCGCACTAATCATGTCATTTATGCCAATTGAAGTGTTCAAGTCTTCTTAGTATCACTAATGCCGTTTAGAGGTTATTTTTGGTTGTTTTGCAGGTTTTTGCGCACTTTGGGAGTTCAATATCGAGTCAAATGATGAATCACAAAGATTGATCCCAATTGTCAGCCATCAATCATACCAAGAATCAATGAAAAAATGAAGGCAAAGTGAAGAAAAATTGATGCAGTTGAAGACAGGAGGCAATGCAGTGAAGGATCAGCAAATCCCAGGAATTTCGCTAAGATTGCGAAAATTTCGCTGGGATTGCGAAAATTTCGCAAGTTTAGCGAAAATTTCGCAATCTTAGCGAAATTGAAAAATTTCGCTAGACCTGGCCACTGCATGATCGTTCCTAGCTTAAACACATTACATCACATAAATTTCGCAGCTAGCGAAATTTCGCTTTAGCTAAATAAATTACCAAGCCTTAGCTTAGTTCTTTCTATTTTCGCTTGAGTGTTGCATGGTGATTTCGCTTACCTAGCGAAATTCTTCAGTCCTAAGATTAAATTTGACTGTCACATGTTTTTGTAATTAATGCCAACCACTTCAATTCCTGTGTGTATTACTCCTTTGTCCCTAATTTTAGCCAAATTGTTAGGTTTTTTGGTATTTTCATATATTGAGGTGGCCTATATAAGCCCCTCCCATTTTGTAACCCTAAAGCAACAATTTGGGGAGAGAAGAATTGGTGTTTCATTTTTGTAAATAAAGTCTCGTATTTTAATTAGGTTTTGCTTTTTCTTCTCTCTCCTCTCCTTTCTCTTACTTTCTCGCTGCCAAACACCCTCTTGAGGGATGACAACTCGAGATGCTTACAAGCCTCCTTTCTTTGAAGAGGAAGGAAGCTAGCTTGGTGGTGGGGCATATGCATGTTGTCCTCTTGTATTAAAAGCCTGTGTACTGTGTTTATGACCCCATCTTCTCAAATTAGGGCTGAATAGTATTGAATGTTATTGATTTGGCCACTTCCACGCTTTAGGACAAAGGTATACTTAATGCTAGATGCACTGTGGTTCTTAGATGGTCTTTACGAGCCTCCGAAATGATATTAAATGTTAGGTTTCAAACCGAGGGCTGAATAGCATTGAATGTTATTGATTCGCCAATACTTCCATGTCAGATACAAGGCATACTTATTGCTAGATGCACTGTGGTTCTTTAGATGGTCTTTACGAGCCTCCGAAATGATATTTAAATGCTAGGGTTTCAAACAGTAAAAGGGCCATAGATGCATGTTACTTGTGTTGACTCAAATAGGAGTTGATTTCAAGGGTGAGGTTTGCTAGTTAAACATAGATCCTGCTATGCCTCGACTATAGGTTGCATGTCATAACTAAGGATAAAACCCGAGACACTTGTTTGCCCTAACTTCTACCAAGTTAGTGACCTAAATCTTCAAAGTTAACTTTTTTACACTTCACTTCAGTTTTACAATTTCGCTCAAACTACTTCCCCTGTTTTTGAAACAAAAATCCAAAAAGTCCAAATAGAAAGCCTTACGTTTTCACACTTATGCAAATCATTTTTAGGATGAAAACCCATCCCCGTGTCTTCGAATTTAGATTCACTATACCGCAAAGAGCTTGACCACGGCAAAGAGTAGGAACTTAGGTATATAAATTTGTTGATTTTAGCCTTCACCATCAGGGCACGAATCATCACTTGCCTTAGATATTTTTCCCAATGGCCTTCCACTTCAAGGATGAAGGGGTTTTAACCGCTCATCCTCTGAGTTGTCATCCTCAGAGGGTGTTTGGCTGGTGAGAAAATGAGAGAAAGTGAAAAAAATTGGGAATTGCTACAAGCTTCCCTCCAAAACTTCAATAAATGAAAGATCGTCTCAATGTCTTGTATGGGGAATTTTATAGCCAAACCGTAATAAAAATTACCCAAATAACAAAAACAAACACTATTACAAAGGGGACAAATTGTGAAGATATCAAAAACAGTCAAAAAGTCAACAATTAGCAGCAGAAAATTCGCAGGTTGTGAAGCAAAATTTCACAACCCATGCGAAATTTCAAAGGTGCAAGCTTCTCTTCTTCCAATTTCTAATATGCAGTTCTGAGTTCAACTTCAATTCTCCGTGATTAAGTGAATCTAGAACTTTGGCATCTATGGCCTGAGAAAACTACAAAATTTTCCATAAAATATGATCAGTAGTATAGCTAAGTCCTTGACGTGTCAATCGAGATTAATTGGACTGGTTACTACACAAAAAGTGCTCAAAATCAGTATTAATAATAATAAGGGTATAAAATAGCACTATTTGGGTAGTAATCACAAAATTTTTACTTCATTCATGATCAATGTAAAACAATACTCATGCTTATTCATTTTCACATACTATCGATTTACAGTTCATTGATCACTTGTAAATATGCCTTTTCATATGCAACATATCATTCAAGAATTCAATCGAGATCAAACATACACCTCACAAAGATGTGTTTAGTTTCATGAACCATTTTTGTTTCACTTGTCAAAGCTCTACATATCACTTTGATCATACCATTTATATTCACGACAGATGAATAAGTGAATCCCATCTCGCTATCGCTTAGCGACGTGGATTACACACTTCAACAATTTCGCTTCACCGCATCATGAGTAGACGCATGCCAATTTGCGCATCCCGCCACAAAAGGGGATGAACACCCTTGCTTGCCTTCGCTTCACTCGACATGATTCGCCGCCGTCAACGTTTCCCAGATATCAGATTCAATTCTAGATGTCAAGAATTGACCAATTCGTTTATAATTCAATTAATCGCTTACATGCAATTAATTGTCAACATTTCAAATATCAAATTTTCAAATCCATGTGCACTTTCGTAATAACATTTCACAGATATGCATATTCCATACAATCATTTAAGATTTATTTGGTAAACTACCAAAACTCTCGAGGTAAGGATAGAGGTTCAGTGAATAAACCAAATTATCAATCCCTGCTCCTTTCGATACCTCACCATCATGTTTTGCCTTCCACTGCACCCAACAACACAAATCTCCTCTACCTTTAGTGTTAAACAAATAATCATACTAAACTAACATCCCTGTAGGCGCACAGGTACTTGATGCTTTCTCCCTCCTCTCGATACTCTTATATGAAACTCTATTAAACTCATGTCCTTTAAACACCTGTATGAATATGAGACTTAATCAGGCGGTGCAAAGGAAAACAAAGTTTATTGAAGCATTAGTACAGATCAACTTATTGTTAATGGGCAATCGACACCAGTCTTTTTTAACTGATATCAAATCTCATAGTCAATTCCATTACATCTGATGCAATGCTATCAAAGTTTCCACTAGAATCATGTTAATGTTGTCTTCACTCATCTGTTAACTTCTCATCCATCCTCATCTAAAAACCCACTCATGGAACTAATTTATCTCAAACATACATACAGGCCATATACAGAATCACCAAAACTGAGATTCATAGAAAAAACACCCAAGAATGAAAGCCAGCCATTGATACAAACCAGTTTCTCCAACACTTTCATAGGTGATGTTTCTGTCGATAACAGTCGCAAATGATTAAAAACGCACTGATTTTAAGGCTGCTCTAAAACAAGTGATTGATGGCTGTAACTCCAAATAAATTAAAGGAAAATTAGAAAGAAGCATTCCCTGAAGTCTTTTGGTCACCACTATTGATTTTTTAAGGTGTATTCATGCCCTCTAGGTTTGTTTCTCGTCAGATAATGACCACAGTCTTTCCCAACCTGACCTTTGGATTTGGTTAATTAAAACCAAACCCTAAATTACTCCCTCATGAAAGATATGGTGCATTCATCGGTTACTGCCCCTTTACAGTGCATATGGCCTCAAAGAGGCAACCACAACCATTAGGAGATAACTAGCGGATGACAGTGATCTAAGATTAAGCATCCACCGTGAACCACAAAGCTGGCCAAATACACACTGGCGAGGTCAGATCCAGGAGGTTTCCAACTCAGTGGTGAGATACAGTGGAGCTAAATGCTCATAAATGCAAGGTGATAAAATGAGAGAGGGCATGAAAACTACTCTCCAAACCTCCACTAAAAGGACTCTCCCTTCATGAAAAGTGGCTTAGCTGGGCATCCCTGAGTTGTCATCCTCAATGGGGTGTTTATGCCTAGAAAATGAAAGAAAGAGGAGAGAGAAGAGAGCAAATGAAACCCAAAATGAAAGTCAGTGGAAAATCTTATAAAATGAAAATGATTCAAAGTCATGAGTTACAAGTTCGCGGGGTTTATATAAGATAAACCCAAAGTGTGAAACCACTAAAATACCTAAAATATGATATTACATAAGGGCTAAAATATAATGCGATCAAAACTGGTCAGTTAGGATCAAATACACCAAACTCATGTGGCACTGCTTACGCAGGACTTCATTAGTATAGTTTAAATTTTACTAGTTCAGCCAAATTTTTTGTCAGCTCAATGCAAAATCCACAGAGTATGGTTCATAAAATTTCATTATCACAGCAATTTCACTAATAAATAAATTCACAGGCCTAGTTTAAAATCATAGAGGAGCAGCTTTAAATTGGTTGACCCCTCACAAGACAAGAATTCTTCATTAGCTAGCTAAATCTCACAGCCTACGAAATCCCGGATCGCTCCGGCTTCACCGCATTGCCTCACGCATCTTCCTTTGCCACCGCATCCCACTTTCTTCAAAATCCACTTCAAATTCCTCTCACTTATGCTGAAAATACCGCAAATCTTCAAAAGATAAATGGTCAGGTACACAAAGACTCCGCAAAATTACCCAAAAACAAACCCCAAAATGGTATCATGGTACCATGGACCTACACACGCCAATCGATTAATTGACAAGTGATTAGGTGCGCAAAAGCAATTAAAACCATCTTTGAATAGGGTTCAAAATAGAATCCAAACAATCACACTCCCAACCACATCGCTGCTATCCCTGCGGGTCGCTAAAACAAAAAGGTGCCATGAAGTGCTTTCAAAGTATATGTTGTTCAAAAGTGTATGTACGGGTAAAGCCTTACTCGTAGTATGAATAATTTACACCCCGATGAAAACTGCATGAGAGAACATAAAACGATACTAAGAGCAAAGTTTTAGGCAATGCCAATTTCAAGGAAATCAACCTGACCCACCAAAATTCAATTGCCTTGGCGTAAACTGGCCAAGCCAATAAATCGCAAAGCTATTCCTCCCCCAACCTAGCTGGGCCCATGGCCTTTAAACCCGCTGGACCAACCTAAATAGGGCGACGCTCTTATTTCTTCCTTGACTTGCTATGTCAGGGTGCACGCTGTAACCGTGACTCACCAAAGTCCTGCGGTAACTGGGTCCACCGATGACTCCTAACCACTACGCTAGTGGCACTGCCAAAAGGATCACTTCGACCAACAAACTCCTGCTGTGCTTCAATTCTTGACTCAATGACTTCCTCGGTGAATTGAGCACCTACAACACGCCTAAACTTCACCTTATCCACCCGCAGTAACTAACACTGTGCCCATGACCCCATCAATGAAGGCTTAGGCACCGCTTTTAAAGGCTTCGCCATATACCCCCTGATCGCGTTCGGTTTCCGCGCAAAGCGTCATCGCTATTCCTCTCTTTTCTTCATTTCCTTTTTCTTTTTTGCTTCTTTCTTTTCTTTTTCATTCAAGCACTACACTGGTCTTCATACATGGGTAACACAAACCTATTATGGGCTGTCAACAAATCTAAGGCCGACTTGCAAAGTTTAGAAAGAGGCATACATAGCTTCTCAACCTATTGGTACAACCTGGAGGCAAAGCAGTGAACTACCTAAAGGAGAAAGTTCGAGGTTGAACATGCTGAAATCTCAATTGGACCAAAAAACTAAATCATGCATGCGGGAATTGTTCTACATTAAGGTAACATAAGGTATTTCAATTTTTTTCAACTTAAGGCAAGAGCAGAAATACCAAAATATAGGCACGTAGAATGATTTGGTAAAAGCAGTAGAAAAATAAGAAGCCGCATGGTATATTTCTATGTCAGTTATTATTTCACAAAATTGGTCAGCTTTTTTTCAAAAGAAACTCGTGGTACTCCTAACAGAAAATGAAACGAATCTGCTTGGAACCAAGAGGAATGGCGATGGCCGAACAAAGACCCGCAATGCACCGTAATGCAGAGGAAATGAGATTTTTCCCCTCGCACCCAACTCCTCCAACATTTCAAACAAAATTGCGGATAAGATAAGCTTGTAAATGCGTAAAAATACTTCTGAAAAGAAAATAGGTAAAGTGGTGGCAATCACTAAAACCCAAATTAAGACTCCTCTAAAATAATATAAAGTAAAAATTTCAACAAAAATTTGAGGGCCCTGTGTTCCTCACAGAACCACTCCCACTGTGTAGCCATTGATCTCTCATGAGGGTCTAGGGAGGAGAAGCTCCTCCACGCATGCAAAGCAGTGTGCAGTGTCAGTAGGTGCCTTCATGTCGCATCCATTAGTTTTAGGCTATTATCCGGGTCTCTCGTGGCAAATACCGATCAAGCAGGTGAGGAATGGCGTGGGACCCACATTAACCGCTTCATTATTCTCCATCAATTCTTCCACCGAAGCTTGTTAATACTACGCCTCCTACCCGTACCACTGTGCAAATCCTCACGTATTTGCCTCCCTATCCTCATCGGGTTTTTCTTTATCGTCATGGAAAATGTCAGTCTGAAGGTCATATGTTGCCAAATGAGTCGTATGACCCCATTCCAGCAATTGATAATGGAATCTTGATGTACGTAAATGGCCTTTCCCAATATACGGCACTTAGATTAGTGCCCCATGCCTCCTGGCCCGTGTCTATGAACCACCAAATCCAACTCCGATAGCAGAACTTTCTATCTACTTTATCAACACATCCTCCACTTATCCCTTTCAGCATTTTCACCTAACGGCCTGGGCCAAAGATGTGCGATGTTGGTTGGTTTCCTCAGCTCTTCCCAAAACCTAGTCTACTTCACACACCCAGTATGGCAAGAGGTTAACACTGCACCCAAGTCTAATGCTGCTTTGTCAATGCAAGTTCCTCCAACAAAGACCGAGATAGTCAGTCCCCGGATCCTTATATTTCAACTACTGTTCAGCATCGATGATGAGCCAACTTGTTCAGCTTAAGAATGCTTTTTTCAATGCCCAACCTCTCTTTGATCAGTATTAAGAGATCTTTCAAAACTTCAGATAGGCAAAGTGACTTGCCTCGATGATGTCCAAAAGGTATGTCGACTTCACCCATTCTTAGACTTCCTGTGATGCCCGTCTGGGGCGGATGCCTTTCATTTCTAATGTTGGGAAATGAGGTGGTGCAATGCAAAGGCTTCATCGGGAGTCCTCCTTCAAGAAAATGTGCTTTGGCTCCCAATTCTTCCTTTCCGGCCTCTCAACAAAGCCACTGGGCCGACCTCAACTCTCTTTCCACCCCTCTATAATGACAGCTTGACTTATCCATTTTCGGGAGCAACCCACCGGAATAGCTCTCGCCATGGACTCCCTCTTGGGATTTGGCAAATGGTCGTAGAAGGAACCTCCCCGCCTCTCTTCAGCCGATGATTTTCCATTCCCGTTATGGATGCCCGCAAGCCGCCAATTCTTCTACAGCTATTTTCCAAATTTACTCCATTCCTTTCTTTCAAGGAGCTTTCTACATTTTCAATTTTTTTGTTCAACCCAGCATTGATGCCTTTGCTCCCTTCCACAAATTTCACTCACCTTGCTCGTATTCACAATGGCTTGCCTAACAAAGAGAGGAGGTGGTGTCATTGCTTCGTGAGGGGTGGTGGGTAGAATGTCGCCACGTGTTCCTGGGGTAATGTGATACAGAGGTTGAGGTTTCGTGAAAGGTTAGGCATCCCTCCACTAGGGTTGTAAGTGTTGCTATATGTATACCTTGTTCAGGCTTGTTTTACCACCACATTTGCATCCTCAAATCAGGTTCGGTATGTTCTTCCCATGGTCAGCCGGACTGCGCTGAAATACTCTTTTCGACTCCGTGTATTTGCTTTCTACCACCGTCGCACTCATGGACTCTTTTTCTTTCTAATTCCCTCCAATCTTTCTAGCCAAGGGTAGATACCTTAGCTTAGTTCATATTCTGAGAGGGCACATGCCTCTTTGCTCCACTCGTGGCTCAATCTCGTTTCTTCCCGTCTCTCGGTTTTGCCATCCCAAATCTTGGAGTGTCCCGCACTCACATAATTGAGGAAGTCCATCGCCTCATCATGATTTTTACTTCAAGAAATCTCTTCCACACATAAGCTCTAATACTGCGCCTATGGAAGGGACATTCCATCATAAAATGGTTCATCAAAGATTCATGGGACAAAACCTATGCAGGCATGCACCGATAGTTCCATAAATCTCTCCCCATCACCGGTAGAACCTCTCACCATCATGAGTCAGTAAATGTAAATTTGCCTCTTCGTTGTTTGTCTTGTGGAGCAATCAAGAATTCCTTCAGAAATTTCGCCAAGTAGCTCCCACCTCATGGTTCTCGGGTCTTAATGCATTTAGCCACCAGCTTTCTTGGTCTCTTAGGTCAAAGTGGAAAGGCTTTCAACTCAGGAGTTTCCATAAAGTTGATTAAAGGCCCAAAGCAATTCTTGAACCCTATATTAGATAGGTTTTGAGTGCTTTTGTGCACTAATCAAGGTCACAATGCAAGCACTGAAGGTTCAAGTCTTCTTAGTACCACTTATGCCATTTCAGAGGGTATTTCTTGGCTGTTTTCACAGTGTTCGCGCACTCTCGAGTCCTTCGAATTTCGGACAAATGATTTATCATGAAGATTGATTCCAATGTTCACCATCAACCAGCCCAAGAATCACGAGAAAACCACAAAGTGAAGAAAATCTTCGATGCGTGAGAAGACAAGAGTGAAGATCATCAAAGCAGACTACTAGGATTGCAAATTTCAACCCTAGCGAAAATTCTCAAGAACCTGTAATGAATCTCCAAATTTCGCAGGACCACCCGCCTCGCTTGTGCACCATTTCCTTAGCTTAAAATACCTACTCGTTTATTCAACACCCTCGGGCTGTTGAGTCAAATCATCCCTCGCTAGCAAATCTCCTGCTTTCTGCCATGCCTCCAGACTTTCATTCATTAGCCAAATTCTTCTCTTAAATAAATCTTTCTAATGCTCGTCATGTTTTGTACTTATTTCTCCAACCGACTTCCCAAATTTGGTGTATTACTTTCTCGTCTCTTTTAACTTAGCCAATTTAGAGGGTTTTGGTATTTTCTATGCCTGAGGTATTTATATGTTCCCTCTCTCTTTTTGCACAGATATAGAGAATTTGGGGTATAACAATTGGAGTGAGAGAAGACTTTGTAAGCCTTTCACTTTTGTAAATAAAGTCTCTGTGATTTTTAATTAGTTTTTGCTTTTCTTCCTCTCTTCTCCTTTTCTTCTTACTTAGCTTCCAAACACCCTCGAGGATGACAACTCAAGAGATGCTTGGCGTTTCTCCCTTTCTTTTGAAGAGGAAGGAAGCTTAGCTTGGTATGGGCATATGCATGTTGTCCTCTTGGTATTAAAAGCCATAGTAATTATGTTTGAGACCCCCATCTTCTCAAATTAGGCTGAATAGCATTGAATGTTATTAATTGCCAATACTTTCCATGCTTTTGAGGATTACAAAGGCATACTTAATGCTAGATGCATCAGGGTTCTTAGGATGGTCTTTACGCATTCCTCCCCGAATGATATTTAAATGCTGGGGTGTTTCAAATAAATAGGTGCGGCTTTTCTTTCATAGCATGCATGTTACTCAGGTCGACTCAAATAGAGTTGGATTTCTCTACGGCGAGGTCATAGTTAAACACAGATCCTGGGCTATGCTCGACTACAGGTCGCATGTCATAACGCGAGGATAAACCCAGGATTAATTTGCCTGCCCTTAATCTCACCAAGTTAGGTGACCCAAATCTTCAAAGCTAACTTTTCACACTTTATTTCGCTATAATTTCGCCAACTCCATTTCCACTGCTTACAAACTAAAGAGTCCAATAACAGAAAAGCCTTACCTTCGTGCACTTATGCAATCATTTTGTGATGAAAACCCATCCCCGTGTTCTAATCTCTTTGTAGACCACTATACTGGCAAGAGCTTGACCACGGCAGTAGGAACTTAGGTGTATTTAAATTTTGGTCGATTTTAGCTCACCCTATCAGCAGGCACGGTAATCACATCCATCATGCACCTTCTTTCAAGGTGGTATTACTTCCTCAAACTCCTTTTATGTGATTGTATGGCTTCATTAAGCATGCCAAGTGGAATGTGGAAGTAGGGGGCACCAAATAGGGTCTCACCGCCACCTCCCCGCCAGGGGAATTGCGCATAGCGGTGCACTCACCCTGGTGGGTGTATGATCCCCTCGCGGATCGACATGCATCGGGCTCCCAGCACCTTCATTGGCTACTGTCTCCCGTGGAGGATCCACTTGAGCACCGTGGGAGTGACGACTTTGAGTCTTGTTCCTCTGCAAAAAGCAGCCACCCCTTCAAGCTTCACTGCAAAGAGCTCCGTCCCATTGCATAAACCGCTTCCCGCACACTTCACAAATCAACAGAAAACAACCAAACAAAACTAACAAAAGCGGTTAAGGTTAGCCGAAATTAAAGCAAAAACCGAATGTACCGAAAAATTTAAAATTCCAGTTGAACCCATAAAGTGAAAAAAATGATAAACGTATGAATGAGATTTACCAAAACTCATGGATATGAATCACGTTCAATGCCTTCTATCTCACTGGGCACCATCACTCAAGAATCTGCCATTTGATTCTGCTCCACAAGAGAGCTATATGGAATCAACAAAATTTATATCCAGGTCTCATCGCGTAGCGAGGCCAATGCAAAGATAGTGGTCTAGGGGTCAAAATATGGGATGGGTTTTCTTCGTGAAATGAGAAGTGCGTGCTGGAGTTGAAATGGTATTTCTTTGGATTTTAAGGTTTTGGTTTCCAAAAACAAAGGAGTCGATGGTTGTAAATGCAAATAAATTAAAGGAGTAATTTAGAAAAGAAGACTCCCTGAAGTCTGGGTCACCGGATTGGGATTTTGCGTATTCATGCCCTAGGGTTTATTCTCGTCAGGATAATGACCTACAAATCTCCCCAACCCTGACCTTTGACTGGGCACTAAAACCTAAAACTCCTAAATTACTCTCCCTCATGAGATATGGCATTCATTGGAGCATTCAAGTCCCTTACAGCGGTGCATATGGCCTCAAACAGGCAACCTACGCATAACTAATAAGAGATTAACTATGGATGACAATGATCTAGATTAAGATCCATCAGAACTATTGTAAAGCTTAAGCCAACACACATCGCGAGGCCGATCAGAGGCTCCAACCTGGCAGACATGGGAGCTTAAATGCTCATAAATGCATTGGTGATAAATGAGAGGGCATGAAAACTTACCCTCCAAACTTCCACTCAGTTGACCCTCCCTTTCAAGTGAAGGCTTGCCACATCCTTGAGTTGTCATCCTCAAGGGGTGTTTCCTGCGCCCCAGAAAATGAAAGAAAGAGGAGAGAAGAGAGCTAAATGAAACCCCAAAATGAAAGTCGCGGAAAATGCGAGAAATGAAAAGTTGCTCAAAGTTGCTTAGGGTTACAAGCCTGTGGGGTTTATATAGTACAACCCAGTGTGAAACTACCAAAATACCTAAAATGATATTGCCATAAGGGCTAAATGGTAATACATCAAAACGTGGTCGCTAAGATCAAATACACAAAAATCATGTGCGCACTCACTATGAAGGGGATTACTTAGCATAGCTTAAAATTCCGCTAGTTCAGCTTAAATTCTACAGAGATAGCTTAAATCGAGAAATTTCATGCATCAACAAAGGAATTTCGCTACTAAATAAATTCCTCACACCTTAGCTTAAAATCACAGGTGAGACAGCTTTAAATTGGTTAATTCGCTAGCATCAAAGAAATTGCTAGTTGCATAAATTTCGCTAGCCTATCAATTTCGCGCAGGGATCTCACAAATTCGCTATGATCATAAATTCTCGCAATCCCAAAGAAAATTTTCGCAATCATAAATAAATTCCCGGATTGTTCGGCCCACCGTGCATTGCTCACGCATCTCTCCCGGGCCATCGCATCCCACTCCCTTCCCCTCCGAATCCACTCCCAAATTCTTTCATTTTATGGTTGAAACACCGAGAATCTCAAAGATAAATGGTCAGGCACGTTAAAGATCTCAAAATTACCTAAAACAAACTCGAAATGGCATCAAGTATACTAAGTGGACCTACACACGCCACCAGTTTAATCGACATGATTAGTGCGCAAAAGCACTCCAAAAACCTATCTTGAATGTGGTTCAAAATAGCACTTTTCGCACCAATCACCTCACTCAAACAACCCAAATGTATTTAGCACCTATAAAAACCTCTTTTCTTTTCTCTTATGCTGTGAAGCCTCAAAATCAAAATCACAAAAGATGAAGTTAGGTTTGATTTCCTTCTCAATCTCTTTAAATTCTTCTCTCTCTTCCTCTCTCTCAGAGGCTCGCTTGATCTCATGTAAGAAAATGGGAAAGATGGACACCAAAATCTCGATCTCTTTAATTCTCATTCTCTCCCCCCTTTCCTCCCTCTTTCTCTCCTCCAAAAACTTGCCTTAATGAGCTTCTATACCAAAATTTCTTGGTTTTTAACCTCATTTTCCCTCCCCAGCCTTGCTCGGGCTTTCTTTCTACTATTTCTCTAACTTCCCTCTCATTTTTCCTCATTTGTGTACTCAATTCTACTTTCTCTCTTTATCATTTAATTTCTATGGCATTTAAGTCCATTTCATTAGACCCCAGGGTCCTTATTTTACAAATTCCCAAATTCTGCCCTTTTTCACTTGTGTTAATTTCCTGTTCGATCGATCAACAATTACATTCGCATTTATCATATAATCATTTACATCTCGACATCCACATATCAATTTATCGGGCTTTCCCGAAAACCCCAAGTTTTGCTCAAATCATACCCGGAATATATAATAAAATTATTACAAAAATTCAAGGGTATTTTTGGGGCATTACAATTTCATTTACAAAGGAAGAAAGATACATCTAGTTCACTTCTTTTTCTTATGATGGGATTTGGAGCGTTTGATGTTAACTTGCTCAAATGAGTAACCAGCTTAAGAGTAAACAAATTCAAGGATAGAGACCTAGGGCTTCGCTTGTTTTATCAATCTGCTATTTGCTCAGAGTCCATTCCAACATCCCTCAAGACACTCCTAATCAACTCATTCTGCCTCTCACCAATTGAGTTGAGTGTACTCTCAAACTCTCCTTGAGCATTGTACATGTTTCTCAAGTTTGAGTTGCAGATGTCAAGACTCTTAGTCCACAGTTTCTCCCTATAATTCAAACAGGCTTCTATCTCTTCATCTCACCTTCCTGATTGTATCCCATTTCAGTGTTTCTCAGATGGGTGGACAAATGCATCACTTCTTCTATAACAAAATTTTCTCCATATTTTTTTCCTCTATTCTAGCATCTTTAATAACTCCTCATCCCTTTTGATTTGTTAATTCACAAAGACTTTCTCTATTTCCTTAAATTCAATTCCTCAACCTTTAAGCCCCTTTTTTACATATTTCTTTTCCATTCTTATCTCTTCTACTTCAAAGTAAACACACATGGGTGTTTTTCTTTCTTCTTTTATTTCATCTTCTAAGTAATTATCTCTACTCCACTTCTTCTATGATATTTCATCCCTCTCCCTTAAGCCTTCCTCCTTACTCTTTAACATAGTTAGAAACCCGTAGCTGTTTCATTGTCTTTTAAGGGTGTACTTCATTTTTTCCTTTCCTTCTTGCTTTGGGGCAAACAACCTGTTTCGCACTTAAGCCTTCTCTCCATCGTCACTTTCTTTTCTCTTCTCCTTAGCTCAAGTCTGCTTCAAAATCCCATTTTGTCTACAAATGTGGAGAGCATTACATAAGCTCTCTAAATCTACTCTCCAAACTCATCCCATTTTTATCGCTTTTCCTCATCTTCAAATAGTCATAGGAGTTTGTCCCTAATGTGGTTTACTCCATTCAAATTCTTTCCGCCTCTTCGCCTTTCCCTTCGTCCTTAGTCTCACCCTCTTTCTTTCACAGGCCTTTTTCTCCTCGCTTTCCTCTCCCTCACTCCTCAATTGAACTTTTGAGGACTCAAGCTGGGAGCGAGGAGGTGAGGTCTTAGACACCTCCTCCTCTTCATCAATAAACTTAACACCCTCCTTGTTGCACAAGAATGTGATCATGAAGGTGATATTCCAAAGAAAATTCCCTTCCTTCAGATACCCAATAATGAATCCCCATTCGCTTTCCTCCCCAAATCTACCTAATAGCCCTCGACTGTACTAGGGATGATACAGAGGCGGATTCACATTGCAGCAGGTGGTGTCCTAATCAATAAAATTTATAAACCTATTCCTTTATCAAGAAGAAGATGGCTATCACAGATAAAGTGGCTCTGTGGCCTCCAACAGAATGGGTTTTCTTTATGTAAATGACTTACAATGAGGTTTAAATTGGTGAATTTATTTTGATTTCCAAGGTTTATAAAAATGAAGGAGGGGAAAATGTTGAAAATGAATAAATGAATTAAAATACAGAGGTGATAATTCCTCGCAAAGATCCTGGAAGCATCGAAGCCTCGGGGTTCCTACTTGCAACTAAGGGGTCCCTCTGGGCCCTTTTCCCCTCTGGGCTAGGAGGATTCTCACACACAGTCATATCCTCTCAACCGATTCTTTCTTTCATTTTAGGGCCATGTAAACCTAACCCTTAATAGTTATCCTTTGGAGAATGTTATTTATCGAGACCGTGGTCCCATAGTGGAAACAAGTCTCCTCGACCTGGGCACCCACAGCGACTAATAGGATGATAACTAATGAATCTTAGCGGATCTAGCAATAAACACCCACTCGAACCCTAAAAGATCATCAACAGACTGGTCTGCTGTGAATATGGTGGATCTAAAAACTAAGAGGTCAAAGGAAACACATAAATGTCAGTGAGTACCTGCGTGAAAACCATGAAACCCCTAGTCAGCTTCAGATCCTATACCCACAAATCTCTCTCATTCAAGGATGGCGGTTTCTCTGTAGCCACTGCCCTGCTGTCATCATCCTCGTGAGGTGTTTGATGAAAGTGAGAAAGTGAGAGAAAGAGGAAAAGAGAAATGGGAGTGTACTTGAAAGCTTGGCACCAAAATCTATACAAAAATAAAAAGTGTCCTTTATAAGAGTCTTGTTTGGGGCTTTTATAGTCAAACCCTTTACAAATCTTCACACACCAAAATAACAAAGCTAAAACTATTACGTGGGGACAAACGGAAGAAAACCAAAAAGGTGACAAAGGAAGTCAAAATTCAAAGGCAAAGATGGAACAAGAAAGAGGAGTTAAGTAATCTTCGCGAACCCTACGAATCCGATCATAAAATCAGGTCACAAAACGCTGCGTGCTCGCTTCTTCCGCTCGCGTTTCCTTCTTCCTGATTTTGAATTACAGCTATGAGTTGAACTTTGATTCTCCATGGTTGAGCTGAATCCCTATCTATGGTATAAAAAGCCTGCAAAAACAACAAAACTTGTCATAAAAGTTGATTAGTAGTCTTGCTAGGCCCTTAACATGCAAATTGGGTTAATTAGGGCTATTACTATACAAAAAGTGATCAAAACCTGTATTAATAAGGGTCTAAAATAGCATTATTTGGGTAGTAATAAGTATGGCACGGTCTTTTCTCACAATTGAGACGTGCATAGAGGGCTTCAGCACAGAGTTTATAAAATAAAAACAAACTTTACCTAACTCTATGAGGTCTCCTCTGTTGATGTAGGCATGGGAAATTATCCTTGTGCTCTACCACTCTCCTTGACCACCAGTAAGCTCCTTGGCAATCTAATCGAAGTGGGGATTCTTCTCGAGCTTCTCAAATTCTGCATAATTTTCCCCTTCTTTGAGCTTGAATAACTATGAAAGGGTCCTCTCTCCAAACACCCATCTTCCCCTGACATAACATGTTAAGTTCTTCCTATCTCTCCAAAAGAACTATTTAACGAGAGTTCCTCTACCAACCGCCATGTGTTTGCAGAGCACATCCTAGCCTCTTCTCTCAATTTCTTCCTTGAAGGGTGGCACCAACTCCTTAAATCCCCTTTCACCAATAAATCCTTTCTTGGTGAGAGTCTTTTTGAAGATCTATGACCTATCTGTCACATATACCCTCTAATTCTCCCCGAATCACCTTCCAACTCCTTGACTTTTCCTCAGTCTCATCAAAGAGTATAGTCTCCTGCTCTGTGCTGCTCAAATTCTCTTTTCCTTGCATATCTCCATGATTTTTCTCAATGACTTCTTTTAGATGCCGGAGAGCTAGGGCCAGGACATTACTGCTAGGGCTTCAAAAATGAAATACGGGTATGAATTAGGTTCAATAATGGGAGGTTAATTTGAAATTTCAACTTTTCAATGTGTTCTTTATAATAGGGAGGATTCCATAGAAGTGGGACAGATGTCATGACTTTGGAAATTTTTTAAATTAGGTTATCAAATGTTGCAATTCATTATAGTATTTAACACAGACATCATCTCATACCCTAATGTTGATTCAACTGATTAAATCTAATTAAACTAAGAAATATCAAAGGAACTTCATTCAATAAAAAACAATTCAAACACACAAAAACAAATTTGACATGAAAGGAAATAACAATAAATAAAATTTAAACATAAGAAGGTAATTGGAAAATTCTCATAGAGATTTCATTGAAGCTCAATTTGAATACATCATTCTTTAACAAGCATTTTCCTCATCTTTGAAGAATATTCAATGAGTTTAGCCCGATACTTGATAATGCGGAGTTGCCTCGGTAATTGCTGGTTTAATCCTTAATTTGACTTGGTTGCATCTTCCATTGATTTTCAATATCCTCCATCCTGATTCTCAGCTTGTTGCTTAGTCTTCATTCGCATTCCCACCTAAATAATGCTTCAATCTCTGCCCATTGACCTTAAATTCATTCCCCGCTTAACCACTGATTGTAACTACCCCAAATGGGGTTGTTGATACCACGTTAAAAGGGCCACTCCATCTTGATTTTAATTTTCTTGGAAATAATATGCTCTCATCTTCCCCTTGTTGGAACACTATTATCTCTTCTTATACGAGGTGAGAGATGGAAAAACACACTTAGTATGCTTCTACCGGCTCTTCCCAGTATCAAGCGAGCAATGGTAATAGTTCATACCATGTGGCTGCTATATCTCGCAGGAGAATGAAAAGATGAAGCTATCTCTGACTCCACCATTCGGCTTCCTTTGTATTTGCCATCTGAAATCTACCCAGGTGCTCGTTTGGGTCTTCGGTGGGGTGACCAGTGAACTGATGTTGTTGCACCATTGATATCGAAAATTTGGTTGGATTTGAAGTTATTTGCATCCACGATGGGTATGCGATTGCAAAATATTATTCTGAATGATAGGCCTCGAGAAATCCTCCCTTGTGCGATAATAGGAGGCCTTGAGTTCTTTGTCTCTGTACTCCAGCACAATACGGTCATGTCTCTCATCACGCCATAAACTGCGTTTTTGTGCTCCTTTTTAGTCTTTCTTAGAAAACTACAGTGTTCTTTCCAATTCGGTGTCTGGCAGCCAATGATCACGAATCCTGTTTCCTATGCATTAAGATTTCTGAAATTAAAACACGCTCGGATTAATGGGTTGTCAAACAAAAAAAAAAAAAAATTTTCAACATGGCTTGTTAAAGATCGGTGGTTAGTGCAACCACTTTGCTTGTAAAACTATTTTGTTCTTCTTTATAAAGTGTCGAAATTAGCATTTCCTTCTTTATTTAAGAATATTGATCTATTTAATTCTTTCAATTCCAACTTAAGCGGCGCCATAAAACTTGTTTGCCTCTTCATATGGGCCAAAAACCACCGAATTCACATAGTTACAAGAGGCCTCACACTTCTCTTGCATCCATTGTCACTTTGGATAAATTTGCTTGATAAAATAATTCTTTCACTTAAGGTTCGCGATTAAAATATGGGTCTAGTCTATGACCTTTATAGCAATGCGAAAGGTCATACAGTAGTAAAATCTGAATGTAAGTCAAGTATCATTCCCACACTTCGAGATTGGTAAGAATTAGAGATCAAATTACCCAAACTCTTAAAATTCTATGCCTATTTAGATTTAAAAACTCACAGTAAATTTTTATCTAGAAAAATAGAGATCTGAACTATTGACTATTGTTAAGCCTAGATAAAACAAAAGTAAATGAAGAGAAAAATAAATTGTAACTAAAATCTTTTGGAGTGAATCAATTTCTGCATGAGAAAGCGAAAATATCATTGAATTCTGATAGAAAAACGATCGATTCCTAACTAAAGTACATTGCTCTACGTACATTGTATGGATCTGGATTTGTCAAGATTTCCTAAAAGTTAGATTGGTTCTCCATATTCCCCTTTGGTTGGAAACCCTTGCTTCTCTCGAAGACAAGATCAAAACCCGGCTACTGTATTCCACGTTCTCTTGCCGAGATGCGGGTATTTTTCTTTCCTCGATACTTCACACCCATTTCTTGATGACAACGAATATTTTAGCATTTCCTTCTCGGAGATTTTTGCAAAGTTTTTTTTTCTACCCTTGGTGGTGTCAACCTCGGATCTATTGGTTGATCCCTTTCCCTTCATTAGATCTCGGCTAATACGAGGTTAGAACTTCCCTGCAGATTAAGGTGAAATCTTTGATTATTTATATTATTAATCTCCCTACCTTCAATTATGAAGCCCGAATGAGTTTATAATGGGAACTCTTAGAGCTCGACAATTCATCAGTGAGTAGTCTAGCATGCCTAGAAAGAATGCTCTCGGCTCTCGGGAATCTCGTCTGTGTCACAGAGGGCATCTGAAATCGGAAGCAGATACATTCCTGTTGGTGGTCTTCTTGTGGGAACTTATCAATTCAAAAACGACACAAAATAAGTATATCCGAACCCAAATAAGTTCTCCATATTTTTGCAGGAAAGACTGTAACTAAATGTAAATCAAATCCATCAGAGTTGTGCTTCGATTACTGCATTACTAATTAAGAAATAGACGCGATCCATCATACTATAGATTGCAATAAAGCTGGAAAAGTAAAGATTCATTTGTCTAGATTTCATTAATTTTCATGCAGTAATTTTAAGAAGAAAAATAATAGAAATAAAACTTCAGCTCCACTCGTTTCTGCACAGTTCACAGATTCAAATCCAGAAAAGAATTCAAGAAGAAAGAAAAAAAATAAATTAAAAATAAAAATTCTACTCTAAACTATACCTTTGAGTTATCTCGTTCCCCTTTTCTAGGTAGTGACGAGCTACTTTACTATTCTAACCTTTGTCTATTTATCTTTTGTCAAAGAAATTGGGTCGATGATTAGTGCCCAAAAGTACTATTTTGAACCATGTTAAAATAGGTTTAGTGCTTTTTGCGCACTAATTTATATGAATTGAGCAGATTTTCATACCTGTCACTTAATTATAGTACTACTAATTTGGTTTCGAGATTGTTTTGGGTAGTTTTGCAGGTCTTGGGAACTTCAGTCAGCAAGCCTGGCGTCGTATTGGTGCTGAATGTGAGAATTCTCGGTGATTTCATCAACCCAAAATGAGGAAATATCAAGTGGAAATGACAAAAAAATGAGATGGCGGTCGTGAATTTTGCTTCATGATTGCGAAAATTTGGTTAAGATTGCGGGTGGCTAGGGTGTGAAAATTTCGCAATCATAGCCAAAGATTCGCAATCCTAGAAGAAAATTTTCGGTATGTGAAAATTTAGCTAGGCTAGCAGAAATTTAGCTAGCTGTGAAATTTATTAGCTAACGAAGCCTCTTGTTTCAGCGAAAATTCTCAATTTCTTTATCTCCACCGAAAATTTAAGCTGAACTAGCGAAATTTCATATAAGTGAAATTTTCGCTATACTAAGCGAATTTGCGGCGCATAAGCGAAATTGCCTGACTGTGTTTTTGTATTTTGATCCCAAACGACCACGTTTTGATTAATTACCATTTTGTCCTTATTATAATATTATATTTAGAATTTTTGGTATTTCACACATTTGGGGTTGGTATATAAGCCACCTTATAACTTGTAACCCTAACCATTTCGGTCAAGCTTTCGAGGCTGCGGCTTTTGTTTTAGGTTGCGGTTGCTCTCTTCTCTCTCTTCTTTCTCCTCCCATTTTCTCGGCTGCGAACACACCCCGCCCGAGGATGACAGCACGAGGGATGTAGCTAAGCCCCCTTTCCATGAAGGGAGGGTCAGTGGAGGGTTTGGAGGTAAGTTTTCATGCCCTCATTTTATCACACTTGCATTTATGAGCATTTAAGCTCCTGTATCTCTCACCCTAGAGTTGAAACCTCCTAGATCCAGCCTGCTTGATGTGTATTTGGCAAGCTTTGTGATTACGTGGATGCTTAATCTTAGATCCTTTGTCATCCCACTTAGTTGTCTCCTATTAGTTCTTATTAGGTTGCCTCTTTGAAGAGGCCATATGCCTGCTTATGGGGACTTGATTGCTCAATGAATGCCATATATCATGAGGAATCAATTTAGGGTTTTTTAGGTTTTAGGAGCGAATCAAGGTCGGGTTTACCTTGAGACATAGGTCATTATCCTGCGAGGGGAAACCAGGGCATGAATACACCTTAAAAATCCAATCCGGTGACCCAACGAAGACTTCAAGGAGTCTTCTTTCTAAATTCTCGCTAATTTATTTGCGTTTACAACCATCGACTCAACATTTTTGAGCAAACCTTAAAATCGAAAATACCATTTTGACTCATTTACTTCTCGTTTCACGAAGAAAACCCGTCCAGTGTTAGGCCACTAGACATTTATCTTATGATAGCCTCGCTACGGCGTAGGACACCCTAGGATCACAAAATTTGTTGATTCCTATGGCTCTGCCACGTAGCCTGAATCGGTAGAGATCCCGAAAAAACTGAAGTGTAATTCCTAAAATAAGCCAGTTTCTTGTCCTAGGTTACTGACCGAGGGTTGATCGTGACATGGATTTCCCTTATTTGCTCTTGTTCAGTCGCGACCTTATTGCATCTGTTGCTACCAGATTCCTTGTAGCTGCTTTGATTAATGGTCGTGACCTTGTTGGCTTAGTGTTCCTCAAGAGTTGATGTCACGACATCATTGTCTTTCTCTTCTCTTGGCCACGAGTCACGACCTCGGTTTGGGATTGAACCACATTTACGTTTGTAAGCTTACGCCCCAGTCGTGACCTTAACTACGGTCGTGATTTTGTTGGTGGTCTTAACTGCGCCGCGGGTTTCAAATTTAAGTCGCGACCTCAAGGTGATGTCGCGACCTCTTTTTATGTCCATTTATTTTCTTCTAGTCACAACCTCAATTCTTTGTTGCAACCAATTTCCTCCTTCCAACCTCTATTCCAGGTCGCGACCTCGAGGTGATGTCGCGACCTCATTTTGCTCTTTTTACGTTGCATGTAGTCCCGATTGCTCCGAAAGTAAGTTTGCGACCTTGATTTCTTACGCTTTCAGGTTCTTCTTGGTCGCGACACGAATGAGTGAATTTGCGACATCATTGTGGTCCTTGATTAAATAAATGGTACGCAACTTGGTTTCTTGGCGAGGACCGTTTGGCTTCTTTTTTCGAGGTGCGACCTCAGCTTTTGTTCTTGAACTCTTAATTTGGTTGAAACTTTAATCTTTCTGTTGAGACTCCAGTTCCCGCTTTCATATCGCGACCTCAACGGTATGTCACGACCTCAAATGGAGCCCTTCATTTAAAAACTAGTTGCAACTTCGTTTTCTTTGCAGAGACTTCCCTTATGGCTTTATTGACGGATCCACGTCACGACATCAGATTGACGTCGCGACCTCATTTATATTTAATTGGAGTCACGACATCAGAGTGGTGTCGCGACCGAAGATTCTACTTTGAATATTTCCTTTAGTCTTAACCACACTTCCTTTGTCGCAACCTCTTTCACTTGTTGCCTTGAGTCATTAATTCATAAGCTTAATCTTGAGTCACGACCGTTTGCTAGGTCTTATTTCTTCCCAAAATTGATCTTGGTGATCTTCATTGACTTGGTAATGGCTGACAAATAAGCTTCACATTGCGACTCAGAATTTCGATTCTGACTTCATTTACACCTTGTAGGGTGATCTCTTTTGGTTTTTCTTTGAGTTTCGTTTATCTTGGCCTTTTCTACAAAATTAAATTTGAGTAAAATATCCACATTTCTGAATACGATTCAACATTTATCTTGTAATATGCTCAGAAAAATGGATTAAAAATCTAATGAGTTTTTGGGCTCATCAATCATCTGTTGGAAATTGAAATCAGGAGGCATGACTGCACAAGCTAAGTAGTTTACCATGTCAGCAACCATGGCAGTTGAATGGTCACTTGAAAGAGATGTTCATATGGAAAGCTCTCTTGTACTTACTTTGACAAGTGATCAGCTATCACATTGTCACTCCCCGTCTTGTCTCTGATTTCCATATCAAATTCCTGCAGCAATAGGACCCATATGATTAACCTTGGTTTTGCATCATTTTTACCCATGAGGTATCTGATTGTTGCATGATCGATAGTATGCGTGGATCGAGATGTAGTGCGAATTTCGTAAGCAAACATTATAGCAAAGACTTCTTTTTATGTTGTCGAGTAGTTTTCTTGTGCCTTATTGAAAGTCTTACTTGAGTAATAGATTACCACAGAAAGGCTTTGTCTCCTCTGTCGGATTGCCCCATGGCATGAGTCTACCATCACCACGTGATTCCAGACTATTTCCCTGAATTCCGGTGCTTCTATAGTAGTCTTTGAATCGACTTTCCACTAATGCTTTCAAATGCTTCTAAGCATTCCCTGCTAAATTAAAAAATTGCCTCATTCTCCAATAATCTACACAAGGGTTTTGCTACTTTGGAGAAGTCCTTGATGAATCTTCTGTAAAAGCCAGCATGGCCTAAGAAACTCCTCACTCCCTTGACATTAGATGGTGGAAATAGAGTGTTGATAACTAATATTTTAGCTCAATCCACTTCCATCCCAACTATTGATATTTTGTGCCCCAGCACAATTCCTTTCTTAACCATAAAATGGCACTTCTCCCAATTCAGAGCTAAGTTCTTCTCCTTGCACCTTTGAAGCACAGTGGCCAAGTTCTTCAAATAGTCTTTAAAACTTGACCTAAAAACAAAGAAGTCATCCATAAAAATCTCCATGATCTCCTCTACTAGATCAGAGAAAATTGACATCATGCATCTTTGGAAGGTGATTGGTGTATTACATAGCCCAAAGAAAGAAAAAAGTCCCGCTAGGAGACCCAGTGAATGGTTTTCTCTTTATCTTGAGAGCTATAGCTATCGATTGTACCTAGAGACCATCGAGGAGTAATGGGAATGCCAAGCTAATGCATCCCGAATTTGATCAATAAAGGGTAGGGGTTAGTGGTCTTTCTTAGTGGTTGTATTCAGTTTTCTATAATCAATACACACCCTTGAGCTGATTAGTGCTCAAAAAGTTCTATTTTGAGCCCTGTTTATTGCAGGTTTTGAGCACTTTTGTGTATAATCAGGCGTGTCTTTGAGTTGCATTAAAGTCACGCTTCTATTTCTTGATCGCATTTGGCTAATTTGTAGTTTACACATGGTATTTATACCTAAATTGTTGAGTCGATCAGAAGGCAAGAAGAATTCGAGTCGAACTCGGTATGAATCGAAACGAAAGTAAAGAATAGCATAAAATACAAAGGAAATTGGGCGGCCTTGGGAATTTTCTTCGGGTTCTTGGCTGAGATTCGTAGCATCCTGCGAAATTGCCATCCTACCTACCACTGTTTAGTTCCTCCATTGTTCACCTTTCCTGCTTTTTGACGTTCTGACTCCTTTTTAACACTTTTTGGTTTTCTTCCTTTTATGCCCCCATTGTAATAGTATTTGGTTTTGGTTTTTTGGTAATTTGTAAAGGGGTTTGGCTATAAAAGCCCCAGACAAGCACTGTTAAAATAATCTCTTCTCCATTAATAAAATCCTGGGCGGGAGTTTTTCCCGCTGCTTTCCTTTTCTCCCATTTTCTTTCCTTTTCTTTTACTTTCGGCTGTGGGCTTGGGGATGACAACTGAGGATGGTTGGCTTCTAAACTCCTTCCTCCTTGAAGGGAATTACATTGGGGCGGGATGCGGAAATGGTGAGGTTCCATGGTTTTCCACGCAGTGCTCGGTAGTTTTGTGTTTCCCTTCAACTGTAGGTTTAAATCCCTTATATTCACCTTGACTAGTTATTACTTGATAATCTTTTGGGTTCATTGGATGCTTAATGTTAGATCCATTGATGTTTGTTAGTTATCATTTATGATCGCTTGTAAGGTGAGTCATGGAGAGTTGTTTTTCACTGTCGGAGACGGCGGTCTTTCCCGGTGGTACAATTTTCAAGGATAATTATTAAGGGGTTAGGTTTTATAGCTAAATGAAGATCGGGTTAGGAGATGTTGTGGAGTCATCCTTCCTGGCTCTGAGAAAGGACCACAGAAACCACCGGTTGCCTAGGAATCCAACTTGACCTAACACTTGAGGAGTTCTATTTTTCATTTTAACTTATTTTATTTTAAGTTTCAAACCCCTCAGAAAACCTCATGTTTTACCAAACCTAAAAATCGAGCCATATTCACCATTTTGGCCTTCACGTAAATCATTTGTAGAAGAAAAGCCCATCCACGAGTTCGAATACAGAACCTCTTATCTTTGCTGATAGCTTTGCAATGGCGATGCAGGAGGAATTTGGAGTTATAAATTTGTTTGAACACCTCGTGGCATGAATCAAATGGCGCCGTTCTGCGGGATGGTACTATGTGCATTTGTGGTATGGAACACTTGTGATCCTCATCACAAGTATTGGTGAATTTCTTTTATATTTTACTGTAAGTTTTTTTTTTAGTTTCATTTCATTGTAAAAAAATAAAAATGTTACTGCAGGATTGTTTCTATGTTGTTTTGTGTTGCCACTGTTTCTGCGGGAATTTCCGATTAGTTAAAAATCGGAAGCGAAATCTACTCGAACTCTCGATCTCCCTCGAGAACCTATACTGAACTTGAATTGAACCTAATGGAACACCTAGAGGGAGAGCAGTATAGTGAGTATTCAATGGAGAGAAACCCCAGTGCATACATGTCAATGAGGGATTACAGAAACCTTCCATGGCAGAATCAGCAACCCGGTGGAGAGAAATCAAAACTCATCTAGGTCCATGAGGGACTATAGAAACCCTTCATGGATGAGTGCGTTTCGGTGTTTCCCCTGACTAATGCACCATTTGACAATGCTGACCACTAGTTGGAAACCGTACAAATTTCTCATGGGAGGCCCAAGACCTCCACAGTATACCTCCTGCTTCTCCATATTGTGCTTCAACTCCTCGACCACCTCGACCACCCACGGTCGATCTCTCTAGTTGGCCAAGCGTCACCCGAACCTTACGAGTTGGTGGGTGACGTTGTGGAAGAGAAGCGAAGACATTCGATGCCCGAGCTAAAGGCAAGAATTCATCTTGTGGAGAACTCGAGGCTAAAAATTTAGATGGGGTGCAAAGTGGAATTGATCAACACCTGTCAACCCCCGCAAAGTGGAATTGACTGGCAACTCTGACAACCCGTAAATCAATTTCTGCTGGGCTGCCTGCAAAGATGATCATCAAGAGGAAGGAATCCAAGAGAGTGCCCGATTGGACACTATTTCGGGGGGTGAGTGAAACTTAACTCCAAGTGTGGCTTCTTCAGAGGAATTGATGCAGAACCAAGAGAGGCTCGAGAACCGCCAGCTAGCGCTAAGGGGAGGCGCAGGGAAAGGAAGTAGGGAAGAGCCCCAAAGCTTATCCTTCAACCAATCCCCATAAATTTGGATCCTAAAGGCCACCGCCCCAACCTAAAACAAACCCACCGCTGCACATCTCGCTCTTCACTAAAGACAATCCACACCCAAACCCCACTCCGCAAAGCTAAGGCTACCATCACCGGCTGTGCAAAACCCAAAGAAGTTAGTGACCCTATCTGCCCCTTCCACTACATTAAAAACACTAGTAGCCGCCTCACATCGCATGGCACGGATGCATTATTCGTGGCCGGTCTGCATACTCTGAGCACCGAACCCTGCAGATTTCTATTAGTTTCTCCAATTAGCCCAGCAGCCTCCAAAGGCTCGAGAAATCGGTTTTTTTCAGCTCTGTGGGGGGAAATACAACCTCCCCACTTTTTGTTTTGAGGGAGGTCCAAGAAAGGCTTAAAATTTCGTAAATCTAGTCATGCGAACTTGCAACCTCACAAATTTCGCAACACTCCAAATTTTGCACCACTGCACTCGTATGGTTGCAAATTCTCGCAACCGCATCAGAATCGGCCGTACGTAAAGGCTTCTGCGGTGAAGAGTGACAAACATGCACAAGAAAGTTCCAAGTAAAAAAATTAATTTCTTTTATTATATATATATAATTATAAATTTGTATATATTTACAAAAAAATTGGTATTTGAAAATATTTAAAAATAAATAAAAATTAAATTATTATTATTATTATTATTATTTAAAAAAAATAAATAAATAAAATTTTGCACTACATAATCTTCGCAGCTGCTAATTTTCGTAACCCTCAACTCAAAACTCCAATTTTGTTTTCACCATAACTTTTCATCCGAACTCCGTTTTTGGTATTTTTGGTACCGTTGGAAAGCTTAGAGAGTGTAGAATCTAAATATATCCAGAAATAACACTTTTGAAATTATTATGAAGGTGTAATTTTATAAATTCTCCAATTGGTCACTTTTTTCCTCTCTTTTCTTCTTCTAACTTGTTTATTTGAAGCCCAAAACAGAGTGAATATGTGTTGATGGAAAGCTTGGCAAGTCTCCTATCCAAAAACGAGTACATCTCATCAGGAGGGGTAGCACTTTCTCTCTCAATCTTTCTAATCCAAGCCCCCAATGCATAATGTGACATTTGTCAGAGAGTTAGCTAAGAAAGTGGCATCATTTATGTTTTTGTTAATATTTTTGAAAGGTGCCCATTTTGTGATGTTTGCGGGCTGTTTGGTTTTCCTTTTGTAAAGTTGTTATACTTTACAATCCTACTTTTCAAAAATTGCACCCTTTTTTGTTTCGCTTCTAGCCTACTCGCTTGAAAATCAAGACCGTCTAATTCTATCGATGTTAGATCTGGCTCCATGCCTAGTCGAGTGGATGATCGCCTGAATTCTTGTTGCTTCGACCCTTTCTTCCACCCCTAGCTAAAATCACACTATGCACACACTGTGTTTCAACAATAGGCTGAAAAACTACCTAACCTCCTCCAAACTTTGCGTAAACCCATCCTGGCTCTGCTTGACCACCTTTAGCCAGGTTGGTTGACCCCCATGAAAAGAAGGCCAATGAGTCTTCCAAAATAAAAAGAAGAGAAAAAGAAAAAGAAAAGAAAAAGAAAAAGAAGAAAATCGCAACGCTTTGCCTTGAAACCCGAGCACGGTCCGAGGGGTATATGGCGAAAGCCTTAAAGCCCTAAGTGTCTCTAAACCAAATCGGGTCAGAGTCACCCCGACTTTAGTGCTCGCCATACGGGTGGACGCGAGGTTTTAATGAGTCAGAAAAAGGGAGTTTCAAAATCACGAAGTCAGTGGTGAAACCCGAAGAGTTAGTGATCGAAAGATCCTTATGACTTGGTTCCTAAGCCTTAATTGGTTGGGAGTCACTCCAGATCCCTCGTTACATGGACTTTGGTGAGGTCGATTCTCATCATTGCACCCTACAACAAAAAAAGAGTCAGTCAAGAGTGGGTCCGTCTATTTAGGTTGCTAATGTAAATACCCTCAAACATTTTAAATGATTTTTCATGGAATTTAAGTTTTTAGGTGTTTTGTTGTCCATCATGAATTTATAATAATTTTTAGGAATTATTTCAATTAAATTGAATTTTAGAAAATATACCTTTAGTGTCACCTCGAGTACTTATCGAAATAGAATTTTTAAAAATACCCAATGAATGAAAAAAATTATGGGAATTTTTATGAATCTAAGTAAGGTCTTCTGCAGGAGTTGCCATTACCTGAATGGAAATGGGAGAGAATTACTATGGATTTCGCGGGTCAGTTACCAAAGACTCGTATGGGCATGATTCGATCCGGCTATAGCTGACAGATTGACGAAATCAACTCACTTCTTAGCTGTTAAGACCACTTATACTTGGCATACGCATGCAATGCATGCATCCGGATGCGATAGTAGCGCCGCACGAGTGCCGTTGTCCATAGTATCCCCATGAGGTCCACAGCTCACCCTTTGAGGTTTGCGTAAACTTTGCAGTTTCTGGGTACTAAATCGGATTTCAAGATGTACCTTCCATCCTCAGACAGATACAGCCAGACCCGATAATTCACTCTCGAGGATATGTCTTGATGTGTTATGATCAAGGTAGTCGGAAAAATATTTGCCTTTGGTAGAGTTTGCTTTATAATAA
Source organism: Tetrastigma voinierianum (assembly GCA_016808115.1). NCBI lineage: Eukaryota > Viridiplantae > Streptophyta > Magnoliopsida > Vitales > Vitaceae > Tetrastigma > Tetrastigma voinierianum. The sequence goes on from JAEQBH010002808.1 coordinate 295,340, forward strand.
TACCTACCATTCTACGATTGAATGGCGCCACATGAGGCACCCCATGGACGAAAAATGTAGGTCACCTTCTCGTTGGATGGAGGTAGGTGATAGAGAATCAAGGTCCAAGAGTTGATAAGAGAAAACTTCGAGCACTATTATTAAGGGAGAGAATCCAGAGGACTACTACCGACAAAAGAGTAATGGTCGATCCGAGGAGACGGATGTACAAATTTAGTGTGGGTGATCATGTTTTCTTAAAATATCCCTATGAAGGGAGTGATGAGACTGGAAGAAAGGAAGTTCGACAATCGTAGATATATAGGGACCATTCAGATATCGATAGGTTGGCAATGTATCTCATGTATTAGCTTTGCCCCTAACTTCGCCATGTGCATCTAGTGTTTCACATCTCAATGTTACGGGCAATGCTCCTAATCCGCCCCACATCTCTTCTTAATTGTGGAGATCGAGGCTGATAAGGATATACATACGAAGAGGTATCAGAGCCATAGTGATGCATGCACTGTGTAGTTGCAGAAACAAAGAAATAGCTATGTAAAGGTTCGGAAGGGGCAGAATAACGAAGCAGAGGAGGTACCCGGGAGAGCTGAGCAATGGCTTAGGCTGACAAATATCCCCACCTTCGGGGAGTGATAAGGCACACACTCTTTAAAATAACCTGAGGACGACCTTTATAAGGGGGGAGAATGTAACACCCCAAACATTTTTAAATGATTTTTCATGGAATTTAATTTTGTGGTGTTTTGCTGTCCATCATGGAATTTATAATAATTTTAGGAATTATTTCAATGAAATGGAATTTTAGAAAATATACCAAAGAAGGCCACTCGAAAGGCTGATCGAAATAGAATTTTTAAAAATACCAAAATGAATGAAATAAATTATGGGAATTTTTATGAAGCAAATTAAGGTCCAAATATATGTTATAAAAATAAATTAATGAAAATACATGAATAAAAACAAAATTTGTGAACAAGTGAACTCGTAGGGAAAAGTCAATAGATTTTGCTGACTAAGGGCTAAAGAGACATTTTTAATAATTCCTAGGCCTTAAATAAAAATTCATGAAAACCTCAGAGACTTATGAAATATTGAATTAATTTAAAAATATTAGGCCTCAGAAAAATCGAGCAGAAAACAAAAAGAAAAATTGAATAACCCTAGGTTCTCCATTCGGCGCCGAACTGCTGGGGAAGGAAGTAAATTTTGTTGCAGCCAATTCCCTTTGAATCAACCTGTGATTTTTCATGGTGGGAGACTTATGAAGGTATATTAAAGCGCCATGGTTTTTAATTTTGGTTTTGCATGGTCTGTATTGGAGGAAAGGGGTTGAATTGATAAATGGTTGTTGCTCTGGATGGTCAATTAGGGCCGTTTGGAAATGAATTAATTGTTCTAATGTGTGCAAGCAGGGTTGCAAATTGCATTTTTTGAATCTATAGAATGTGACTTCCAAGAAGTATTAATTAGGTCTGCATGTTTAAAATTTGGGGAAAATGTATTTAGAATGAATTGAGGTGGTAATTAGTGGAATTAAGGGTTGAATCGACAATGTGAATTTCTGTTTGAAGGTCGAATTGACAGAACTGCTGTGGAGGACCATGGACTAATTTTAGGTCCAATTTGACATCATTGGAAAGATATGGATGTTAGTGGAAATTTTTTCACTGCTTCGTGTCTTTTCGACGCTTGTGAGAAAGATATAGGTAAAATACTAACCGATGCTAATCCGCCAAAAAACGGTGAGTTTAGTGATTAAACATTAGATATAAGGAATTGAAGGTAGAAATTGAACATTAAAATTATAATTTTGGGTATTTAGATGTTAAAAGGCAGAATGTTGAAGGTAAGGAAAGTAAAAAGGGATTTAAAAAAAATTATTTAAAAAAGCTCAAGTTAGGCGATTAAATAGAAACGTGTAAACGACCTAATTGAGTAGTGGATAACAAGGCATGGCCTGCTATGATTTTAACGTTATCTTTATATTTCTTCTTGCATGAATATCTGTGATAGCAAACGAAGTTTGGGAAGGCTCACACGCTCAGTAGTGAATAGCCTAGCCGAGCCTGACTAATAGAGGTGAGTAAATTTATATCATCGTACTGCACTCCTCTCGAAAAATGTGAGCAGCGTTGTTTCTACTGCTTTTGACTGATCAGTAATCGACTATGATTAAGACTCTTATTCTTGAGCATTCATTGAATCTCATTGAATTTGTCATATGCCACAAGTCACGTGTCCCGATGAATATTCATGGTCATACCCACGCCTAACTCTTAATATTGTATTCGTGTTATCTCTCGCTGTATGCCTTCAGTACATCATCATAACTTGTAATCGTTAATGTCATCGATGGTACAAACCGCGTAAAGCCTAATCCTATGGGAGGTCATCAGCTAGTGCACATGGTACTCCTCTCAAGTGCAAAGCCAAGGCCTTCCCAGAGAGGTGGTAAAACCTCTAGGCGTAGAACCTTGCCCGATCTACCGATCTTTGGTCGAAATGTACCTGATTCCAAAGATAAAGGTAAAAAGGAATGTACGGATTCCCTCGAATGGTAAACTATATTTATGTGAGTTTCAAACTCTAAACTTCATTTGATATTGTTGTTCATATTGCCGCTATTTGTTGCATAACCTATGTACTGGGTGATTGATCGATTGAGCATAACCATCCTCGTGGAGCCGGCCTCGAGTACCTAGTCTTCACAAGTATGGTGATATTTTTACTCACAGAGTTATCTCACCGTTGATTTCCCTCCTTTCTAGATAGAGAAAGGAGAATCCTGCATTCTCGACCACTCTGGATTCTATTTGAAACATGTAATGGATTATTATTTTGTTTATTCGGGTGGAATGGGAGTCTAAGTTTCTGTATATTCCATGGTGAATTAACTCAAGTATCAAGTTAATTATTTCGTTAATCGGGAGCAATTTTAGTCAACTTGAGTCGATAAATTTTGCTTTTGATGAAACCTTATTGATATTTTTGATGAGACCGTTGAGGTCGCTTTTGTTAGTGGATGACCACGAGGTCTATTTGTTATGTTATTCGAGATAATATCATGGTATGAGATTTTGAGTTAATTATTAGTAGATCTTTTGTGGGATTGATATCATGTAATAAATGTGGATTTATTGGCCATAGAAATGACACAGGTCTCTGGCCAATTTTCTGTGAGAAATTATGGGACTTAGGCTTGCTACTTGCCTTGGGTGGCCTTAAGCCTATCCATTCTCAGCGCCCTACACAACCTGTAAAATGATGATGTTAACCAAAAGCAGAGGTTTCTGTCAGAGAGGAAGTTTAGCAAGCTATCGTTGAGAACCGATCAAACAAATACTTAAAGTTTCGTGGAAGTCTCCTCGTTGATTCACCAAGAAGGAGGCTCTGATACTCACCTTGTACGCATCTATCTCTCTCGAGATAAATATCGGCGCGGTTTCAGGATTCTCATCGAGGGTTAGGTAATACTCATTCACAACCTTTGAAATATAATTTTTTGCGAACATAATTTTGATTTTGTTTTCGCATGCTCTTCTTTCTTTCTTTCATTACTAAGGACTAGCAATGTGTAGGTCAGGTGTGATTGCCTAAAGTGCTATTTTAAGCCCTCGTTTATTGTAGGTTTTGAGCACTTCTTTTGTGTACTAATCGTAATTAACCCGATTTGCACATTAAGGTCCCCCTCAGAAGTATTCTACCCATTGCATTTGTGGCTGACTTTGTAGTTTCTTCAAGCTTTATTTATACCCAACTGCTGAGTCGATCCAAGTACGAAGAATCTCGAGCTCGAACTCAAGATTGCGCATCAAAACCGTGGGGCGAAAGAAGAGCATAAAAATTCAAGGAAACGGAGCACCGTTAGAATTCAGCGCTAGTACTCGCACTCCGCAAATTTCGCAAGATCCCGCAAAATCGCATCCCTCGGGCCGCCACCTGCTCACTTCCTCCATTGTTCACCTTTCCCGCTTTTTGACGTCCTGACTCCTTTTTATCACTTTTTGGTTTTCTTCGTTTTATGCCCCCATTGTAATAGTATTTGGTTTTGGTTTTGTACTAGAAGGGGTTTGGCCAAGGTGCCCTGCACAAGCACCGTTAAAATAATCTCTTTCTCCATTACTAATAAAATCCCTCGGCGGGAGTTTTTCCTACCGCTTCCTTTCTTTATTTTCTCATGACAAACACCCCTTGAGGATGACAACTCAAGGGATGGCTTCTCTGTGAAACCTCTCAAAAAGGGGAAGGCTGCCGGTGGATTTGAAGGCAGCCGAGGTTCCATGGTTTTCACGTAAATGCCACCAGCGCTTTGTGTTTCTTTTAATCGTAGGTTTAAATCCCTTAGATTAACTCTTGACTGGTTATTAATCGATAATCTTTTGGTCATCGATGCTGGTCAGATCATTGATGTTTGTTAGTTAATGGTTTATGATCCCTTATAAGGTGGTGAGTCGTATGAGAGTTGTTTTTCATCACGAGACCACTAATGCTCAAGTGGATACCATTTTGCAAAGGATAATTATTAAGGGTTAGGGTCTTTATAACTAAATGAAGATCCGGCTTCGAGATGACTATAGGTCATCCTCCCGACGAGGAAAAGACCCCCTGAAACCCCGCCGTCTTAGGAATCAACCCTAGTGACCTAACACTTCAAGGAGTTCTATTTTTCATTTTAACTTATTTTATTTTAAGTTTTAAACCCTCAAAACCTCACTGTTTTAACCAAACCTAAAAATCCAAACCAAATTCACCATTTTGGCCTTCCTTGTAAATCATTTGTATGAAGAAACCCATCTTTGAGTTCGACCCTAGAACCGTTATACTGCAGTAGGTTTGCTATAGCAATAGGAAGAATTCAGGTTATAAATTTTGTTGATTCCGCAACCCCTACTGTGGCATGAATCACTAGCTTGTAACCTTCATAGTTTGGATGAGTTCATTCTTCTCATTCCTTGTCACTGTGATTCCACCCTTCTTAGGCACAACATGGATAGGACTCACCCAAGGGCCGTCTGAGATGGCATAGATGAAGCCTGCATTAAGCTACTTCAGTACCTCATTTCTTACCACTTCCTTTATCACTAAATTTAGTCTCATTGGATGCTTAATATAAGTATCTCACATTCTTCCATCATACCTTGTTCATGCATATCAAGGATTTATTCCTCTCAAATCACCTACAAATTTCTGTAAACTATAGTTTCCTTATAATCGTTTCAAAGTTCACTACTTTATTTCTCTCTCTTCTCTATTATAAATCAATAGCCTATGATCACAGTTGTGATCTCTCATTTCAAAAAGACATATTTTAAGTGTCAGTAACTCCTAAGCACTAGCCCATCCTCGAACTCTTCTCCACATTTGCTCTGCTCTTCCTTTTGTGTTTCTTTATCCTAGCTACTTCTAGCATGAATTCCAGCAACTCTTCCTCGCCCATGTTGCTCATTTTCCTCTCATTTTCATTATCATTCAAATTTCATTATCCATATTTTTTTCAGAAAAAATTTCCTTATTCTTATGCGATGAACCTTTTCATTATCATGTTGCTTCAGACTTTGGCTTAAGTTGAATTTCACTTCCTCCTCCTAACTCTCAAAGTTAGTTATCCTTTTTTTTACATCAATTAGAGCTGCATCAGTGGCCAAAAAGGGTATTCCAAGCAGTAGGGACATGCTTATCTTCTTCCATATTGATGACCACAAAATCAACTAAAAAAATAAATTTCCTAATTCTCAATTCAAAGATATCTTCTATAATGCCCTCATGTTTGACAATGTAACTGTTCTCTCACTGAGTTCTAGATCGGGCGGAGTCAACTTCCTAAAATTAATCTTTTGCCACCGACAAGTGGATAAGCTTGATGCTTAGCCCTGAGTCACAAAGAGCCCTTCCAACTTCATGGTTCCCTATGGCACAAGGGATGGTGAAACTTCTAGGGTCCTGCATGTTTTGAGGCATTCTCCTCTGAATTATAGCACTACATTTTGTTAAAAGGTTAACTTTTCCATAATGATCTAACTTCCTCTTCTTGCTAATAATGTCTTTCATGAATTTTTCATAGTTTGGCATTTGAGCCAAAGCTTCAGCAAAAGGAATGTTGATTTCCAACTTCTTAAACATATTTACAAATCTGATAATTTGTTCATCAATTTTAGCTTGCTTAAACCTTTGGGGAAATGGTAAGGGAGGTCTGTACACTCTCACCTCCTCCTTCTTTTGAGGCTTTCCTTTCTATACTTCCCATTCTTTCTTCCTCCGATAGTCTTTTCTTAGATGATTCACCTTCATCCTTCTCACTCTTCCGCTCTAATTTCATCCCTTATAGCTTCTTCATTCCTAGCTTCTTTATCTTTTCGCTTCTCTTTAGAGTTCATCACACTCCTTGTTGTTACAAATAAACAATTCCTCGTGGGTTTTCAAGTGTCACTGAAAGTGTCCTGGATTTGCTTTGCATGAGGCGGCTAGCTGCCTTACTTATGTCTCTAAGTCTTTTAGTGAGGTATTAGTATTGGCTTGAAACATATCCATGTCAGCAATTCTTTGCTCATGGTTGTTGAGAATTTTATTAGTATCAGCCCATATACCCAAGCATCCGTCTCAAAAGTCCGAAAGCGCCTCTTTTTGCTGCACCGCGTCTTAGGATTGCCCCGATTTTCCTCTAATAACCTACTCACCTTGCTTCAGCGTCATTACGGGTTGTAAATGCGTAGGACGGATCCTGGCCTTAGTGTTGCGGTGCTGGTGCACACTCGCTGATCATTGCGGTTGGCTTTTAAGCCTCGGTCCTCGCCTCGATACCATCTTCCATATTGCAGGTTCTCATGATATCCTGGCGCGTGTGTAAAGGTCACAGATTGGGGTTTGGTTTGAAGTGTTAACTCCTCCTCTCATTCAAGTAATTACACTCCTCAAGCTGATAAGCTCCCTCATGAGCTACTTCCTAATCTACCTCTTCTCCTTGCATCAATCCCACTTCATTTACATTATGGCTCATCCTCTCTTGGCTGTTTAGCCTATTCACAACAACATCAAGCTTAGCTTCAATGGCAGCCATTTTATTCAATTCTAGCACACCTCCAACTCTATATCTTCCATTACTCCCTGAAGCTTTAGAAGGAGTTCTATAATTACACTTTTCGAATTCTTCTATGATCTGTTTAGCCTCTTCAGCACCTTTCCTCTTGAATACACCATAACAAGCAGCATTAATGATACCCTTGGAAGGGTAATTCATGGCATGGTAGAATATGTCCATTTGATTGATCTGGTCTATGTCATGCATTAGACACCTCTTTAGCAGCTTCTTATACCTCTCCTAGGCATTATAGAGGCTTTCATCTTCTCCTTGTTAAAGGTAATTATCTCTCTTCTTCTTTCATATGTAAGGGCTGGTGGGAAAAAATATTTCCATATAAGCTTCAACAAGCTCTTCCCAAGTATTGACTTAACCATAAGGTAAGGATTCAAACCAAGTTTCTATTTGATAGGCCTATACATGACTGTGTTTTCTTGTGGATGTGCAATAAAGAGTGCAAATGGCCTAATCGCTCAAGTATACGCTGCTATAATATATGTACCACTGCAGCGTATATCGATCCACAGGAAAACCTTAATCGTAGTATGCTGGGCACCAAAATTCTCACAATACTTTTTAATATTAAAACTAGCAATTGTGATGGCTAACTGAAACTAAAGCGACTACAAACTATTACTAAAGTAATCGTGGTACTGCATGTAATAATGACTGCAAGGGTAAATGAGGTTGGGGTGTCAGGCTTGCGGTCGACACCCAACATGTAATTGTCTGTGGTTCTATTCCAATATCTAGTATACATGTTCCTCCAAGGAGACTCTTATCTATTGTAATTAAAGCCTTCTCAAGGTCATTTAACCCTCCCTACCACTAGGTTTCTGCTCATTGGCTCAACTCCTAAGCAAAGAGGTGCACATGAATGCAAATAACTCCAAAGCCTCCACCATCGATAATCCTATATTACCAAGCCATTAGTTAACCTCAACTATGTCTAATTCTTCATTCACTCATATTCATACTGAACCACTCATACTAAGATTGATCATAAATTAATATGTTGATTTCATCCAAGCATGAGTTAATGGTAAAACAAATATATATAAGATAATGGAATTATAAAAGGTTAATCAGAATATAGTATTCATGTTCAAATCTCTACTAACACTTAAACTGACGTAATTAGAACCTCACATATGTTCTCATTTCTAAATAAGTAAACAAAAACAAAGACATAATAATAAGAGTATAGAAAACTTCAAGGATATAGGGAATGACGATATCCCGAATTCTTCAAGTCTTCTTTCCTTTGAGATCGACCTTCAAGTCTTCTTTCCTTTGTTCCAAACTCCAGTTCCTCAAACCCTAGCACTGCAAACGATTTTCAAACCCTAAATTGGATTCTCCCATTCCTTTTATAGCTTCTCCAAGAGATAAGGTTTGTTAAGACTTTCCCGTAACGTTGCAACGTTGAGGCGTCACGACGTTAGGCTGATTCTTGCACCAATCTTCTCTAGGAATCCTACGAAGCTCCATTTCCAGCATTTTCCAATATTTCTCCTACAAAAACCCAATAAAACTAAATATTAGAAAGCAAAGTAATCAAAATAAGGTCATATATATATATATATATATATATATATATATATATATATATATATATATATATATATATATATATATATATATATATATATAATCAATCCCTAATCTCGCTTAAATCCCGTGGTTTTTAATGAGTGTATTCGGGGCACTCATCACACTCTCAACTTAGCTTCTGTCAGTTCCTACAAGAAAATAGACTCTAAACCAAACACATAGAAAATAATATAATAAACTTAACGACACGAGGGTGATGCACATGTTGCCAAGATGAAGGATCAAAATGAACCGAACTCACAAATCTCGCCCTTTGTTTCTAATTTCAGAGGATCCTTAAGGTTGTTAAAATTTTGAAAGAATTTAGTCACATCCGGTTTGTTCAAAAAGTGACTCACCTCCTAGGTTTTCTATGGCCTTCTCGTAGTCTATGTGCATCGATGTATGATCTCAGCATATAACTCCTTGCCTGGACCCCCAAACTTGAATTCAACTTGCCTATTTGGGAGAGATTCTAACTATGAAAGGATAAGAACGCACCATTTTATCTATATTAACCTACCTATTCATGAAACGAATTCCCAGGTGCCCGTAAGTTTTAGTTGAGTGTACGGATTCACGTGACTCCCCCACCGCCTGGGTTAAGGGCAATTGCATTCGCCTCTCTAACTTCACTTCGAACACTCAACCAAACCTCGAGGGCCCCAGTCGGGAAACTTCCATCCCTCCATTCCATGTAATCGGCAAAGAAGTCAATGGCTCTCACCTAGTTGGCTCAGTGGCATTAGCTTTGAAAAGCCCTCAGACAGCTCCTGGATTCCACTAGAAGATCCCACTTATTCTATTCACACTTTCTTTTATTTTATTTATTTATTATTTATTTATTTATTTATTCTTTTTTTTTTAAATGAGGCTCGATGGCAATCCTCTTTTTCTAAGGTGTCCCATCACTTGGGTGTTTAGAAACTCCCAAGGTTCGTTGAGTGTTACTAAGTCAGGTCCGTAGCCTATGTATACCTTGAGATCATGTGCATGAGCTCAGGTAGATCATTCGGAATCGTTTCTAACACCAAGGAGGTAACTCACTATGTCATCTCTACCTATCCAAGCATGTAATTCTCGAGCATCTAACAACCTAAGGATCCTTTCTTGTTACTTACACTATGTGTTTTTTAAAATTTGGAGAGGTAAAAAAGGTCCTTGATTGGGAATCATGGCATCACTCACACATACTGCTTAACACAATCCTAAAACATGAAATTAAACTGAGACATCCTAACACATAAACCTAAATGATAAAATGTGAAAGTACAAACATAAACATAAATATAAACAAAATAGTCAAACATATCCTAAACCATGAACATAAACATAAGCATAAACATATCCTAAATAACAAACAAAAAATTGATGCCAACCTTACCACCCACAGCCCCCACCCCCAAACAAAAATGGACAATGTCCTCATTGGCAAGGAAATAAAAAATATGGGAACTCCCCTATCGATCCCAGGGATCACTGTGGTGGCGGTGGTGGTGGCATTACTGAAGGCAAGAATCGGGCGAAATCGCTAGATGACATACCTACATTTGAGGATCGTGCGCATGCCTACCGGAGTGCATCCATGTCTCGCTCAGTGTGACCCGATGCTCGGGTCTCATCTCAAACGCATCAAACTTTGGGAAGGAGGTCCTAAACCCGTCCTCGGGCGTGGGTAGGAGAAGGGACTGGTTGGCGCATCCGGGCGCAAAGGGGAGGTAGTGGAGTTGGTGGATGAAAGATTTGGCGCACTTCACCTGGTCTCATCACATGCCAAGGCTAAGTTTGTATGTCATTAATTCTCCTCATCCGATGCTTCATGACCCGAGTCATAAACCACGTCAGATCAAGGAACTCCCAGCTTTTTCTTTTTTACTACGATGGCCTTAATAGGATGGATCCAAGCCTCATTATCCTCTAACGACATCCCTGCATTCTTGCACAAGCCATAGATGAGAAAAGGGTGCCCGAGGTTCATTTTGGCATCCCGGTTATAGAGGATGGCGTCCTCTATAACTTGACCGACATTGAACGGGATGTCCTGAATGATTGTGAAATTGAGCAATGCCTGTTTTGCCGTCACCTTGCAAACGTTCGTCGTCGGAATGAGATGATAGGTGATGAAATGGTGTCACACTTTAGGTATATAAGCCAAATGTTTGGCCTTGAGGTGCACGGCGTGCCCCTCATTATTTAATTTCCACTCACCCAGTCGATTTGTGAACAACCTAAGGGCTTCCTGTGAGTTGTGGCATTTCGTGGAAGTCGATTATTAGTAGCCCTGTGGTTAACTCCACTCAAGGTTGTAATACGGCTGATAAGACTTCGTATCAAGTCTACCACCCTACCTGATCGAGACCTTTACACAATGAGTCATATCGGGTATAGAATTCGCATAACCATCATGGCAATCCATGTTAGCCTCGTGGGTTGGCACAATGAACCCCACCCCTTCCTAGCTACGGTTTTCTAGAAAAAATCATCGAGATGTTGGAATTCCTTCTCCGTAATGAAGGAGTGATTTGCATAGATGAGGTTTAACTTCACCCATGCCTGCATCACTAATCATCAAGTGACCGTGAGCCTCGAGAGGGTCTCCCCTTTCAATGGCTCGGGCTATTTTTCGAGCTCATTTTTCGCTTTTTGCTCGACATTAGGCATGGGCTAGGGATCGTTGTTTGATGAACTTAAAGTCAAAAGGAACTCTAGTAGGCTCTACACCCTAAAGGGATTGCACTCCTACCAAAATATCTTACAGGGCTTCACTCAAAATTCACTCAGGTCAACTAACAAACACATAGTGGACACGATGTGGAATGGGGAGCTTGATGTAAGACAAACAGGTCTAAAACCCCCAACCAACCCTAGGGGACCTTCTTAGACACAAACCACCTTGAAAAAAGGGAGTATAGCGGAACCAAGACCTAAATAGAGCCAAAAATTGGACCATAGGAAGGGTCTCTAAATGATAGTGAACATTGGATTTTCGGAGCTGTGGACAAGCCAGTGGCTTTGGAGGCTGCTAAAGATGTCTAGTGGTGAGCTTGGGAGAGTCAGATGGAATCTTCGGGGCTCTAATACCCGCAAAAATCAAGAGTGCATTAGGGTTTTCAAAGTGACGAAGGTGAGATTATGAACGCCTCGGGTCTAAAACAGGCAAATCGCCCGCGACGCTCCCTAGAGTTCCCACCTGCAACGCCGTGACGCTCGGGCTGGGCCGCGACGCTACGTAGAGGCTTGATTTTCAACATCGCGACGTTAAATCCAACGCGTAACGTTCTCGAGAGGTATTATTTCAACGTCGCGACAAGCTGCGTAGAGGTCTATTTCAACGCCCCGACACAATCCAACGCCGCGACGCTGCGTAGCATGTTTTCAACGTCACGGCTTGAGAGGTGACCAACGCCATGACATTCCCGAGACCAACAACTGAAATTTTTCCAAAATTTTCAAGATGTAAAACTCCCCCCGTATTCACCAATTCTCCTAAAGCTTGCCGCGTTATCTCTCCTTCTCGCCACGACAACCCTCAAAACTCAAACCTCGCAGGGGAACACAAATACATCAAAATTAAAACAAGCAAAATCAAACCTACCAAACTTAAAACAAGAAAAACTGATGACCAAAATAATTTAAAGGCTTAGGTTATCTCCAAACTAGTGCTTTGTTTACTTTTGTTAGCTCGACCAAGCTGTGTCCGCCTAACTGGTGCCCAACCACACACAACTTCAGGCCAACAAAAATTGTGTGATCCCCGAGCATTGCTTATGTTGGCTTCAAACTTGTGGTGGACGATGCTCTTTTCCCGAATCGACCTACCAAGATAAATCTCACCGCTGCCCATCCACCTCGAATCAATCTCTGCATGACATTAGCCTCGACACTCACCAGACGGGAAGACTTAGGTGATCACAAATACCCTGCATCGATCTCGACCGAGTTTTCCTGGGAATAATTTCAATCTCGACTTGAATAGCAATGCTTGTTGTCCCGGTTTTAGCTCATTATGCATTAGGTGCTTATCATGCCATGCCTTGGTCTTCTCCTTATAGATTCTTGAACCATCATATGCATTCTGCCTAAGTTCATCCAGCTCATTCAACTGAAGCATCCTCTTTTTCCTAGCCATTTCGAAATTCATGTTCAGCATTCTAGTTGCCTAGTATACTTTGTGCTCCAATTCTACAGGTAGGTGGCAGGCCTTACCATAGACTATCTCTAGATTCTGGACATTCCCAAATTCGGGTCTCGAAGTCAGCTCGTGACAAATTTACAAGCTATCATCAATTTTGTTCTCGTACAAATTTTCCTTATCACATTAACTGTCTTTTCTAAGATTTTCTTGATCTCCCTATTTGATACCTCAGCTTGCCCATTGCTTTGATGGTGGTATGCAAGTGTCACCCGATTCTTCACCCCATATTTGGCTAGGAGCAATGCAAACAACTTGTTACAGAAATGGGAGCCTTCATCGCTGATTACCTCTCTAAGAGTCCCGAACCTTGAAAAGATGTTATTCATGATGAAGCATAAGATTACTTTGCATAAAGTAGTGGTTGGAATGGCTTCCACCCACTGACACGTAATCCACGCTAAAAGTATGTACTGCGCCTGGCTATGACGGCGGAAATAATCTACAATGTCACCGCCCTAGACATCAAAAAGTTCGACCTTTAGAATATTCGTCAATGGCGTTTCATTTCGTCGTCTAATGTTCCCGATCCTTTGACATCGATCACAGGATTCTCATAAACAAGTGCATCTTGAACATGTATGCCAATAAAACCCGATTGTAGTACTCGTCATCGCTTCTCGTCCATCGAATGACCTCAACACTCTAAAGATATGGCACGCACAATATCTCACCCACTCACTTTCCTGCGACACACCTTCTCGAATAATCTGATCGACGTGACTATTTAAAGAGGACTGGTCTTCCAAGAAATAAGGTTTCACTTCCGTGAAAGAATCTCTTCTTTGTTGATAAGTGAGGTCGTGGAATAATGCACGGCAGGATGCATAATCACATCAGGCCGACAAAACCATGGAACTTATCATCATGTCACAAAGATAGTATCTATTCATCTGTGAACGTGACATCAATCTGCAAATGATGCTCGCGACCGCTCTCGAGTTTCTACCTTAACAGATGATCGACTACTATATTTTCTAACCCTTATCTCGAATCTCCACATCAAATTCTTCTCAAGTAATAGAGAACTCAAATGTAATAAGTCTAGGTTTCAGTGTCTTTCTGGCCATAAAGTATTTGATTGCATCGACTGCGGAACACAATAACTTTGTTTCCTGCAAGATGTCCGAATTTGTCAAAAGCAAACACAATAATTCAAAGTACCCTTTCTCTCACAGCATAATTGAGTTACACATCATTCAACGTTCGACTGACATAATAGATGGCCTAGAAGACTTTTTCTTTTCTCTAGCCTAAAACAGCCCCAACTGCAAAGTCGCTTGCATCGCACATAAGTTCAAATGGAATGTTCCACCTGGAGTGAACTACTATAGGGCCGAGTCACCTCTTTTTCAAAGAACTCAAAAGCATCTATTCATGGCTCATCAACTCAAACTAACACTCTCGTATAAGAAGATTAGACAAAGGTTTTCAAACTTGAGAAATCTTCGATGAACTGTCTATAAAAACTCAAAGGCCAAGAAACTTGCTCTTTCCGATGCACTAAAGAATACATACAAATCTACGACGTTATTAGCCATGACTATTGTCTAGTCTCTCCAAGAATCTGCGCCATAAAACTTGTCGACCGACCAAAACATATATGAGCAAATTTGGCGACACTAATACCAAAGGATATTAACTAATCCTGTGCAATATGCCATCAACTCATTGACATCATACTAATATCATAACCAAAATCTCAGAGTATAACGACGACTCTTGGTTTTGGTCCGAAATTCCGCAAGCACAGTCGATTAAGTAATAAATGGACTTAAGTCCAGATATCGATCCTACGTAGATCTCAAGAATTCTTTCGCATCAACTACCCCGACTACTCTAAATTAATACTATTCGACCATAAATCGATATGCTCATGAAAGCCGGGAAATCAACTAGTTCAAAAAGAAATGAACATTCAACAGATCAAATAAAACAAATGAAGGAAAATAAAATCCTACTAAAAAAAATGAATACCGAACAGTTATCATAGGAAGACACATTAAGAGAAACAGTCATAGTGAACGATCAATTCCTGTAGTTCCTACTGATAAATTTCTTGATTATCTCAAGTTTCAAAATCCGTCTGCTGAGATTCAGAAGTACCGGATCTCTCCACGCTCCATACTCGTTATCCTCCTTCCCGATTCCTCTCGAATTACAGGAAACGAAATAACTACTCAGAATAAGAACTTCCCTTACCGGGTATTTTTCTTGCAATACTTCATACCCATTTTATGGACTGTACACCTTAGCTCCCAAGTTATCGTCAAGCAAGGATATACAACTTCCAAATTACTCTTCCTCGAAATTAAAATAGATCAACCTTTCCTTGATTAGATCTCACCATCACTAGGATTGGCCCCTTGAACATTATTCTTAATTCTAGGTGAAATCCATTATTTAAAATAGATAAGCTCGCTCAACTCGCTCTGACTTCAAGTGAGAAGAGGATTTATCTAAGTGAACCCACAAAGCTCAAAGAATCCTAATCGCGGAAAAGTTAAGATAACCCTTCAAAGAAATGTACATTACTCCTGTATCGTCTCCCCGCGGTCACCAGACCTCCTCGAAATCAGAGTAATGACGCGAATTCCCCAACGTATAGCAAACCCATATCTGCATCCAAAATCAATAAACCCATAACTGGCAACCAGAAACCGAAATAAACAAGATGTGCCGTAAATTACTACAGAAAGACTAATTCCTCACTACAACGTCACTAAATGGAAGTCGGGTTCCCACCACCTAATCACACGAGACAAAGATCCTTCCGATCAAAAGAATAACTGCACCGAAACTGTACCACAATCGAATCCCATAAATTGTCCTAACTCATGCATCCCAGTAGTAATTTTGAAAAGAAATCAATCTCCAGACTACCACTTTCAAAGAAACGATAACATCTGTAGGATCCAAAAAATAAATAAAACAAAAAAACTAGATAAAACATCCGTCTAAAATAAAGAAAGAAAAGAAAAGAAAAGAAAATAAAGTGAAGCCTAGGGCTACCTGCATTTTCGATTTACCTCCACTTGCTTTTCTATTCCGGGTAATGAAGCAGATGATAGTGGTTTTCCAAATGGGCCCTAATCCCAATATAACTCGCTGTGGATTCTCAGAGTAAATGCCCCAAGTTATCGTCAGCCAGGACTAGTTTCTCTTGTCGCGACATCGAACTCATGTCGCGACATTGACTCAAAGTTCTGCCTATGAACGGGCTGCTCTCATTACCATACCAAATCTTATGCCTCGCAGGTTTCGCTTGATCGTTGTGATGTCGCGACATCATGGCTCACGCGACATCCATTCTAGTCCTTTGCGTTTCAATGGTTGTTCCCCGGCGTCGCGATATCGTGGATGTTGTCGCTGGCGCGCCCAAGTCTCCCGCATCTCTTCCATCGTTGTCGCGATGTCGCGACCTCGCCTTTCTTAAGGCCGCGTACATCACTTAATGGCACGCTTCTCGTAATCCGTGTCCCCGATGTCGGATATCAACCTCATAGTTTCAAGCCTTCGCTGACTCCTCTGATGTCACGATCAGATTAAGTCTCCTCGCCTATAACAACTGGGCCAGTTTTGTGTCGCGACATCACTTCACGCGAATGACACTGGCGTCGCTGTAGTTGCAATGGCTAGTTACGATGTCGCGACTTCTGCCAGTTTATGTGTCGCGACATCACTCTTTACTTCGCTCCTTCTTCAAACGCCTAGACTGTGGTTCCCTCACATGACCTGATCAAATTCTCTTCAATCTTCGATGTCGCAACTTTAGAACTGGATCGTAAGTGGGCACTCAATAACCTGCATCAATGACTCTACCTGGGCCATTTCTATTTCGTCTCTCCGCCATTCGATCGATTTTTATCCACTTATTTGCATTTTCTACTCAATTCTTTCTTTCTTGCTTCCTTAACACAAATTGGGTGAGTTTCTTCATAATTCGTATATTAATTATTCAATTTTAATTGAAAATCAAACAGAAAAATGGACTAAAAGATAGTGACTTTAAGCTCATCAAATCTTCTAACTTAAAATTTTGTTTCGTCTTCTGCCAAAGAAAAGAGGCAGATTTGTCGGTCTCTAAACAAAAAGGACATTTTTCCGCTTTGTCTGTGAGTGGTATTCAATTTTAATTACAATGTATGCATCATTTTCGTATATCTAGCTTCAAGTCCATTTCCAAGGTCACTTACTTTTCATAATATATACAAAATTAAATCAAGAATGTTTGAGGTTTACAAACAACATAATCATTATCCCCGTTGAATAACAGATATTTTCCTTTCTCATTTTCATACTGAAATACCTTTAACTCCTGATGTCCTTCACCGCTTTGATTGTTTCCATATTTCCAAATTCCATAAGTTTGTTTTTCATATTGATCTCCACTAATGTAGGTGATTCTTTAAATTCTCTCAAGATCAATCGATCTTTCTGGGCTTATATTGTTAAAGTTTGCAATGGGTAGGATGGATCTGGACTTTTAGGTTAAGATTGTTCCCTAATCTCTCTTTCTCCTCTTCCTCGCCCTTCTTCTTATAGTTTCTCTAATAAACTCCCTAAGCTTCATGTTTGGGACATCTCTTCTGGACCCTTCAATCTTAACTCCGTATGCTCCCTATTTTTCACTGTAATTCACCGAAATTTTCCCTTTGTTTGTCACCATTTGCTGATAGTGTAAATGTTTTAATCTCTTTAGGCTTTCTAACACTCTTAGCTAATCCTTTTTGCTAGTAGCTCTAAGTACCAGATGGTTAGGTACTAGGTGTTGAAACACCCTCAAGAACTTAATTGGGTTCAAGAGAGTTAGGCCAAGATAAAACTATCCCTATAAGCGCTCTTTCTATCGCATTTTCCTCGCCTCGTCTTTTCTTCATTCCCTTTGAGTTCTCGAAAATATATACTCCCCCAAACTTCATATTCTTACTTCTCCGGATTCCCCGGTAATCATAGTTCTTTATCGAGGATTGATTTCTTAGAATGGGTCAGGTTTCATTGGCTATTTTTGAAAAATAAGCTTGTTGGTTCAATTTTGAACTAAGGTATATGCATCAAAGATATATAGGATGGCTAAAATGGCCTAAACTATCCAAGACGGCCCTCAGATTACTGTCACCAGATTACCTAGGATTTCGCCAACTAATAATCTAACAAATTCTAGAATTTGGTCTTCAATAAATGTGACTAACCATGTGGAGTATCTAACTCATTTTTGTTAATGAGTATTTAAATTAATTGATATTCAACAGGTGTTCCTTTGATCATTGTTCATACCACAAACTCAAAAATATGTTTGCTCCTCTTTGTACTACTTTCCCTCAATTCTCGACTTATCAAGCAGATATAAGTAATTTTCAGACTGTGTTTCAATCAACCGTATTTATTCGCCTTTATTCTACATTTTAGCTCATTCCTAATCTAATCGTTTCATTCAATTCAGCCATTACATCACAGCGCTTTATTCGAACTAATTTACTCAGAATGTCCTAATTACATCTTCCAAGCAACACAATATTGAACCAACAAATTCAAAATAGCACGCGACACAAATAATTCAATTCAAGTTTCTCATTTTATTTCGATTCAATCAGAATCTATTTAGAACCACAAAGATAGAAAGGAGTGATTGAAACTTGAAATGGATAGGTCTATTTTTTCTTTCGCTTCATGCATATGTTCTGGGGATTCTAGTCAAGAGTGTCCAATCGCTGGTCACTGAATCTTTACTTCTATTCTCCTTGTCCCTCATTTTCTCTCGTTTGGCCTCGCTTCCCGTGCTAAATTCATTTGAGAGATCCACCTGCTCGCCCATCCCCTTGCCTCATTCCAAGTGTTCATGTTTTTCCATTTCCGTCATTACCTCCCAAGAATTTTGACAGTCAAGCTGCTGATCAAGTCCAACATTCTCTAGCTCCACATCTTCCTCCGAATGCATCGCTTTCCATCTAACACCTTGTCTCTCCTTCCATCTTTGTCTCAAAAAATCTTCACTGTGGACATGTAAAGAAATTTAAATCCATCGATGTTCTCCCCTTTGTCCGCTTCTTCCTGTTTGGCATCCCTTCTTCAGTATTCCTAAGAGCTGATTGTCTCTGTTAATCGGATTGTTGTAGAATGCCTCGTGGATCGAACTTCCCCAGCTTTAACATTCATTCTCTTGCTTCATTTCTTTATGAAGTTTTCTTGTCGGAGTACCTCCTTCCATCCGTTCTCCTTCCCTTTCAGCCTTCGCTCCCGTCTCCGGCTCCTTTTCGCAACTCACCTTCCAAATCTTTCTTCTCCAGCCCTTCTTCCCATTCCCGCCCTTTAGTTCTTTCATGCACTTCCTCCCCGAACTCTCACGCAACCTCCACCCTTCTCGCCTCTCCATCTTGTTTTGCAATGCTGAGAAGCATTTCCATGATCATCTGCCTCTCAGGTTCTAGAACTTTCTCCCTTTCTTCTTTGAAATGCTTCCACCGCATGGGAGGAGAACTAGCTAAAGGAAGAAAACCCACTGGGCTTCTTTCATCCCGCGCCCGCAGATTCGCAAATGGGAAATTATTAACATCCGAGGAGCCTGCGGTTCACTTCTTCTTCTTGCGCTTGAACTCTTTCCTCCCGTTTAATCAAGAGACTCCCCTTTCCGGTTTCGTCCTTTACTCACTCCTCACAATAAGAGTGGTGATGTCACGAACTTCTTCTTCTGTCTCTAACTCTCCTCATCTGCTCCTTCAAACACAAGATTGTAACTTTACTGGACGAGGGATCACCCCTCTCTTGTTGCCTTCGTGGTACCTCATTATCGAATTTTCTATTATTGTCCCTATATTGATCTTGTACCCCTTCAGAATAGCGTATAACATAACCGCTTCCTGTTCCCTCACTGTGCTCAGATGTCTTGTTGGAACCAAAACAGAGGCTAGGAAATAGAACCATACCTTAGCCTCCCTGCTGAGGTAAGCTTCTGTTTAGTGGGCCTTGTCCTCCTTCTCCCCATTTCAAATTTGAGCTTCCCATTCAAGTGAGTTTCCCGCAATCTTCTTCAACCGGGCTTCTAGAGCTTTTGAATTTCTCACCCACGCCGTGTCCCGCCATTTCAACTCACACGGCCTCGTGCTCCATATGGCACCCATTAATTCTCCGACGACATACGTGATTTGCCCTTTCTCCCTACCACCTCTGAAAGTAGAACTCCCCCACACGCCGCATACCCTCCTCTTTGATGTGCGCAGAGGGTTTCCCAACCCTTTCTCTTTATCACTCTTTGAAAGGAGCGATGTGGTTTTCGAATCGTCTTCGCTACAAACCCCTTCCTATGCTGTTTCTCCGGGGCTTTGAGTAGGCTTCCTCCGGCTGGGCCACAAAATCTCGATGTTCTCTTCTCGCTATTTTTCTTGCCCTTTTAGTGCTTCAGGAACCGTTGGTCCCTCCGATGTCGCAAGTAGGTTCTTTTCATTCGCTCTTTCCCGCGATTCTCTTCTCGATTGCACGCTTTCCTCCATGAATTCTTCTTGGTTGGGTCAGGCTTGATGGTTCTGGCCATTTGAGTAGTTAAGGAAAGTTTCAAGATTCCTTGGGACTCTGTGGTTTTCGTGGGTTTAAAATCGAGGAGAGAGAATGAACTGCCTGAATGGAGAGTGGAAGTCGGGAAAAGTACTCCAACCCAGCGCAAATCCAGAATCAAAGTTTATGAGCTCTGAATGATTATTTCCCATTTATTTCCACATGCTCTTACTTTAATCTCCACCTTTAAAACAAGATGTTGCCATTAGGGCAACCCTTTAAAATTCCAAATCGCAATATTTCTAATTTGTCGCGACATCAAGTTAATTGTCGCGACCTTCTCAACCCTTTGTCGACAAGCCATCCCTCGTCAGGAAAGCATATATGTTCTCTATGAGTTATATATGAATGCCGCATAACTTCTTTTAAAGGAAGTTCCCTGTCGCGACTCAGCCTTAAAGCTTCAATGTTCATGCTAATCTTATTCCTTAGCTACTCTAAACTCTTCAACATCAAATGAATCACTCACACAGCAATCTACATGTACTAAATTCACTTTCTACAAAATTTACGCAAAGTGGAAAAAATATTTCCCTTTCCCCGCTGTGATTCCTCCATGAGTCATTGCTATCCAAAGAATCGCTTCTTCCCTCCTTCCTTACATTTTTGCTCAATGAATCTTTAATATCGATGCACTGATTACATCAACCAAACAAAGTCCCGTATTAATCACACAAATCAAATACTAATTTAACTAAAATTCATATAAAATTAGGGAATTCGGGATTTCTAAGGGCTGCCTCCCATCACCGCTCGCCTTTGAGTCCCACCGGACTTGTCGTTGTGTTCCTTCTTCTTTGCAGATCCCGCTGAAGCTCTCATTCCTTCCTCTCTCGCTAAATAAAGGCTTAAGTCTTCGGGCCCATTTACTTCTGAATTCTTCTCCAAAGATTC
The DNA here is from genome assembly GCA_016808115.1 of Tetrastigma voinierianum. NCBI lineage: Eukaryota > Viridiplantae > Streptophyta > Magnoliopsida > Vitales > Vitaceae > Tetrastigma > Tetrastigma voinierianum. The sequence continues at coordinate 316,645 of JAEQBH010002808.1, forward strand.
CGCCTTTAATGTCACCGGCCCAAATGTATTGTTTCGACACTCCACTCGTGCATGGTCCACTCCCATTTGGATTTTAGCTTCCCCGAAAACAACTCGGGGCCTAGAATTAAATGTGCAGAACTTTTCCCTGCTCGAACTCCTTCCTTAGGATCCCCTTTGATCATGCCATTTCTTTGTCTTATCCGTAGATAGGCGATTATCACGGGCTTCATTTCTCGCTCTTCCACCCGGATGTTTAAAGTAATCTCTTCCTTTGCGCTTTTAAATCAAGTTCAACTTCGATGGCCCACGCCTCGTATTCTAATTTTAGGTAGTGACATGGTTTTCCGAATACACTCAGATGACATCCCAACGGAGTCTTCAGAGTAAATTCAGTAAGCTCCACAGTTGCATCATCAAGTTTGGTAAAGCATTAACCTTTCCCGTCTGATCTACCGCCTTTCAAGTATTCTCTTTTAATCTCCTCATGGAAATTTATGCTTGTCCATCGGTCCTGGGATGATACGCCACTCATTACATGCTCGATCCTATACCGCCATGAGTTTTGCAATATTCCTGTTTGCAAAATGGCTTCCCATCACCGATGATAGTCCCGGGTGTTCCAAATCGCCGAAAATATTCTTTTGCAAGAAGTTCATAAGCGTATTAGCATCATTCTAGAGCAAACCAGCATCACTACATTTGAAACTTTGTGATCATTGCTAGCAGGTATGTATACCAGTCCCCCAAAATGTCAGTGGTCAGAATATCCATAAAATCCATCCCCATACATAGAGTAATTGCACCACCATAATGCTTCTTAGGAGCATTTCATTTATATTTGTGATATTTCCAATCTTGCAGCGTCGTCCTGCTTGACCCATTAAATTACAATCTCGGCGTGGGCCAAATAAAATCCAGTTGGAGTATTTTATGAAATTTGTTCTTTCTCTGAAAAGTGCCCCCATAAGGGTGGTGCCCAGCATTCATCGGGAATTTTCCTTGTTCATTTTCTGCTTTACATTTCTTATTATCATATCAACACCTCTTTTAGTAAAGAGGATCATCAAATATAATACTGTATCAGGTTCTTGAACCTCTTATATTGGGAAGTGGTGAAGAACTACTCATAGCTAAATAGTTCACAATGTCGGTATATGAGTTGGCAAACCTTAAGCAGTTGCTCATCACAGGAAATTCTCACATTAATATTACTTTCTCCTCCTCTTCTGTGCTTCTTTCTACTCTTGACAAGTGATCAGCTATCACATTGTCACTTCCTTTTTTATCCTTGATTTCCAAATCAAACTCCTGCCCGCGTGGCACCCACCTTATCAATCTTGGCCCAGCTTCCTTTTTCGACATCAAGTATTTGATTCTTTGCATGATCGTGTGAATTACCACATGGGATCCTAAAATGTATTGCCCTAAATTTTCACAAGCAAATACTATGGCTAGCATCTCCTTTTCGGTTATTGGAGTAGTTCTCTTGTGCTTCATTGAAGGTTTACTAGCATAGTATATGGCCACTGAATATTCTTTCTTTTCTTTGCCCAAACCATTGACTCCCATGGCAAAATCATAGCATCACCCGTTATTTCAAATCCACTGATCCCGATTAGGATTTCCAAACCATTATAGGTGCTTGTACCAATCTGATTTGATTTCTTGAAAGCATCTTTGCGGGGTTATCAAATTGAACCTCGTATCTTTTTCGATGTCTGCATAGCGATGCGCTATTTTTGAAAAGTCTTTGATAGATCTCACAGCAAATCCGGCATACCCCGAAAGCACTCCTTTTCTTTGGTAGGTTATGCGAGTTTTGATAATGGATACCTCTAGTTGGTCTACTTCTAATCTGTGGCGAGAAATTTTATGCCCCGAAAACCATTACCTTCTGTCACCATAAAATGGCATTTTTCCCAATTCAATGCTAGCTGTTTGTCTTGGCATCTTTGAAGTATTGTTTCCAGATTGTTTAAACATTGATCAAAGTGGATCCACTTGATGAAGTCATCCATGAAAATTTCCATCACTTAACAACCGTGCGAGAATATGGGCATCATACACCTGCGGAATGATTTGGAGCATTACATAGCCCAAATGGCATCATACGGCTGAAAGGTACCATGGGGCATGTGAATGTGGTCTTCTCTTGATCTCGGGTGCAATTGCGTCACGATCGTATCTTGAGTACCCATCAAACAAAAGTAGAGATTGTCACGCTAACTTTGTCAACATCTGATCAATGAAAGGCAAGAAATGATCTTTTCTGGTTCTTGCATTCAACTTCTGTAATCATGCATACCCTCCATCTGTCACTATTCTTGTCAGATAATTCATTTTCTCATTACGGATCTGATAAATCCACCACTTCTTTGGAACCACATGGTGGACTTGCAAGGACTACTCTGAATTTATAGATAAAAACCAGCATTACTTAATTTGAGTACCTCTTTCTTGACTCATACTTCCTTCATTCTGAGTTAGTCTCCTTTGATGTTCTGGTTGGCTTTGAAGTTTCTTCAATTTGTGCATGCAAATAGATGGGTGATACCCTTGATTCTTGATGGACAGCTATAGACTCTTTATGTTTCTTCAAGATCACCATGATGATTCTTTCATTTCCTCCTCATCACTCAATCACAGCGAGAGATAATCACTGGTTTCTACGCAGGGTGGTTCTAAAGTAAACATACTTCAAATGATGACTTGGCGGTTCTTTCAAGCACAAGCCCATGCTACTTTGGTTTCTTGTTGAGTTTCTTCTTGCTGTACTTCCCTCTTGTTCATCTCTTCTTTGCGTCATGCTCATCACAGTTTCTATAGAATGAAAACCGTTGTATGAATAATCAAAGTTATCATCTTCGATATACTAGAAATTCATCTCTTTTTCATTGATAAAAATTTGATCATTACAATCATTTTGAACATCAGGGTTGGGGTTATAGACTTCATCGGCTACATTGAAATTTTCTGTCTGTAATACATGTGCATACTTGTGGATCAAGTTGAAAGCGGCGGCTTCTTCTCGACCCTCGAGGTAAGAACTCCTTTTGCATGTCGATCGGAAGCCGGCTCCGGTAGCTAAAGAATGGTCTTCCACGAGCCGCAAGGGTACTTGCGAATCTTCCTCCGTATGCAGGATGATAAATCCTTGGAAAAACAAATTTCCCAACGGTACGACCGTACATCTTCCAAGACTCCTTCGGTTTACCATCGATCTGCATTGAAGAGTAATGGTGGTAGGAATGGCTCCCCGAGCAATTGTTTGGCAACGAAGAGCATCAAGTTGATCGCAGCTCTGAGGTCGCAGAGCTTTACGGATTTCAACTCCTTATATTATGCAAGGAATTGTAAAACTCCCTGGATCTTTCATCTTTTAAGCAATTCTTTTCATCAAAGCCTTGCAAGTAGCGGTGGTCACAATCCTTCTTACGATCTTTCTCTTCTTGCTCGGAATGTCTTTAGGAATTTTGCGTAAGTGGCATCACGAGTCACTACTTCAGTAAAGGGACATGCGATCTGCAGCTTGAGTTTTCAAAAACTTACAAATTGCTCTTACATTTTGATTTGCGGTCTACGTGGGAAGACGCTGCCAGTGCAGAGCCTTGGATGTCCTTCAGGTCCACTCTTTCCTTATTTTTCTCCAGTTCTTCTTCCTTTTATGGGCTGTCTTTTTCCTAGATTCTTTGTCATTTTTCTTTCGTCATCTCCCAACTCCTTCCATCCTCGGTTGCCGCGACCATGTCTGGTCTTTGGGATTTTCTTGGTGTCGCTTGAGAGGCATCTTTCTTACGCTCTGCTTGAAGGTTAGGGCCAATTGCCACTACTGTCTCGGGTTTTTAAGGTAGCATTGGTAGTGCGGAAAACTTGAAAATTAGTGCTTGATTCTCCCGGTCTGAACTTATGTTCGTGGAGGTTAAGAAGCAATTTCTTTTTATCCTCCATGAGCTGCCGGCCTCCTGTTCTTAAAGATGGGCCTCCTCGACCTTATTCGTTCTGTGTTCATTTCCTTCTTCTTCTTTGTTGGGATCTTGGTTGTTGTTGATAACCACAGTAGAGTTACGTACTTGCCTTGGGCCTTGCAGCGCCTCCACCGTATGAGAAGTTCTCATATGGTTTCCTCGATCCGGATGATAATGTGTTGGTAGGTTAGTATTGGGTTTGAAATGGTAGTTTCTTGGCTCACCCAAATACTTAACCTCTCCGGCATCATAAAATTGTTCATCTGCTGCTCTCTCAGCACTTTCCTTCAATAATTCTCTTTCAACTGCTCCTATCTCATGAGCAGTGTATGTCTTCTTTTCTTGCTTGTCCATTCGTGCATAATGGCGTCGACTTGGCCTCCATGGGTCTCTTGCTCAGTTCCGAATCCCTTTCCTCTGTTGTTTCCTCTTGAAACTCGGAAAGGGTTTTCATATTGCATTTGCGAGTCCTCGTCGGATCTTGCCTCATAACATGTTGAATGCTCAGCGGCATGAAGCATCGATGATTCCTTTTGATATATCATTTAAGGCATGATATACAATGTCCATTTAGGTCTTCAAGTCTATCCATGCATTGGACATCTCTTCGTATGACTTGAATCTTTCCCGAGCCACGTAAGAGGCTTCATCTTCTCCCTGTTGGAGCAACATGATCTCTCCTTCTCTCGGAGGGTGAGTGATGGTGGAAAGAATCTATAAGTAAGCCTCTACCGGCTCCTCCCAGTCGACAGGACCGCGCAAGGTAAAGACTCGTACCATGTAGGCTGCTGTATCCCAGCAAAGAAGATAGAACGGTCTGGTTCCCAATGACTTACGGTCTAACCCCGAACTGCTTTCTTGTATTAGCCATCCTGAGAAATCTTCCCAGATGCTCGTTTGGGTCCTCAGTGGGATGGCCAGTAAACTGATGCTGTTGAACCATTGTGATTAGTGCTGGCTTCAGTTCAAAGTTATTAGCCTCAGTGCGGGTTAATGCGATCGCGCAGTATTCATCTGAATAATTGGTCTCCAGAAGTCTTCCATTGTATCTGTGATTGGAGGTCTTCTGATTGCTCCTCTATGCTCGTCATTACGATTCTGTCTTTCATACGCCGCGGTGGGTACTGCGCCTTCTTTGTCTTCCTCGAAGCTTGAAGTGTTTTCTCTAGTGTATCTGTTGGAATTCAGTCAAGTGCATTTCCTATCGTTACAAACTTGTTCCACAGCAAAAACATCTGCAACATTAACGGATTAGTCGGGTCAACAAATATTTTCAATTTGGTTTGTTAGTCGATGGCTAAAGAGTCCTTTGCTTGAAATAATATTTTGTTCTTTTTCTTTAAAAATGTCCAGAATTAGTATTTCATTCTTTCATGCGAATATTGATTACTAAATCCGCCCGATCCGCTGGCGCCATAAAACTTGTTGACAGACCAAAGAACACATACAAATCTACGACGTTATTACCAAGGACTATTGTCTAGTCTCCGGCAACGGCGCCATAAAACTTGTTGACCGACCAAAACATATATACAAATTTATGACACTATTACCAAAGGACTATTAACTAATCGAGCTGGCGGTGCCATGACATTGACATCATGCTATCATAACGAAAATCTCTTAGAGTATAACGATTTAATTTCTTGGTTTTAGTGCATGAAGATACTGCAAGTGCGAGTCGACAAGTAATAAAATGGACTTAAGTCAGATATCGATCCACGAAGTCTCGAGAAATTTTCATCCAACTGCCGACTACTCGAAATTAATACTATTTGGACCATAAATTGATACGGGTTTCCAGCATGAAGCTGGGAAATCAACTAATTCAAAAAGGAATGAACATTCAAATAGACTGAAATAAAACAAATGAAGGAAAATAAAATCCTACAAAAAAAATGAATACTGAACAGTTATCGTAGGAAGACACATTAAGAGAAACAGTCACCCAGTGAGCGTCCCGATTCCTGTGGACCCTCTTTTGATAAATTTCTTGATTATCTCAAGTTTCAAAATCTGTCGAGGCATTTGTAGTGCGTTTGGATCTCTCCGCTCCACATTCGTTATCTCTTCTTCTGATTCTCGAATTACAGGGAGCGAAATATTCTTGTAATGGAACTGTAAAGAGGTAGGAATTATTTTTCTTTTGCAATACTTCATACATTTATGGAATTTGTACACATGGCTCCGAAGTTATTGGTCAGCAAGGATATACAACTTCCAAATTACTCTTCCTCGAAATTAAAATAGATCAACCTTTCCTTGATTAGATCTCATTCTTTGGGATTGGCCTCGTGACATTGATTGAGGTGAAATCTACGCTTGTTTAAATAGATAAATTAGTTCGACTCGTTCTTGACTTCAAATTGAAGAGGATTTATCTAAGTGAACTCCTATTTCAAGATCCTAATATGGGGTTATTATACCTTCAAAGTGTACATTACTCGAGTTGTCTTCCTGTGTCGCTCGGAGGACCTCCTTGAAATGTCGAATGTGGCCTTGATTCTTAGCAGTGTAACAAGCGATATTCGAGATCGAATCAATAAACCCATAATCTGAGTAAATTCGTAGCTAAGAAATAACAAAATCTGCAATTACTACGGGAAAGATCAATTCTGACTACAAGCGTTCACTAAATGGAAGTGGGTTCCTCGATTCTTGGAATCTACGAGAATGACGTCATACGATCGAAAGAATAAGCGCAATTGGCGAAATAATCGAATCCCGCTAAATTTGTACGAACTGATGCATTCGGGTAGTAATTTTGAAAAAGAAATTGGATTATGTACTCGGCAAATAAAACGATAACATTGAGATCGAAAAATAATAAAACAAAAAAACTAGGCAAACATCTGCTCTAAAATAAAGAAAGAAAAGAAAAAGAAAAGAAAATAAAAGTGAAGCCTAGGCTACCCAGTCTCTCTTGATCGCCTCCTACTTGCTTTTCTAATGCAGGTAAGGCTGCGTATTTATAGGGTTTTCGGTTGGGCCCTAATCCTGATATAACCTGCTGTGGATTTAGGTAGCGGGCCCGAGTTAACACTCGATTCTTGACCTCAGTTCTCTTGTCGCGACATCGAACTCATGCGCGACATTGATAAAGTTACGCTTCTATGGTGATACGTTGGTTGTCCGCGACGCAATCTTATGCCCTTTGCGGGTTTTAGGTTGATCGCTTGTGATGCCGACATGTGGCCTTGTCGCGACATCCATTCTAGTCGCTGCGGTCTTCAATGGTTGTTCGATGTCAGCGACATCGGGATGTTGTCGCGACATGGGCTCAAATCTCACGCACCGCTTCGCGGTTGTCATGATGTCGCGACCTGGTTTTTCTTGTCGACATCACTTAATAATCCTGTTTCCTTGAGCGGGTGTCTATGATGTCGTGACATCAGCGCCTCATGAATTCCGAAGCCTTGATTGATCTCACCTCTTTGATGTCGCGACTTGACATTAAGTCTGCACGTAACAACCGGTTATTGCCAGTGTGTGTATCAGTCTTCTTGTCAGCGACATGACCTTATCTTTGCTTGTAAGAGTTTGCAATGGTTGTTGATGTCGCGACAATAGTTCCCATCGCGGCAATCGCTCTTTTAATTTATGCTCCTTCTTGGTTGCCTAGGTTGTGTTCCACTGTCGACACGCATGTAGTCTCTTGATCTTCACGATGTCGCGACTTTGGCCCCGGGTGTGCGGACCCACCGCGCATCAGTGGCTCGGCCGGTTGCTTTCATTTATAACACGCCATTCATTGCATTTTATCCACTTATTTTTGCATTTTCTCTTGCTTTTTCTTCTTTCTTGCTTCCTTCATGCTAATGACAAATTGGTGAGTTTCTTCATAATTCTGTATATTAATTATTCAATTTTAACTGAAAATCAAACAGAAAAATGGACTAAAAAGAGATGACTTTTAAGCTCATCAAAACTCCGTACTCCCTTTACTGATGTGGGAGGAGGCGGTTTCTCTATGATCTCAATCTTAGTTTGGTCAACCTCAATTCCTCTACCAAATACGTGATGCCCCAATACTATGCCCTCTCTCACCATAAAGTGGCACTTTTCCCAATTTAAAACTAAATTGGTTTCCATGCACCTTTTCAGTACCAACGCCAGTTATGGAGCGGTCATGGATGCTGGAGCCCGATCAGCGAAATCATCCGCAGAGCTTGATGGATTTTTCAACCATGTCCGAAAATATTGCCATCATACATCTCTGAAAGGTTCCCGGGGCGTTACACAGCCCAAATGGCGTTCTCCGAAAAGTGAATTTGCTATAAGGGCACGTGAAGGTGGTCTTCTCCTGATCTTCTAGAGCAATGGTGATCTGATTGTATCCCGAGTATCCATCCAGAAAGCAGTACTCATTCCCCTTGAAGTCTATCTAACATCGATCAATAAATGGAAGTGAAATGGTCCTTCTGGTCACTTTGATTCGATTCCGTGATCGTCTGAATCCTCCATCCTATAAGCACATTGCATTCGGAGCAATTCATTTTTCTCGTTTATTACCACTGTAGTTCCTACTTTCTTAGGCACCACTTGAACAAGGCTCACCCATGAACTGTCATAGATAGGGTAAATCACTCCTGCGTCTAACCATTTAAGTACCACTTTCCAAACTACCTCTTTCATTGGAAGAGTTGGCGTCTCACAGGCATCCACTTTCGGCTTCTTGTCTTCCTCGATAATATCTGTGCGTAAACATAGATGGCAGTCCCACTTTTATATCAACTAGGGACCATCCAATTGCTTCTTTATGCTCCTTAAGGATCTTTAACAATTTCTCCTCCTCCATGTTAGAGATGGAGGCTGAGATGATAACTGGTAGTGTAGATTCCTCTCTAAGATAAGCATATCTCAGGTCGAAATAATCCATCCATTTTACATACTCCTGAACTGTCTCATCTTAACAAAAGGAAGGGTCATCATGACTCAAGCTAGTCTTCAATGGTTCTAAAGGAACCAATTGGCTAGACACTATAGCCTCTAGCATATCAACTCAAAAGCAACTGTCGGTATCATGTGGATGCTTTATGGCATTGAAAACATTGAATGTCACTTCCTCTTCTTGAACTCTAACCTTAGTTCACCCTTTTGAACATCAATCATTGCCCTTCCTATGGCTAAGAATGGTTGTCCAAGGATGATTGGGACCTCTTTATCTTCTTGCATGTCCAGAATGATGAAATCTGCAGGGAAGATAAATTTGTCCACTTTATTTAACACATCTCTATGATACGGATGAGTTAGTGTAGATGTATTAGCTATGAAAGTGATTGTCATCGGACATGCTTCTCAAAATTTCAGTTTCTTTATGATTGACCACGACCATAAGATTAATGCTCGGACCTAGATCACACAAGGCTCTTTCAAATTTGCGTTCCTAATAGCACATGGGATTGTGAAGCTACCTAAATCTTTCAACTTAGGGGGCAAATTCTTTTTCAAGATAGCACTACATTCTTCTGACATAGCGACAGTCTCATAGTCTCCCAACTTCCTTTTCTTGGACAAGACGTCCTTCATGAATTTCACGTATCCCGACATTTGCTCAAGTGCTTCGGCAAATGGGATGTTGATGTGAAGCTTTTTGAAGATATCCATGAACCTGCTAAACTGCTTATCCAATATGTTCTTTCTCAGTCTCTGTGGATACGGGATAATAGGCTTACCATCATACATAGGCTTCTGAACTTCAGCTTTCTTTGGTGTGTCTGAGACTGGTTTCTTTACTAACTTTTCAACATCTTCAGCAATCTCGGCACTGTTTTTCTAATTTCTCGTAGGGTTTTCATCCTCTTCTTGAGCCTCAATTGACTGTTCCAGAGTCTTACCACTCCTAAGGGTTACAACCTTGCAGTGCTCCTTTCCTTCTCTCCTTGGGTTGACCTCTAAAGTACTAGGTAGATTTCCGTGTTGCCTCTCGCTTAATAACGAAGCCATTTGGCCCATTTGGACCTCCAAATTTCGAAGTTGGGCTGCTTGATTGTTCAGTGACGTCCTAGTCTCATTCTCGAACTTATCATGTGACTTCATCATATTCATATGCATATCAGCTAATTGTTCCATTTTCAGATCTAGACTCGACTTCTTCTCTTGAGGTGGTTGAAGAGGTTTGGCTTGCTCCATAGGATTACCCGCATTCTGATTTTTCCATGAAAAGTTAAGATGGTTCTTCCACCTCGGATTGTAACTTTGACCATATGGGTTGAAGTTCTAATTTTGAGGGAACTTCTCCATATATTGAGCTTGTTCAATAGTCAAATCTCCCATGGAATTCATCATTAGGCACTGAGAGGTGAGATGAGGTCCATGACATTGCTCGCATGTAAGTGGGCTTTCTTAAACTTTATGCACAGGTTGTTGAGAAGCTTGTAGTTTCTTGGAGAGTGTAGACACTTGGGCAGATAAGCTTGTGAACATGTCTAAATCAAACACCCCAACTGGTTTCTTCGGTGCTATTCTCTTAGCTGGCCATTGACAATCATTCAAGCCTATGTTCTCAAGAATTTGATAAGCCTCCACTTCGTTCTTCCCCAAAATCGCTCCTCAGTGACATCGATAAGAGTCATATTACTGGGGCCAGACTCAAACCATTGTAGAAATGATGGACTTGCATCCATTTAGTGAATCACATGGTAAGAGCATTTCTCAAAACAAACCTTTGAATCTCTCCCATGCTTTATAGAACGACTCTCCTTCATACTAATAAAAGCTACTGATGTCAATTCTCAAATTTTCCGCTTTTGCTGCTGGAAAAAATCTAGCCAAAATTTGTTCGATAAGTCATCCCATGATGTTATTGAATCTGGTGGTTTTGAAATGAGACAATGCTTTCCTTCATCCTTCAATGAGAATGGGAATAATCTAAGCCAAATAGCATCATTGCTCACCCCATTATATTTCACTATACACATACCTCCAAAAAATTTAGGATATGTGTGTCGGATCGTGTGAGCAGTGGGCCCGAATTCATGCGATGGCGGGTAGTGGACTGAGGCTCAAATTGTTTGCTTGGATTGCTGGTCTCCTAATCATGGGTGGAGTAACTGTAGATTGGCATCCATAATCTCTAATAGGTGGCAACATGTTATCCATATTTTTAAGCATGGGATGTACTACCCTCTCTAATCAGACCAACATAAATCGTCTCTATTTTCTTCCATCGGTCCCATAGGTAGTTGTTCCATTCTAGCTGCTTCTCTCTTGTCCCTTAGAATTCTTTTCAAAGTTCTCTTAATTTCAGGATCCAAAGGAATAAGATTTTTAGTAGGTTCCCGTCCCATACAACCTAATGTACCTACAAGATCTTCACAACACAAAGAAAAAAAATGTATAAAAAATTAAATCAAAACAAATGTCTGAAGTACCAAAGAAGTACTTAGTATTGATATTATCATAAACACCATGAATAAATAGGAATATCCCCGGCAAGGACGCCAAAAACTTGATAGGCCTTTACGTGACTGTGTTTTTTTGTGGATGTGCAATAAAGAGTGCAAATGGCCTAATCGCGCAAGTATACGCTCGTCAAGTAATATAGTGTACTTCAGGTACGAATATCGATCCACAGGAAAAACCTTAATCGTAGTATGCTAAGTACCAAAACCACAATACTTCTTTAATATTCAAACTAGCAATCGTGATGGCTAACTGGAACTAAAAGCGAATTAAACTATTACTAAAGTAACTGTGTGCTCAGATGTAAGAATGATCAAAAGGGTGCAATGAGGTTAGGGGGTTGGTGTTGTTGGACAATCCTACTATGTAATGTTGCGGTTCTATTCCATTATCTAGTATACATGTTCTCCAAGGCGGCTCTTATCTATTGTAATTAAAGCCTAGCTCAAGGTCATTTAACCTCCCTTTACCACTAGGTTTCTTGCTCATTGGCTCCCAGCCCGTCGATAGAGGTGCATGGAATGCCAAAAGAAATCCTAAACCTCCTAATTATTGATATCCTATATTACCAAGTTTATTAGGATTAACCAAACTATGTCTAATTCTTCATTCACTTCTGAATCTTACAAAGGGCCACTCATGTTGGATTGATCCTGTAAGAGATTATTATGTTGATTTCATCCAGGCATGGAGTTAATGGTAAAACAAATATATATAAGATAATGGAATTATAAAAGGCTAACACTTTAACATAGTATTCATTTCTAAATCTCTAACAACACCCTAAACCACGAAATTAGAACTTCATTATGTTCTGTTCTAATACAAATGAAAACCAAGACATAATAATAAGAGTAGAGAAAACTTCAAGGATCGAGGGAATGACGATCTCCTGGATTCTTCAAGTCTTCTTTCCTTTAAGATCAGCCTTCAAGCCTTCTTTCCTTTATTCCAAACTCCAATTCCTCAAACCCTAGCTCTGCAAATGATTTTCGAACCCCTTAAATTGGATTCTCCCGTTCCTTTTATGGCTTCTCCAAGAGATAAGGTTTGTTAAGACTTTCTCGCAATGTCGAGACGTTGGGACGTCGTGACGTTGTGACATTGCGACGTTAGGCTAATTCCTGCACCAATCTTCTTCAAGACTCCTACAAGGCTCCATTTCCAGCCTTTTCCAATATTTCTCCTACAAAAACCCCTTATAAAACTAAATATTAGAAAACTAATAAAAACAAGGTCATATATATACATATATATATGAAATCGATCCTGAATCTCGCTAAATCCTGGGTTTGTAATGAGTGTTTTTGGGCACTCATCACTGTTGTATCCCTCAGAGATAATGGGAATAACTGCAACTTCATTACATCTGATCTCACTCCATTCATCTTGATTGTATGGGTAATCCTTATAAACCTCCCCATGTGCACATTAGAATCTTTACAACGGTGCGCTGTTAACTAATTTGGTTGCACCATGGTGATTAAGGCTAGCTTCAGCTCAAAATTATTAGCTTCCATAATAGGTGCCCCCACAACAAAGTAGTCTTCTCTAATCATTGGCCTCCATAGGTCTTCCATAGTCCTCTGCCTTGCATTGGTCCTGTTTGGAGTTGCCTCTTGAGTGTTATCTCCCATGTCTTCTTGTTCAGCCATCCCTTCTTCTTCAGTAATTTTCAACTTCCTTAACCTTGTTAATTTTCTCTCAATTTCAAGATCTAGTGACAACAACTCAGCTTCCTTTTTGTTTTTATGAATAAAACATTACCTGAACTGCAAGAAACTAATGGCACAGTTAGATCCTAACCAAATCTATCAATACATGGTTTAATGATAGCTCAATGAATTCAAATTACTGACCAACTAAAAGAAAATACTAAAAACAGAGTAATATAAGCTGAAAATTGAATTACAATTGACATGTAAGGAATATAACCTAACTATCATAACAATCTTACTTAAAAAGAATCAAACACAAACAAATATGCTACTAAAACACAGCAAAATTAGAACAAATTCCTCTAAGACAACTAATTTAATATCTAGCTATTGTAAAAACTGAATTAAAAAAAAATTACTCAAATTAGCAACTTTGTTTTTTTATATGAATATCAGTCTTAAATTCTAGTTCGATCCCCGGCAGCGGCATCAAAAACTTGTTAGTTGCATTATTTGTGAAAGTTCGAAAAACCCACACAGTTATGCTTTCCAAGGTCTAAACTTATACTACTATTCACAAGACAATTAATATTAAGAGCAAGTGGTATTAAACATAGGGCATTCTAGTGCCTCTCAAGTTAACATAACCTTGTAAACTGAACTAGGTCTCGAATGTTTGCAAGTGCATAGGTCGTACAAGTAATAAAGTGGACTCTAGGAGTTCGGATATCGTTCCCACAGGGATCTACTTAATAGAACCTTGATTGAGTACCCTGATTACTCAAGTTCATCACTATTTGAGATACAAATATGAGTGTGAAGATAATGAATTAATACTGAAAATAAATGTTTTTGTTCTTTTGTTCATATGCAATGTTTTTGGTGTGACGCCCCAAAACCGGGGGTCCCGTTGACTACCCGTCAACCCGCGGAAAATCTACATGTCTCGTGTTACGAGTCATACATATGAGTAAAATGGCCACATAGGGCCCATACATCCATACTCATCAGAGAATAATCAACTATATTTTTATAGTTTCCATGCCTGTTCTACAAAAAGATTTATACATATTTACAAAATATTTACTCAAAGCCACATTTCGGCTTTATCTAAAGCACCTCTAGTCTTAGTCTCCACTGGATAGTCCCTGTGCTGAAGAAAGGGGGTCCACGGCCGGGGTGAGCAAAGCCAGTGAAAGTCTTCCTACAAAGGGTTCTCCCCACTAAAATGCATATCACGATAGCATATATAAACAAGCAATCACATTCCATACAATTATTCACTATTATATGAAATGTCTCTATATCATGCGATAGATACGACCCTCATGCTCACCACACGAGTCCACGGAGCTCCTCTCACACTTGGACGTATAAGTGTGACTAAACTAAGTCATCTGTGTACTATACCATGACTAACCATTGGAATGAGCCTCGATATTATTTATTAAATTCTTTCCTTTTATTTTGTTGGCCCACAGTTTCGGGTTTACACCGTAGGAAGCCACACGCCTTTCAACATTTTCACGAACTTACATCGTGGATTCATCTCTAACCGTGAGATAACATTTGGGACGCACCTTGGGGATCTACCCCAACTATCCATGAAAACATGTAATTTATCATTTTGATCATTTTACACACTCGTGAATCTCTACCTTGGACTTTGTCCCATTTCTCCCGAGTTCACGACCCATTCACCAACACCTGTGAATAAACCTTACCCTGCACCCACACCCGACCTGACGCGATGTGATCGTGCATATGAAGTGCATGATGCCAATGCATTTTCCTCATGTTACATACATGAATGAGCACTACATGAAACATTTACAAACCATGGAAAATTATAATTTATATATATAATCTACCTCTATGCAAACCATATTAATACATCAAATAGCATGCATCAATATCATATTTCCACACACTGCATGTTATTCAAGCAAGCACTAACACACAACTAGGTCTCAAAGTTTGGACCATTCAGCAGACTTCACGAGTCCCTTCTAAACCACCAGACCAATCCGGTTCCAAACATTATTTTCACAACAACAAACCACAACACCTAGAAACTTTCAGTTTCTAGTTCAAACCCTAACTCCCACAGTCGGTGACTGTGTGAAACCGGTCATGAAACCCATACCCTTTAATTCCAAAGCTTGGAACTAATTTACGTAGCCTCCCGCCACTTGGCCTACCATTATAAAGCCTTTAGGCTAAAAAGTAAACCAATTAGGAAAATATCCACTTGGAATTTGTTGACTCAACTTTGGTGTCCACGTAGATCACTACGTGTACCAACACCAGTCTCTCGAACTTTCAAACGTCGACACTTGAAACAGGAAATCTTCCTTTCCCTTTCCTTCCTTCTCCTTTTTCTTAAGCCTTCTCTCTGCAGTTCTTTCCTTTCTTTTATTTCCTTCCTTCCTTTTCTCTCCTTTTTGCTTTTCTTTTCCTTTTTCTCTTTTCTCATCTCATTTCCCTTTCATTTCTCCTCATTTTCTCTTCTCTTTTTCGTCTTTTTCTCACCCTTTTTGAAGCCACCACATCCAGGTCAAGGAAGCAATTTCATATCATTTCCTCAAGAAAGGTGTGGCTCCTCCCTTTTCCATATTGTTCCTTTATTTCATAATTCCCCTTATGACATCATGCACTCAAGTGGCTCATTGTGAGCCATGAGATTCCTTTCACACATGGTAGTGTGAGCCATTACTTTTAGTGCCAAGTGTCACACTTTTATGGTTGTGTATCTGACCTTGTCATGTGTCATTCGACACCCCACGCCTCAGCGTGAAATCGACCACCTCGGAATCTACTTGAAATTCGCGTGGTAGCTAAATTCGCGAGGGCGATTTCAACGGAGAAGTCCGTTTCGTCATCCGAGATCTAGAAAAATTCCGAATTTTTACCGAAATTACGATTTTGCCCCTTTTTGAGAAAATTGGAATTTTCTCGGGTCTTACATTTGGTCTTTCAAATAATGATAGAATTTGGAATGGGTTAATTGCATCAAAACACAACACGTTCCAACAGAGTTTAGTCAGATTTGATTAACTGGTCTTTACTCAAGGGGTACTTTGGTTAGATCCTGGCTACCTTCCACAAATCTAACTTTTCACACCCTGAAGCACAAGCTCTCAACCAAGAACAAGTTCTCAGGCCATTACTTTTATGAAATGGGTCCCTTAAAGAAGAAATGGCCCTCCGACCAAGGTTTCCATCAATTCCATGAGCTAGATGAGACTTGGTCCTCAAACCAAGTCAACAATCCCATCCAATACAGCTTAAATCACTACCCTTTGACTAGTTCATCAACTCCATGGATGAGGTTCAATGCACAATGGTAAAGAAGAACTTGACCCAATATTGAAACAAGAACAAGATAATCTAGGATCCAATGATTTTGACCGATTTTATATATAGACCAAATTAAATTTGTTCTTTTGTGTTCAACATTGAAATACCCAGCATCAACGGTTGCCTAGAAAATCTGTCACTGTTTGTGGGACTAAATTGCTTTGCTACTCGTTTTTCTATCTTTTTAAAACACAATTAAAATGCAGACTGGTCTAAATCAACCGCTGCAAGTGCACACGTTGTACAAGTAATAAAGTGGACAATTAAGTCTGAGTTATCTTTCCCACTGAGATTGATAAGAAAATCTATAGATCAACTTCCCCCACTACTCAAGGTCATCACTATTTGAACTTCTAAGTTTCTAAAGATGGAAATCAAACTAAAACTAAAATGCAGAAACTGAAATAACAATTTGAAAACAGTAAAAATCTACTGAAATAACATATTTCTTTGAATGTAATAAGCCCAGGAATTAGGATCAGTGTTATAATCATCGATTTGCAACGGGTTTCATAAAATATATTTGTTATGGGTTTGAATCACGAACTTATTCAAACAGGTAGTATAGCCTTGGAACTCCTCCTAACACTATACATTTCACTATCTAACACACCATATTCCTTTATAGGATAAATGGGTCTAAATAGCTACTTGTAAAATCTGACCCTCTTTAAAATTTAGTTGTTTTTCCTTTCCAGTACTGATTACTACCCAAAAAGTGCTATTTTACACCCTTATTAATACATGTTTTGAGCAATTTTGTGCACTAATCAGCCTAATTAACCCAATTGGCATGTTAAGGACCTAACAAAGCTACTAATCAAATTTTGTGGCAAGTTTTGTTGTTTTTGCAGAATTTTTATACCGTAGATAGGGGTTCAACTCAACCATGGAGAATCCAACTTCAACTCATAGCTGCAAATTAAAAACAAGAAGAAAAGAGAAGCAGAAAGCAAAACAAAAGAAATGGAGCAGAATTGCGAATTTTCACAACCTGCGAACTTTTTCATTCGAACTCCGTTTTGGGTAATTTTGGTATTGTTGGAAAGCTTAGAGAGTGTAGAATCTAAATATATCTAGAAAGAACATTTTTAAGATTATTATAAAGGTGTAATTTTCAAAATGCTCCAACTGGTCACTTTTTTTCTCTCTTTTCTTCTTCCAACTTGTTCATTTGAAGCCCAAATGGAGTGAATAAGGTCTTGGTGGAAAGCTTGCGAAGTCTCCTATCCAACAACACGTACATTTCATCAAGAAGGTATCACTTCCTCCCTTAAATTTCCATTCCATAGCCACATTGAGGACAATCTTGAATTTTGTTGGGGGGTGAACCAAGAGTTAAGGAAGGAAGTATTGTTTTATGTTTTTGAGCAAGTCTTTTTGTTTAGTTGAATGGCTTGCTAGTTAGTTTGTTTTTTTTTTACAATATAGTTCATCTTTTTAGTTTCTAGTTCATGTTTTCATTTTCTAATTTTCATAAATTTTTTTTTGTAATGCCCAGCTTGCAGTATGAGAAATTGAAAATTTGTTCCAACGATTGTTGATGTTAGAATGGTGTTATGCTTAGTTGAGTTGATAACATGTTGAAACTCTTATGGTATTCGACCTTTTTTCTTCCACATAGAACTAACCACACATTGTGCACATTAGATTTCATTTATAAGCTGAAAATTTGCCTTGCCTTCTAAGCCCTGTAAAAGTCCGGCCTAGTACCTTTGACCACCTTTAATAGATCGGGACCCCCTGAATAAAAAAACCAATGAGTCTTTCAAAAGAAAAAGAAAATAAAAAGAAAAAGAAAAGAAAAAGAAAAGAAAAGAAAATTTGTGACGCTTTGTCTTGAAACCCGAGCACGGTCCGAGGGGTATATGGTGAAAGTCTTTAAAGCCCGGTGCCCTAAACCAACTAGTTGGGAGTCACTGACTTGTGGTCGTTACATAGGTGGATGGGTAGAGCTTAGCAAATTGTAGGTGCTAGAGTTTTGAACTTATTAAGAGTCTAGGGTGAAACCTGAAGAGTTAGTGGTTGAAAGATCCTTATGATTTGATTCCCTAAACCTTAATTGGTTGGAGTCATCGGTGGACCCCCGTTACATGGACACTTGTGAGTTTGATACCCTCAGCATTGCACCCCTACAAAAAAAATAAAAGGGAGTTATGGAATAAAAGTGGGTCCTGGTCTATTGAGGTTGGTTAGTCTGCTAGGTTGAAAGGGGGGGAACGGTTTGACCAGTTTATTTTGAAGTCTAATCAAATTAAACACTTAGGTTTTTGTGGAAGGTGTCAGGCTGGCTCTCTAGGAGTTGACACTATTTTGATACTTGATTTTGCATAGCACTTACTCTTCTTGAGACAATCATTAGGTAGTATTTTGATGACTATTGTTGAAGGTTGGTCATTATCACTTCATTTTTTGGATATATATAGCAAATCTTGCTTTTGATTGCTTTCTTCTTCTTTCATTTCTAGGGACTATGATATTATTCGGTTGGGAGTGATTGATGAGCTTAAAGTCAGCTATTTTCAGTCCATTTTCTTATTGATTTCTATCTAAAAGGAGCGATTTATATGCGAAATGTGGAATAACTCACCCAAACTACTATACGACGGAAATTCAAGAGAAGGATATTGCGATGAAAGGGCCAGTGGCTGAAGCCGGGGAATGACCGGCCCGGCTAAATGATGTCGCAACCGGGAGGTGCCACGAGGAATAAAGGACCTACTGATGTCGACGCCTTGGCGATGAAGAATCACATCAATTACGCCAGCCACAAAACTCGATCGTGACATAAGGCCAATTGAAAGGCCCAGAAAGAAGCGAGTCATACTTGAAACTCCAAGTCGAGGCAACCATAAATTAATGAAGAAACAGACATGATGTCGACACCGACCAGTGTGACATAATTGAAGTAGAAACGATAGACATAGAACTCACGACATAAGATTTTCAAGAGACTAAACATCGAAGTCGCGACATTTAGAAGAGGTCGCGACATAAACTAACCTGAATCGAGGAATTGTTCTGAAATTGGGTATGGAGACAACTTGCAAGGAACTAAGGTCGCAGCGATCATTAGAGGTCGCGACCAGAAGATGAACCTTCTTTGGGAAGAATGGATGAGTGATTAGACAACTGATGTCACGACCAAATAAAAACTAGGCATTATCTTTGATGGCGAGAGTCGCGACATAGGAAGGAACAGAAGGGTGCTAAAGGCAGAAGTCGCGACCAAATAAAAGCCTGCGACAAATGCTTAGACGGTGATGTCGTGACAAAGAATCGAATCGCGACATTAACTTTGACCAAATGGGCCGGTTAATCTGAAATCCACAAGGAGGCCCATCAAAGTTGGGCTTGACTTCAAAACCCTATAAATAGCAATTGCTCTTGAAGAGCGACTCTTGGCGACAGAAAGAGATGCGGGTAGCTAAGGCTCATGTATTTTAATTTTCTTTTTTCTTTGTTTTGTAGTTAATTTAGATTAGATTGTTATTTCTTTCAAATTTTGGTTGGACGTTAGATTTGTTAAAGTAAGTTTAATGCGAGAATTCTATTTCTTTCAAGTCTGCTGGATCGTCGAATTCCGAGACAAATTTGGAGTCGGATTTCAGTGTCAGATCTGATGGTTCTCTTGATCAGAAAGCCATTGTAGGGTGTAATAAAGTAATTTAGAAACCCAGCTTCCATTGAATAGACTTTGTTGTTAGAATTTATCTCTCCTATAGAAATTTATCAGAAGCTATTGAACTTCAGTTTATAAATCTACTTCTTTAGTTACGAATATTACATCGAATCCCAATCTCGATTAATCTATGCACCTTAATAAGTTGTTTCAATGCTACGATTTCAGGAAATTATCACAGTGACATGGAGAAGGCATTCACGAGTGATGAACAACTTCTCAAAGGTATCACGAGAACTGGAGTAATGGAATCTAATGAGCTCGTGAATGTAAGTAGATAAATCGTCTTCGCGAAATCGAGGTGGAGTTGAATGGCTTATCAATTTAAAAAAGCGAGAGTACCTTGATTCGAGCAGTAAGTTCAATCCGTGGTTAGCAATGATCTAATCAAGGAAAGGATAGACTGTTTCCAATTTTGAGAAGAGAAACCGGTAAAGTGTAAACCATCTATACACATATATCTTAGGAGCTAAGGTTCTGATCCATATTCAGTATGAAGTATTTGATTAGCGCCCAAAAAGTGCTATTTTGAGCCCTATTCAAGATAGGTTTTGAGTGCTTTTTGCGCACTAATCATATGAATTAAGCCAATTGTCATGTGCATGTCCATAGTGATTTGTTTTTCGAGATTGTTTGGATAGTTTGCAGGTATTGAGAACGGTCGACAAGCAGCTGCTTATTAGTCTTGAATGAAATCCTCATTAATTTCACCAAGCTGAGGTGATGAAATGTCAAGATGGGTTGAAGAATTGAAAGCAAAGTGATGAATAAAAAGTGCAGGAAGTAGCAAGCAGAGCAATCCAGGGATTTTCGCTATGATTCATTTAGCTAGGCTAAGCGAAATTTCACTAGCTAAGCGAAATTCTTGTTCTAGCGAAATTTCTCATTTCGGCTACTGCAGTAAATTCGCTAGGCTAGTGAAATTTAATAGGCTAACAAACTAAACTAACATAACAAGTCTAATAAGCGAATTTGTTTATAAGCGAAATTGCTTTCGGCTGTGTTTTGGTATTTTTGATTCCAAACGACCACGTTTTGATAAATTACCATTTTGTCCCTATTGTAATTTTATATTTTAGGCATTTTTGTCATTTCACACATTAGGGTTGACTATATAAGTCCCCTACAACTTTGTAACCCTAACTATTCCATTTTCTAGGCAAGTTCCCGCAGCTTTTCATTTTAGGTTTATTTTGCTCTCTTCTCTCTCCTCTTTCCCTCATTTTCTCGGCTGCCAAACACCCCCCTTTAGGATGACAACTCAAGGGATGCTTGGCTAAGCCTCATAGCCTTGAATAGGAGGGTTGCTAGTTTGGTTTTGAGGCTTCTGCAGGTTGTCCTCATGGTTTAAATGTTACAGGTACTGCATTTATGGTTCCATACTTTCCAAACTATGGTTTAATGCTATTTAATGTCTTTCTTTTGGTCAATACTTGTCATGCTTTAGGGTTCAGTGCATTCTTAATGGTACATGCACTGACATTCTTTAGATGTCATTTACGAGCCATGGAAATGAGGTTAAATGCTAGGGTTTTAAACTGAATGGGACTTTGAATGCTTAGTACTTGGGTTGACTCAAATAGGAGTGGTTTTAGGGTTAGGTTTTAAAGCTAAACAATGATCCGGTTTTGGCTTTGACTATATGTCATTTGCCTAATGCGAGGAAATAACCCGAGTACACTTCAATAACCCCATGTTATCCAAGCTAGTGACCGAAACCTTGAGTTACCCGCCCTTTTTCATTTAAGCTATTAACATTTAACCGGTGAACAAAAACAACTTCCCTGTTTTAAATAAATCCAAAAATCCAAGCAAAAAGTCTCACCATTTTCAAACATTGATCTGAATCCAGTCGTGGGATGAAAACCCATCCCGTGTTTGACCCTGGGCCGCTATCTTTGCGGTAGCTTGACTACGGCGGTAGGAGGCTATGAAACAATTTTGTTGATTAGGATCACTCTTGTAGCACGAATCAAATGGCGTGCCGGGATGGTGCCAAACTACGTATGATGAGTTGATGTGTACTTGTAATCCATATTACAAGTGTTAGTGACCTTCGAGTCCTTTTTAGGGTGGAGTGTGCGAGGCGCAAGTTTTCTTCACTTGGCGATTCTTGCCTTTGTTTTTATTCCCAGAGTCGGTTTTGTGCAGCTTAACACTTGACCTTTCTTTGGCAAGCTTTGTTTGTGTTCTTTGTTTGTTTCATTTTGTGTAACAGGTGTTTATGCAGCATTGGGACAGAGGGATATCGGGTGGGTGCAAGAGTGAGTGCATCGGTTGAAGCGGAGTTGTGAAATCGGTGTGCATAGTGACGAATGGATCCTCTACGAGGAACAACGGAGTCAACAGCACCCCCTGAATCCAACATCATACGGGTCGATGAGAGTCACGCCATCTCCTAGAGTTAGTGCTCCTTCTGCTTCCTTGCACCTCTGCTAAGGACAGCGTGATGAGACCCTACCTAGTGCCTGCTTCCAGCGTTTCATGGTATGGAGAATGAAAATCCATATTCACACATACGGAATTTTAAGAAGTATGCATAACTTTTAAGGAGGGTATAACCGATATGGAATTGTTGAAGTTGAAGGCATTCCGTTAACCCTCAAGGACAAAGCCAAAATATGGCTCAATTCAGGCGAAACGATTAGAAATTGGTAGAACTTCAAGTTGAGTTTTGAAGAAATTCTTGATGCAACAAGACCATGATTTGAAGAGACAGATTTACACTTACTCGGCCTATGACAATGAGAAATTCTATCAGTGTTGGGAGAGGTTCATGGATACCATCAATGCATGTCCCCACCATGGTTTTGATACATGGATGCTAGTGAATCATTTCTATAATGGTATGTCCCCTGCCATGAAGCAACTGCTAGAAACCATGTGTGGAGGTGATTTTTTGAGCAAAAATCCCGGATGAAGCCATGGACTTCTTGAATTATGTGTATTTCTTCCAAGGCTTGGGATGGGCAGATCTGAGTTTGAAAGAATGAAGCCGACCCACGAAAGGAGGCATTTATGCACTTCAGGGATATGGAAATGAAAGCAAGAATATCAGCCTAGCTAGGAGAAAATGGAAGAAGCTGGAAGGAAAAGGCTCCATGAAGTGCAGAGCGGTGGCCGAAAATCCTACCCCGCAGGCTAATCGGGCATCAATTTCCAACACCTTGCCGCTAGGAAGAACATTATCCAATGCCCCCTCGTTGAAGGATTTGATGTCGGAATATGCGAATGTGGATTTGGTCAATACAAACCCATGACCTAATGCCCCATGCAGTGTACCTACAATTCAATTGGAAGAATCACCTAACCTCTCACAGAGCAATCCCCTACCTATGTGCCCCCTGGTGCCAAACAACATTTTGGTTCTCATCTCGACCTGACCACCACGTCCTCTTCTCCGGGTTGAGCAAGCCATCTTGAACTTGAGCAGGTGGTCGGCAATTTGTGGAGGAGCAAAGGGGATAAATGTACAATTGGCACAAAGAATTGAAATATTATGAAAGTACACTAAATAAAGAATAGATGGGCTTGAGAGCAATCTTAATCGAAAATTGACAACTGCGTTATTCAATCACAAAGATCGACAATTTGCTTTGGAGATCTGGGGAGAGAGGAGGTTCCCTTCCCAAACATTGCCAAATCCAAAATGGGTCATGAGGTAGAGTTCATCCGACAATTCGAGGATGGATGAAGTGAAAGCTATAATCACTCGCGAGGTGGAAGAAATGCGGCAACCCGGTGCCCGTGAGCTGAAGAACATGCAGGAAGGAGTGAGCACGGAGGAGGTAATCATCGGTGAGACCCGTTGAAGAAAGCCATGCCCTCCATTTCCCCAAGCAGCGAGAGGCAGAAAAAATCCCAAACCAAGGCTGAAATTTAGGAGGTGCTAAGACAGAGTGAGTAAATATTCCCTTTAGCGACATATGATTAAACGAGGTCCCTGACTTATGCTAAGTTCTTAAAGGACTGTGCTGTCGAAAGGGTTAGGCATCGAAAAGAAAGCCTTCCTAACCGAGCAAGTCAGTGCCATAATCCAGAGCAAGACCCCAGTCAAATACAAGGATCCAGGATCCCCTACAATTTCAGTCAACATTGGAGGGAATTGCATAGACAAAGCACTGCTAGATTTAGGGGCCAGTGTAAACCTACTGCCATACTCAGTGTATAAGCAGTTAGGTTTAGGGGAGCTCAAACCTACCAACATCACTTTGTCATTGGCTGATAGATCAGTGAAGATTCCTAAGGGAATAGTTGAGGATGTGTTGGTGAAGGTAGACAAATTCTACTACCAAGTAGACTTTTTAGTGCTTGATCTGCAGAACGATAACCGTGGGCCCCAATCATGTGCGAATTATCTGGGAAGACCATTTTGGCCGCGCCAATGCAATCATCAGTGCGAAATGGAGTGATGACTCACATTTGGCAACATGACATTGAGCTCAACATTTTCACTTAGTCACAAGCACAAGCCGGTGGAAGGTGATAAGGAAGACGATGAAGTCTACTCAATTGGTGAAATACGGGAGGCCAAGGTCCATAAATTGCAGAGGTGGCTAACCAAGATGAAGCGATTGATTGGGAGTTGTCATCGGAGTCACCCTTTGTAGAGCAATTGAATTATTAAAATCACACCCAGTGAAGAAAATCAGCAAGAATGGACCAAGCATGAAGGGCTGCGGCCACGAAGCCTTCACTTAGGGTTAAAGACTCATCCTCCTTTACCCTCCATGGTAAATCCCGGTGAAATTGGCTGGTTTGGTGTCACGGAGACAAATTCTGACTCAAAAATTTTACAGTTTTGCTTTAAATTGTTTAAATTTCATATTAGGCTATTTTTAGTAACTTCCCGTTTTAGCACCTTCCCTTTTTAGTAGCCTAATTTTAAATTTTATTTTTATTTATATTATTCTTAGGTCTTTGTTAAAAATAATAAATATTATTGATTCTTTGTTCTTAATTTGCCTAAATCAAATTTTTTTTTTTTTTATTTTGCAGGTGAGTCCAGTTTTTGGCAGGATTTCGCTATTATAGCGAAATTGGCCCAGAGGCTCTTCAGTACACCTCACGGCTATCAAAAGAAGGAAAGGGGGGGGCTCATTTCCGATCATTTCAAAGCCCCTCCCCTGAGGCCACCGGTAGTGAGCGTGACCTCCCTGTTCGTGCTTGTCTCCCATCGCGCCCATGAAGCCCGGCTGTAGAGGCACAGTACGGTGTGACCTACTAGTGCGCCGTCTGTGCGGTGTTACGCCTAGCCACCAGCGCGCGGCGTGTGGCTGAGCCACGCGCCATCGGTCGAGCCACTGGTTCGGCGGCGTCCGGAGCTCCTGCGGTCCCGGCTGCCCTAGTGCGGCGTTCCTGGTGACCCTTTGCAAGACCGCGCCTCGGGTGCCACGGCCCTGGCGGGTGGCTTGCCTTGAATTGTGAAGCCACTGGTCGATCACGAGTGAGCACGGTGCACTACCACTCCCGGCCGTGAGCCTGCGACTCGACTCTGAGACGGATAGCAAGTGCGTACCCGGGGTGGGTCCGCCTCAGGCCCGGGGTTAGATTGCACTCCGGAAGCGAGAGGAGGCGGGCCCCGGCCTACGACTACGATCCCGGAGCCGCGGGGTTCGGGAGGTATCGAGACGGGTTGGACCTCGGGGCGCCTCACAGTGCCTCGGAGACCATCGGGGGCCCGACCCTCAGCGGGGCCGGACATCGGGCTCGGGTCTCGTCATCCCAGAGCCTCGGCCGCGCCTTCCGTGTGAAGAGGAGAGCTCATCGTACATCTATCGCACGCACCGAGGGGATCGGCGGCCATTGTTTCTTGGGACCCGATGCAGGGAGCGTGGATTCTGGCGCCAGGGATTTTCATGGAGAGTCATTTCCTGACGTGCGGCCGCGACCCGTGACCCCGGTTGAAGACTCCACGAGATTGATCATACATTACTCCCTGCTGCCGTACATGACACCCGCAGCGGTTCTACTATCCCGGGAGGTGTGAGTTCCTACCACTCCATGACTTCCGGGATGCCGGGAATCGGCTGGGCTCAGTTCACTATTGACGTCGGCCGGGAGTATATGCGGACATTTCGGTTGCTTTAGGCACCGCGGTAGGGCGCCAGTGCGGAGGATGTCGGGATTAGCCCGGCCGTCCTGAAGGAGATGATACCGCTATCTCTTCGAGATACGGCCCGGGACGGTACTTTTCCATAGGCGGCTCGCCTCCAGTTATGGTTGGACCACACGCTCAGGACTAGCTTGTTCCCGGCTAGCGGCGCTCGTTCGGCGAGAGCCCCATCTTAGAGGCCTTATCTGGGATCTCAAAGGGATTACAGTTCGGTCCCTACGAGCTAGTTATGACCGCCTGCTTTGCCGGATAAGGTCCACCGCAGGGGCGCTCGGCGAGGAGTCTACGCTTGTTGATCTGCGCGACTATTGAGCCGGGTCTGGAGCATTTGAGATTCGGAGGAGCCGTATTGAGAGGAGGATCGGATGCCCTCGGAGTCTGTCATGGACGATCTTTAATCATCATCTCTTTTCTCCTCCGGCGGAGGACCGGGAGAGGTGCGGATGAGGTGCGAGAGGACCCCCGAGGGAGATGATCTTGTTCTGAGGTAGAATTTAGAGATTGGAGAGGGCCGGTGCCGGATTTGTCTCCTCCCTCCTCCTCCGCCCCTCTTCGGCCCCGGCCCACGATGACACTTGGCTTTTGTCATATCTGTGCCCGGCATTCTCAGACACATGTTCATGTCAGTTCGAGGGAGCTAGCAGGTGTTATGGATGATGTATGTTCATTGGCTACTACGCAGGCATCGATGGACCAGAGATTGGCCCGAGCCGAGACCACTTTAGAGCATTGTCATACCATGCTCCTTCAGATCATGAGTCACCTCGGTCTCCCCTTTGTGCCTACACATCAGATGAGCCCGCGGTAGCCTCCTTAGACATCTTGGCACGGCAACAGCGACTTGGATCCACCACCCTGAAGTGAGGTGGTCACACTCCTGTCTGTAACTTTCCTATCCCTAAGACATGCTACATACTTTATTTGGGAGAAAAGTTAGGATTAGGAAGAAATATCTTCTATCATGTTTTTGTACAGTTTTCAGCTTTATCAACTGCCTACTCATTTTATATAGGGTTCATGTATTAGCCAATAGTAGGCAGTGATACTTTTGTTATGTTTAGCTATATTAAGCATGTATTAGCCATTTTGGTTATATCTAAAGCTTTATAGCATTATTTACAGTTTACTACACTTTTGCAAATCACTTTTGTGTCTTCATTTTGTGTATCTACTCTTGCCTTTAATTGAAAAATTGAAGCCCTGTATGTTACCTTAGTGATAGAACAATTCCATGCATGATTTAGTTTTTAGTCAATTGAGGTTTCAGCGTGTTCAACCTTGAACATTCCCCCTGTAGCTAATTCACACACTGCACTCCATATTGTACCAATAGGTTGTGAAGCTATGCACCTCTTTCCACTTTGCAAAGCCGGCCTTAAACCTGTTGATGACCCATAATAGGTTTGTGTTACCCATGTATGAAGACCAATGTAGTCTTCCAAAAAGGAAAAGAAAAAGAAAAAAAGAAAAAGAAATAAAAGCCGTGACGCTTTGCCTTGAAACCCGAACACGGTCCGAGGGGTATATGGCGAAAGCCTTTAAAGCCCGATGCCCTAAACCTTAATTGGTTGGGAGTCATCGACTTAGTGTTCGCTAC
Organism: Tetrastigma voinierianum; assembly: GCA_016808115.1. Taxonomy (NCBI): domain Eukaryota; kingdom Viridiplantae; phylum Streptophyta; class Magnoliopsida; order Vitales; family Vitaceae; genus Tetrastigma; species Tetrastigma voinierianum. The sequence goes on from JAEQBH010002808.1 coordinate 344,408, forward strand.
ACGGGTGGATGGGTAGAGTTTAGTGTGTAGTAGCTGCTTAATTCTCGAAGTCATTCGGTGCGAGGGTGAAGCACACGAGTTTGTGGTCAGTTGATCCTTTTGGCTTGATGCCCTAAACCTTAATTGGTTGGGAGTCATCGGTGGACCCCCGTTATACGGACTTTGGTGAAGTCGAGTTTTTAGCATTGCACCCTACATTGCAATCAAGGAAGAAATAAGAGTGTAGCTAGTCTACTTAGGTTGGTCGACAGTTTAAGGCCATGCGTAGCTAGGTAGGGGAGGGAATAGCTTTGCAATTTATTGGCTCAAAAATTTGGTTACCTTAGGAACAATTAGATTTTGGTGGAAATTCAGGTTGAGATTTCCTTGGATCAATGTTGACCTAAAACTAGTTCATTATATGGTTTTTCGTTCTTTCATATCGGTTTCGAACAGGGTGTAAATTGTTAATTTTAAAGGTAAAACCTATTTGTACATACACTTTTTGAACCTTATACACTTTTCCTAAAAGCACAACATGCATACCTTTATTGTTTTTAACATTGCTAAGGGACTAGCAACGTGTCGGTTGGGGGGTGTGATTAGCGCCCGAGTCACTGTACCAGACCCTATTCAAGATAGGTTTAAGTCTTTTGCGCACTAATCATATGAATTAAGCCAATTGTCATGTATGTCCATAGTGCTTGATTTGTTTCGGGTGTTTTGGATAGTTTTGCAGGTCTTGAGAACTTCAGTCAGCAAGCTTGGCTTCTTATTGGTGCTGAATGCGAGAATCCTCGGTAATTTCACCAGGCTGGGGCGATGAAATGTCAAGATGGGTTGAAGAATTGAAGTGAAGTGATGAATAAAGTACCGGGAAGTATAGTGAGCAATCCAGGGATTTTCACTATGATTGCGAAAATTTCTTTGGGATTGCGAGAAAGATTTGTGATCTGAATTTTAAGCTATGTGAAATATTATTCAAGCTAGCGAGAAATTTAGAGCACAGCTAGGGGAATTTCCTAATTTTATTCATCTCTGAAGTGATTTAGACAAAAAGAAAGAAGAAGCATTTTTGGCATGTGGGGTGCCAGGCTATACTAAGCGAAATTCTTTTGCATCTTGAAATTACTTTCGGCTGTGTTTTTGGTATTTTCATTCCCAAACGTCACGTTTTGATAAATTACAATTTTGTCCCTATTGTAATTTTATATTTTAGGCATTTTTTTCATTTCACACATTAGGGTTGACTATATAAGTCCTCTGACTTTGTAACTAACTATTCCATTTTCTAAGGCAGAAGTTCAGACTTTTCATTTTAGGTTTATTTTGCTCTCTTCTCTCCTCTTTCCCTCATTTTCATTTTGCCAAACACCCCTCTTTAGGATGACAACTCAAAGTCTTCGCTAAGCCTCATAGCCTTGAAACGAGGAGGGTTACTAGTTTGGTTTGGGAACTACGGAGTTGTCCTCATAGTTTAAATGCTCTGAGTGTTGCATTTTATGGTTCCTCTTTCCAAACTAGGGTTTAATGCTATTTATGTCTTTCTTTGGTCAATACTTGTCATGCTTTAGGGTTCAGTGCATTCTTAATGGTAGATGCACTGACATTCTTTAGATGTCATTTACGAGCCATGGAAATGAGGTTAAATGCTAGGGTTTTAAACTGAATGGGACTTTGAATGCTTAGTACTTGGGTTGACTCAAATAGGAGTGGTTTTAGGGTTGGTTTCAAAGCCCTAGCGTGATCGGTTTGGCTTTGACTATATGTCATTTTCCCCCAATATGAGAGTAACTTGGGGACATGATAGCCCCATGTTATCAAGTAGTGACCTGACCTTTTAAGTTACCACACTTCCGCACTTTCATTTAAGCTATTCTTTGTTAACGGTAGACAACTTCCTGTTTTAAATAAATCAAAAATCCAAACAAAGAATCTCACCATTTTCAAACATTGATACGAATCATTCGTGAGATGAAAACCCGTCCAGGTATTAGATACTATGACCATTATCTGCGGTAGCTTATTCTGGCGGTAGGAGAACATAGGAAACAAATTTTTGTTGATTACGGATCACCTCTTGTGTACGAATCGGTATTGAAAATAAAAATATCGAGAACAAGGCAACCTAGATTAAAGTGGTTATCTAATCCTGCGAGTTGAAAGAATCGGAAAGATTAGATGATGAGCGATTATTAAGTAAGGAGAGATCGACTGCACTACCTATTCCTTGGATAGGTTTTAAATCGTGGTTCATGACGAAGTTACAAAGTAGTGCGAGGAATTGATGTTTCACAATAGCGAGTATTTTCAATGCTCCTTTAAAACATAACCGTCGATCTGAATTTGTTATTTTAGATTTTCAGTTTTAATTCATTTTGTTATTAAATCACTTTTCTTAGTTTTTATTATTTTAAGGTTTGCTAAGAATATTTCAATTGCCTATCAAAGTCCAAATAGTATAGTGATGAGTGCCTAAAACACTCATCTTACACTCGCGTCGGTTTGTCAATTTCACGTTTATTTTATAATAATTTTATAGTTTTTGTGGCTAGATCCACGATTTTTGTGTGCGGGTGTGGATTACGGAGTTCATTGGAGCGTAAATGACTTTGGAAGCAGTTTGGAACAATGAGGAGGCGAGGCAAGGAAGTGACGTCGCGTCGCGGCGTCACCACGTCGCGGCGTCACGGCGTGAAGCTCACCACGTCACGACGTCGGCTCGAAAATGCACCTCATCATTTAAAAGTGCGAATGGCTCGGAAATTAGGGCATGGAGTGCGAGCGAGAGCGGGGGTTTCGGACCAGTGACCTTGTCTTGGGTGGGTTTATACCTTCCATGTTTTGATATTTGGGATTGTAGAACAATGTTTTTGTATTAAACGATTTCATCTTTTCTTTTTATTATGTTCTAGATATTTTTTCTAGGATTCGTTGAACCTGTCATATGATGGACTAGGATTGATCTTTTATGTTATTCAATTGTTTATAAATTGTCGAATCTCTATACACAATATTTAAATTATATGTTAATGTTTGGCCAGCATTAGCATAGCCGCCTTTGGAGATCCGGGTCGAGAATGGGGTATTCGAGGGATGCGGGTGAAGTACTGGCCTTGTTTGGTCGGTCAATAGAGATATTCCGGACTGAAGGTGGTATCTAGGGTAGAACATTTAAGCATCTCGGAATGCGAGTAGAGATCAGGAATATACTCACGATTCTATTGTGAGATAGGCGGATATACCTCGAGAGAGGATTATCTAAGTGGGCAGATCACCTCTGTGAGGCGATTATAAATGTATTGAATAACAGTCTCTTAGAAAAAATCCATTGAGCGTGTGAGGGAGATATAACCCTAGGCTTTAAAACAATACTTTAATTAAATCAATAGTTAAGTTAGTCTTTACATAATTGAATTCCCTCGTAAAGTCATTCTTCAGATATTATCTAAGAAGCAGAATCTCTGTAGTTAATACACCTTTCCCTGAGGATCGATGTCATTCTGATAAGTACACTATATATTGCTTGGGAATGCGTGCACTTGCGTGACACACATTTTACACATCAGTTATCGGCACATCAGAAGTTTTTGGCGCCGTTCTTAGTGAAGGTTTAAATTGATATAGAAAAGTGAGCACATAGATAGTGATACGAGATTTTTAAATTTCTTTTGTTATTTTTACAAGTGCTGGTAATTTGGTTTTGTTGATTCGGGTGTTATTGCGATGCGAGGTTTGGCCAGTACATGCGGCGGCAAAATCAGTGTCAACACTGTGTGATCTGAGCGAGAAAGACTTCTCCGCAGTTGCGCGAGAGCGAGAGCGAACAGATTAGAATCGATAGTCATGGAAAACAGCGAAGAAACAGATTTTGGCGTTGAACAAGGCGAACCCACGGAGAGTCGAAATGGGAATCACGGAAGGAATCGGCCCGGACCGTTGCTCGGCGGATGATCCTTACATGCTATTAGATGAGTTCGTTTACCACCAGCAGTTGTTCGAGCGGCGATCGAATGACCACTTGGAATTCAAGCAAACAATTTGAATTGAAGTCGATCACAATCGCAGATGCCCGGAATATCTTGTTCCATGGACTACCCCATGAAATCCGAACATGCATTTATTCTTCCTCGAAGTTTGCGATACCATCAAGTACAGCGGGTGCGGAAAAGCTCTAAGATTACGGTTGTTCCCACTTTCACTCGGGGATAGAGCCAAACATTGGCTAACCAGTCAACCACCAGATTCCATTACTACATGGAACGATTTGGTACAAAAGTTTCTGACCAAGTTCTTTCCACCTTCGAAAATTGCACAGCTTGTCGCGAGAGATCTAATACGTTTGGTGACTAGAGGAGAACACAGCGAGAGGCATGGGACGAGGTTTCATGAATTATTGCGGAAGTGTCCTCACCAGAGCTAACGGATGGATGCAAGTCCATACGCCCACAATGGTGCGAGAAATGCAACGAACAATGATAGATGCCTCGGTGGAGGATCCTTGATGAAGAAAACCACGGACCGGGCGTATGAGATGTATTGGAAGATCTTTGCGATAACACTAATTAGTGGCCTAGAGAAGGCTACACCGGTAAACACGGTGGTGGCACAGACAATCTGGAGTCCTGACAATCAGTAAATCATGTGGCTCGGTGACTAAACGGCTAAATAGGCGGCCGAGGGCATGCTGCTACTCTGGGGACACTCCATGGGGTTATTGTGGTCTGTGGAGGAACTGACATAGTAGTGTAGAATGTCGTCGGGAAACCCTACGGTGGAGCAAGCCCGATGCGTGTCGAGGTTTAATCGGAATCAATCCAGCGGGGCCAGGTATGGGGTAACAACTACGAGTCGGAATCGAGGGGAGACGAGGTGGGCGTAACAATCGAGAGCAGAATAATCAAAACAATCAAGGGTATGGATGGCGTAATAACGAGAACAATATGCCATCAAGCGAAACTAATGAACCACCCCACGAGAAGAAAATTTGGATTTAGAGCAAGCTCTAGCACAGAGATGTTAACCGCACCATAGCCTTCATGAATGAGACAGGCGAATATGCGCGACGGCGACTTCGATTGAACAATCAAGCGGCACGAGTTGAAATTTGGAAGTACGGATGGGTGAGAATGGCCAATCTATTGTGAAAGAACGGGGTTCACTACCAAGAATTAATTAAACCTAGAGGAGAAGGGAAAAGGAATCTTGCAAAAATTTATCACTCACAGGAGTGGAAAGAGTTGGAAATCCCGGAGTCGAAGCTAGTGGTAAGAAGGCGAAAATTCGGGAAGCTGAACTGAAGCATTCGAGGACGGATGGCGAGAGCAGCGCGCTCGAGTTATGAGAGGCGGCTAGGATAATAAAAGCGGGAAAGAAAGCCAGGCAACAGACAAAAAGCGGATGAACTTGTCATACCAATCCCGTATCCTCGGAGGTTGAAGAAGGTAAGTTGGAGAAGCGGTTGCAAAGTTTCTTGACATCTTGAAGCTACATATTAATATACCCTTTTTGGAAGCCTTGGAAAACATGCCCTAATTCGTGAAATTCATGAAAGATCTTGAGTAGAAGAAGTTGGAGGAATATGGGACTATCACCTTAACTGAGTAATGCAGTGCCATCCTGCAAAAGAAGCTTCCTCCAAAACTTCAATATCCGGGTAGCTTTTCTATACCGTTTTCTATAGGGAATCGGGTATCTGGGAAAGCCCTGTGTGACTTGGGAGCCAGCATCAACTTGATGCCACTTTCGATGTTTAAAAGGCTAAAGTTGGGGGAACCAAAATCGACTACAATCAGCTTGCAACTTGCAGACAGGTCCTACCAACATCCTCGGGGTATAATCGAAAATGTCCTAGTAAAAGTTGGTAAATTCGGTCACTCGGTGACTGTCATTACGGACATGGAAGAAGCGACTCAGTTTCCCATCATACTAGGTAGACCCTTCTAGCCCACGGAAAGCTCAAATCAATGTGCAAGAGGGTGAACTCCAAATTGAGAGTCAAGGAGAGAGCGAAATCTTTCCATGTATTTCAACCCGCTGAAGCATCAGGGCAGCGATCAAATGAATATCTCGAACTTGATACCTGAAGATTTTGCAAAGCGTGAAAAATTTCGAGGGATAAACCGCTTATTGCACGAGAAAGACGAGAAGGGCAAGGGCATACGGAAAGATATTTCATCCACCTTGAGCATTGGGTGTGAGCATGGGATCTTGTAAGCATTTCTCGGTTTATCCTAAGTGTCTTGCACAGTGAGATTCAGGGTCGTCGAGCTAACGACATTAAACATAGCGCTTATTGGGAGGCAACCCAAGTGTTCCTAAATTTTGTAGTTTCAAGTTCTATTGGTTATTTTCAGCAATTTTTGGTTTCTAGTTGTGTTCATGATGGTGTTTGTAGCATTGGGTTTAGTGCGGGACCGGAGAGGCGTGGGTGCGGGGTCTTCTGGCGTGTTCAATGCCAGATGAAGTTTACACGTGGAGTTCTCGAAAAAATGGGATTTGAGTAGTGTGTTCAAAATTTCTTGGGCCTTCTCTATCCGCGTCATGACGTGGAGATCCCAACGTCGGCGACGTCAAAATTTCATCGCGTCGCGTCGCGGCGTGGGGATCCCAACGTCGCGCGTCAAATTTCATCTCGCGTCGCGTCAGCTGACGTGGAATTCTCTTCGACGTCATTTTTGAAGCGCTACGTCGCGTGGCGTGGAATTCTCCGCGTGGTGGTAGATTCTCACGTCCGCGGCGTCGCTGCGTCGCGGCGTCATTTGGTCGCCTGCTGCCCGCGTCGGCGGCGTGGTCCGCGCGTCAGCGGCGTCATTTGGTCATGTCCTGCGCGCGTCGCGGCGTGAACCCGCCGCGTCAGCGGCGTGGCCGCATTTTTAGCGAAAGAATGGTTCATTTACACACCTTCACCGTGCGCCTTTCTCTGAAACCTAGCTCCCTCGCGCTTGCAGGTCAGGTACTTGACCTTCTTAGAGACTCGGATTCGTCTGATGGAGACCACTCCCCTGCTCGCCGGCCCGAGCAGTAAGTCACCTCTTCGACCGGAGTTTTGGGTCATGGTGGCATTTCCTGCTTTGTGTGCCCGATTCTGGCTTAGGTCTGAGTGAGTGCAGGGTTCATTTGTCATAACGTTTTTATTGTAGTCTATAGAGGTCTTTAGGAATTCATTTAGGGTTAACTAGGTTCCTTAGGGTCTTTGAGTCCCGTTTAGGTTTGTTGAGTCATTAGGTAGTTATTTGGATTGATTTGTTGTGGTGCACATTAGGTGTTCGAGTTTTTGTCTGGTTAGTATGCGGCAAGGCGAAGTTGCACATGGCGGTCGACGATGGGGACCCGACTCCCGTTCGATGCCTCACGTTTTATAAGCGAGTGCGATGGATCGGTTCCCGCACAATTTGCAAAGCCGATCCTTCGTTAAGGAGAAGAGTTTGTCGCTAGATGATTTCTTTAGAAAGGCGATCGAAATTTAAAGGGTGGCGTGCCTTATACCAACCCCTAGTCGGCGACAATGGCGTAGTTCGAATTTTACGCCAGCCTCGCTTCCCATGTCCTCAAAGGAGTCGGGAGTCTTGAGATGTATTGTGCGACTTAGTGGATAGATCAATAGTTTCTATGGCCTAGAGCATGTCCCACGTTCGCTGATCAGCTCGCGAGCACCCGACTACGAGGTCATTGAGTATTGACCAAAGGCGGGGTGAGTGGAGGATCAACGATCTGAGACCACATGCGGTCAATTTCAAGGCCAAGCATTTAAAGTTTACATTCCCCAGGTTTGGCATCACTTCATCAGCCGGCGTCTTATCCCGGCGGCCGAATGTGTGTGGTGGTAGCCAGCGATCCTGCTCAGCACCATCATCCGGGATATCCCATTGATGTTGGGCGAGTTATCGAGATGCCATCCTCCATAGCAGGGATGCGAAGATAAACTGCAAGGCACCACTACGATGTTGGCTCATGCAAACAAAGCCAGGTCTCCGCCCAGCGACAATGAGCTGGCTTCATCCGTCCGAGCCATATCGGTCAAGCGGGACACACACAGTGTCCATAACTTTGAGGTCGACTCAGTCGAGCCCTCGAACGGGCGAGCTTCACGAATTATCGGGCTCGCTTTGGATTCTGGTGGCGCGGGGAGGACGTGGCGGTCACGTCTGGCACGCCTCGCGCCACCACCCGGCAGCCTCGAGGCGTAGCTCCTCCCGATCCTTCCCGGATATTGAGGACCGGTGCTCTCACTCAGCGAGCGTTTTGACGCGTATAGGATGAGACAAAACACCGAGTCCTCGTTTCCCGAGATATGGGCGTTTAACGTCTTGACATGCGAGACGATCCTTGTCAGGCCATCATTTCAATGACAACGATCTATACGACCCGACTCACACCCGAGCTCCACAGCTTTCGGCCTCCACCACCTCCACCGCAGTGATCTTGAGTCCCCTTCCTCTCTATTGTTTATATCTTACCAGTGAGGACACTGGATATTTTGTTTGGGGGGGATGTTTTGTTTAGGGTATTATGTTTTTGTTCTTGTTTATTGTTGTTTTGATTTAGTAGTATGCGATATTTTAGTTTATTCATATTAGTTGTGTTTGTTTTTAGTATTGTACAGGTGTGGTGGTGTTTAGATTTAGTTTTAGTTTGTTTTACATCACACTTTCATGTTAATAAGTCATGTGTTAGTTGTTTGCGTGTGTTTTAGGACATTTTTGCATGTAGTGATTGCATACATGTGTGCCATTTTGGATATTGAGGATCAATTTTGGATTGAGTTCACTATAAACTTGTTCAAATGCATACATTGTGATGTAGTAATTAGGTTGAATAGTTAAAAGGGCTAGTGAATCAATTAGGGTAGTCAAGAAACCGAGTTCTCAAAAACCACATCACACTCTTTTACTAGTGACTTTCGAGTATGCATAAGTGTTGACTATTAAAGTTCGATCAACCTAGGAGATTCGAACCATTTGAGTGATGGGACACCTAATCAAAAGAGGATTGCCATCGAGCTGACCAAGAAAATACAAAACAATAGAAAAAGAAAAAAGAAAAGAAATATGACAAAGCCAGGTATATGCATAGGAATAAAGCGGGATCATCAATCGAATCCAGGGCGACTAGGGGCCTATCAAAGCCCAATGCCTGAGCCCAACTGGCCGGTCATTGACTTCAACGTATGGGACAGGAGAAGATGGATCATTCCGCAACTAGGGCCTTTGAGTTTGGTTGAGTGTTGAGTGAAGTTTGAAGGGAATTAGATACTGGTGCCCTTAACCAAGGTGGGAGTCACCAATGGATCCACTTCTGGGAACACTCGGCTAAAACTTCTTGGCACTAGGTCTTCTTCCATTTTTGTTTTTGGTACATAGGACATTTCTAGGTATGTGGACATAAATAAATGGGTGCGTTCCTATCCTTGTCTAGTTCGCTTCTTCCTAATAGGTGGGTTGAGCTTAAGTTTGGGGGTATCGGAACCTAGGCATATTAAGGTCATCCACTATAAGCACACATAGGGGGTTTTGGGAAGGCCATTGAACACCGTGGGTTGATGCACTAGTCGGTTTCACCTATCTGTCAATTCAGAAGTCAAATATCACGTATGCCTTCAGCGGACATCGAGCAAAGCGATTGGGTATGTGAGTCGGTCAATTTGATCCTATTTTTCAGCATGTGCATCAACGTCTTAGTGTTAGTTACATTATCTTAGTGTATTGTCTGTCGTCGGTTCTTGAGGGCAGCGAAACTAAGACTGAGGGTGTGATGAGTGCCTAAAACACTCATCTTACACGCGTCGGTTTTTATCAATTTCACATTTATTTTATAATAATTTTATAGTTTTGTGGCTAGATCCTGATTTTGTGTGCGGTGTGGGTTCACGGGTTCATTGGAGGCGTAAAGGCGACTTTTGGAAACGGTTTGGAACAATGAGGAGGCGGCGGAAGTGGTAATCGCAAATCACGGCGTCCTGCGTGCTAGCGTCACCCACGCGTCACGGCGTCGGCTCGAGAAAATCTGCACCTCATCATTTAAAAGTCTCTGAATGGCTGAGGTCAGGGGCGCGGGCGTGCGAACGAGGCGGGGGTTTCCGGAGCGGGTGACAACGTCTTCGGAAGTGCCGGAGTTTGTAAGCTTTCATGTTTTTGATATTTTTGGATTGGCAGAACAATGTTTACTGTATTAAACGATTTCATCTTTTCTTTTATTATGTTCTAGATATTTTTCTAGGGTTACGTTGAACCATGTCATATGATATGGATTAAGTTGATCTTTTATGTTATTCAATTGTTTATAAATTGTCGAATCTACTATATACATGTTTACATTATATGATAATGTTTGGCCATCATTAGCATAGCATAGCCTTGGAGATCGAGATTCGAGAGATGAGGTATTCGAGGGATCTGGGTAGAGTAGCCTTGACTGATTCGGTCGATAGAGATGTTCGGTTTGAAGGTGGTATGCAGGGGTAGAACATTTAAACATCTCGAATGCGAGTAGAGATAGAGATATACTCGATTCTATTCGCGAGATGGCGGATATACCTCGAGAGGATATCTCGTAAGGCAAGATCACCTCACCATGGGCGGATTATAAATGTATTGAATAACAATCTCTTTAGAAAAACAATCCATTGAACGTGACAGGGGGAAATATAACCCTAGGCTTTAAAACAATACTTTAATTAAATCAATAGTTCAGTTAGTCTTTACATAATTGAATTCCCTCGTAAAGTCATTCTTCAGATATTATCTAAAGCGGGAGATCTACGTAGGTGTCACACCTTTCCCCGGATCGATATCAGTCTGATAAATTACCTTTATATTACTTGGGGCTCTGGCGTGCACTTGCGCATTTAGGCACACATTTTACACATCGCGTTATCGGCCTGTCATATAAATTCAGTAGTCGGGGTAGTTGATTGAATTCTTGAGATCGATCTACGTGGGAGCGATATACGGGCTTAAAATCCGATTACTACTTGTTCGGCACGTATGCGATTATCTTGGATCAAACCGGAAAGAAAATGATTTACTCTTAAGAGCAGCACCCCAATCAGTGCAATAGATAAGAACACAACAAAAAAGTTTCATGGCATTATTCTTTGGGGATTAGATAATAGTCCTTGGGTAATAATGTTACATAAAGTTTGTATAGGTATTTTGGTCAATCAATGAAAGTGGGCAAATTTTTTTGGCGGATTCTTGAGGACGTCGAAAGAATTTGGTGAATCAATGTAGGACCAAAAGCGAAATGCTAGTTTGGACATGATTTATAAAAGAAAATAGAAAATTTGCAAAAATATGATTATTGTGATGGTTTAGCAAGCTCTTGAAATTTTTGTAGAGCTTTTCATGTTCATCTGATTTTGAGTATCAACGGCTCCTTTGATCTTAGTATGTATTATAATTCCCGAGTTAATTCATGCACACGAGACGAGAGCTGAATTATTTGCCACTAGACATTGAGATCGAAAGAAGAACATGAAAGTAGAAAGGTTAAGAGTGCGAAATAGCGAGATAGCGACGAAAGGTGTGAGGCGGTCGACCGGGAGTGTGACGAAGTACCTGGCGAAACAACATGGGGACTAGGACCGATTATCGAGATGAATACTCAGCAGTGAGACAGCCAACGATAGATGCTAACAATTTTGAGCACCGGCCGATACCCGATCACCATGGTTAATAGGGCAGTCGCAGTCGCCCCTCTGAAGATCCAGAACACTTGGGATGGTTTCTAAGAATAGCGATACGGTTAAATTGGAATGGTGTGAGACCCGAGGAAGTTATTAAGGCTGCGATTAATTTCCATTCTCTTTAGAATATAGCACCATCATGGTTTGACTCACTACCATATCGATATGTTAATACATGGGAAGACATGATGGAAGATTACCTAAGTAGATTCTTTCCCTCGTCCGCCGACACGAGCGAATAGGAAATTACTGCTGAACAAAGGGAAGATGAGAGTCACATTACCTTGCTTAGGAGAGATACAAGAGAATTTGCTGAAGAGATGTCCCATGCACGGGATGAACTAAGGCTGTCAGACATTTTCTACCCTCCATAGATTATACCAGGTATAATGAATGCGGCTCTTGTAGACATTCGGAAGAAGAAGCGGAAGAGCGAGACAAACGTCGAGGATCTTGCTAGGTGCAACATGAGACCCTTCGAAGATTTAAGGAGCGACAAGCCATTAAAATGGAATGATTAAGTGAACAAGATGTATGCCGTAGAGGCGAAATTTGGATGCATTGATGCATCGGTTGGATAAGAATGCACTCTACAAATGAGATAGGGGCTTGATGGAAAGAGAAGGAAAGTATTAAATAATGCGAGGCGCGAGGAGTTCCTATACGGTGGGAGAGCTAACTATTTGAAGCGAGCCTGAGCATATCATTTCAAGCCTAACTGACACACCCGACCCAGTATACTGACATTAGGAACCATAGGGAATTTCTCTTATGGTGGAGAACCTGACACGTCAAAGGCGTAGGCGAAACTTTCGGCAAGGGTATGCTCCACCAAGGTTCAGACGACAACGGGGAGAGGGCGAAATGAATGTCGAGTCGAAAGGACTCGGACCTTTGAAGGCCAGATGTTGTAATTCATGGGGAAAATAAAAAACATTAAACTTCCATGAACAAGGTTTGCGGTGGAAGCTTGAAACGAATTCGGAATTTTCGGGACAACCACGATACCTCTCGAGAACACGGAAGCGCAAATAGGGCAAGCTGGTCCTAACCTGCGGAATCAAATTAAAAATGCGCTTTTCCAGGTGACACGAAGAAAAATCCGAGGCGCATGTTTGTGCGGCTTAGAAATGGAAAAGAATTAGAGAAGAAAGTCGAAGAAAGATGAAACAACAAGGGAGAAGGATCTGAAAAATCTTTGAATCATAGGAAAGAAATGAAGAAAGTGCAGCATCAAGAAGAAGAAAAAAGCCCGAGGAACTACATACTACGAGTTCCATTCCGCGAGAGATTTATGAAAGTCGAGATAGAGGAAGCGGAGTTCGCAAAAAGTTTTGAAAACTTGAAGTTGGAGAGATAAACATGCTATTCACGAGGCGGTAACTTAAATGCCACTTTATGCCAAATTCTTGAAAGAAATTTTAAGCAGAAGAAGATTTGCGAGAGGAAGAGGTAGTGAATCGGCTACTACTTGCGATGTAGTGATAAAGAAGAATTTACGGAGAGATGGGCAAGGGAAGTTTCACCATTCCTTGCACCATTGGAGGTTGAAATTCAAAGGCTCTTTGTGACTCGGTCTGATATTAACTTAATGCCATTATCTATTGCAAGGAAATTAAGTTTGGGGCTTACTCCCTTCTTGTTACTCTCCCTAGAATGCGGATAGAGCCGATGGCGAGAACTGCGAGGAGTCATTGAGATGTGCTTGTTAAGATTGGGAAATTTGTTTTCTGTCGACTTTATCATCTGAACATTTGAGATTCTGAAGTCCCTCTTGCTCTTAGAAGGCCATTCAACAGCTTGGAGGCTACTTTAATAGATATGCGAGAAAGGAGTTCTCCTCTGGGGGTTGAAAGAAACTTGGTGACTTCAATCTGCTCCAAAGTTTGAAGAATTTAGGCTGAGATAGGGAAGATTACAAGTTAGTAGATGATGTCTATCTCGTGACTACGATTGTTATTATGATTGTAATGCTCGACTTCTATCAATGAAAATGAGATGAATTTCGGTATCTTGGCGGTGTTAATTACGATTTTCCGCGCATCGATTTGCACTCTGAAAAGGTGTTAGTCTAAAACAAAGAAACGGCATGGACAATGGAGAGCGATAATGAAGAGAAGGAATTTCATCGAGGAGACCCGATGCGAGGAAGAGTAGTTTTAAGAGTTGCGAGTCATCGAAGTATGCTTACTTGGAGCTACCAAAGGAGTAAACCGATGATTATCTACTTTCTCTCGGTGATCTTTGAGAAGAATAGAAAATTCTTGAAAATTTTGAAGAATTATCGAAGTCGATTAGCGGTCAGGATGAATTAAAAGGGTATCAGATTCGTCAATGGCCAAGCCGCACAGAAATCTTTGGCAGAGGAAAATGCAAAACCATCGGTTGAACATCAAGAAATGAACCAGGTCGTGAAAGAAGTAGTCATAAAGGAAGTGCTCAAATGGTTGAATCTTGGTTTTATATATACTTGATCTCGGGCAGTCCTTAGGTTAGCCAGTCCATGGTTCCCGAAAGGTGGGTTCATTGTGATCAGAAATGAAAAAATATGAGTTAATTCCAGCAAACGGTGGCAGATGGAAGTATGTATCGATTACGGGCGGAACACGGCCAACCGGGAAGGATCATATCCGTTGCCGCTATTGATCGGATGTTGGACGGGTTTGCGAGACACCCTCATTTTTCCTATATGGATATTCGGCTATAACGGATTGCCATTGCACGAGACCGGGGAAAACTACATTCACATGCCCTTGCCAGCACCGCTGAGAAGGATGCCATTTGGGTTGTACAGAACTATCTGCTACTTTCGGGAGGTTTATGATGTCATGTTCTCGGATTTGGTTGAGGAGGTCATGGAGATTTTTATGGATGACTTCACCGTATGAGATCAGTTTTGAGCATTGTACAACAACACAAACTGATGCTTCAAAGATCACGAGACGAAGCAGTAGCATTAAGCGGGAAAAGTGTCATTTCATGGTAGCAGAAGAGGTATTGTTCTTGGTCATAAAATTTCTGGCACGCGGGACTAAATGCTGACGATCAAGGTTCGATTATCAAGACTCTTGCATATGTGATGCAAAAGGGATAAGGAGTTTCTTAGGACATCTTTGGATTCTATGGGAGATTCATCAGACTTCTCCAAAATTAGCAAATTCATTATGGATCTTGGAAAGACCTGAGTTTAATTTTGATGACTCCTGTGGCGACCTTTGAAGAAATCAAGATCAGTTAGTTCGAAGCACCTATCATGTTGCACGAGAATGGGATAAAGTTGAAATAATGTGTGATGCCGGTGATTTCGCAATGGGGCTGTATTGAAAAAGATAAAGATATTCGGGCCATATACTATGCTAGCGGAACCTTCAATGAAGCCCCGAAAACTATTCAACTACTCAAAAAGGAGATGCTAGCCATAGTTTTACTTGTGCGAAATTCGAATATATTTTGGGATCCCGTATCGGTCACAACGACCGTACGGCGATCAAATATCGATGTCGAAAATGACAGAGACTAATAAGGTGGGTGGTATTACTACAAGAGTTTGATGCGGAAATTAAAGATAAGAAAGGTTGTAATGATGTGATAGATGATGCTTGTCCATAGTGAAAAACAAAGTAGAAGAGGAGGCATAATTAACGAGAACTTTCCCGGATAAGGCAAGCTTGTTTTAAATTGTCTATTTCAAAACTCCACCAGTAATCTTGATGCCGTGAATTACTTAACCTTGGTGTTCTGCCTCAGATTCGACTCTGTGAAAGAATGCTCCAAAGCGGACAATTATTACATGCAGGATGACCATTGCTATTTAAAAGAGGTGCGACATGATTCATTAGAGATGTGTGCGAGTAAACAAATGCAAAATTTTGAATGAATGCCATGCATCACCATATAGGACATTTTAGGAAAACGACCATAGATACTCCAATCCCCGGATTTTATTATATCTTTGGAAGCATCTTTGAATGAGTCAAATTATGTGACCGTGCCAAAGATTGGAAATATCCCGACGAATGCCTCTGAGGCATATGAGTGATGCAAATTTTGATGTATGGGAATAGATTTTATGGGACCTTGTACTTATCATTTGGAAACTTGTACATCACTGCAGCGATGGATTATGTGATGGGTGGAAATGATAAACATCCAGGAATGACACTAACACGAGTGAGTTTCTTGTAAAGGAACATTTTGAAGCGAGATTCGGAACACCCAGAGACTATCCCGCCGGTGTGAAGCACTTTGGCAAATCTTTGCAAACTCGTGACGAGGTATGGATCGCAACATATAATAGGCTTCAGCTTATCACCCCAGGACTAATGGGCCAACGAGAAATTTCGATAGGAGATTAAAGGGATCTGAAAAAATGCCAATTAGTTGGCGAAAGATTGGTGCTGAGCGATGACCACTTTGGGCTTACGGGGCTGACATTAGAAAACTCCCGTTTAGGATGTCCCGAATACGGTAGGCTTTACAGACCATGTCACCTCCCTCTTGAGCGGAATACAAAGCCCGTGGGCCGTGAAAGGCTGAACGATTTCAAAATTGCAAAGGAAGGCGCTTTCCAGGTGAATGCAAGCTAGAAAGAAGCGAAAGCGAAGCCTATGGTAATGCTAGAATATCTGAGAATGAGACAAAGAAATGGCATGATAAAAAGTTACGAGGAAAGAGTTCGAGAGCGGGGGATCGAGTTACGCTGTTGCTCAGTTAAGATTATTTCGGGGAAGTTGAAATCAAAATGGAATTGGACCATATCTGAGTGGTGTGTCCAAGTACTACCTTTGGAGCATTAACACTGGGGTGATCTTTGGGAAGAATTAGGAGTTAATGGTCGAATTGAAGCAATATCTCAGCAGGAGAAAAAAAGGAAGAACTCCAGGCGGTGAATTGAGAGAAGGCTTAAAACAGCTAGTGATTAAGGACTCAAAGCAATTAGCTCATGGGAAGCGACCCGTATAGATTTTGCTTAGATTTTTGATTTTTTAATTACTCGTTTTGATTTTTATTATTGTAATGATTTGTTAGGACTTGCTAAGTTAGTATTTGGTCAATTAAACCCTTTTGAAATTATTCTGAGTGTGCCTATGCGGGAATCGCGGGGCTCGGTGAGAAATAACCAACTACAGGGCGGCTCAGGCACTTCACGGAATGGGGCGACTTGAAAAAGGGAGTATTTTTTCTCCTGAACAAATTATGTGGAAAATAAATAGAATGCATGTTTGAATTGTTGTTTGGGAATGGTTGTTGGATGTTAAGAATTTGAAAAATTAATAAGGAGTCTGGTAATGCGATCATCAAATTTAGGGCAAGTGCAGGACTAAGTTGCGACGGATTGCAACTTAAGTAAGTCTTTGAGGAAACAGGCACGGTCGCGACATAAAGTTATGTCGCCTTAACATTGAGGTCGTGACAGAACATTTGGGTCATGAATGAGAACAATTCCTTCAAAAGAATAGTGAGGTTCGACAACTCGACTATGTCGTAGAGTACTTGTTGACGAAAGGGAGTAGAAATGCGGATATCGCCTTTGATGATATATTGTCCTCCACTTGCTTACTTGTATCGCGACAAACAATAATAAGTCGCGACATAACGAAAATGTGCCAGCGGGGCAACTTTTTAAATCGCCCTTTATTTAATGACGGCGCACAATTGCGGCACAGAAATTTAGAATCGCGACAATGTGACTAAATGAAGTAATAAAGAGTCCTTGATAATGATTGAATTGCAAATGTTGGCTCCCTCCGCACTATTTCGACTCCTTGAAGCAAATACAACTCTTCATCTTCGCTTACTCTCTGGTTTTCGTCTTGCAAACCTATATCCAAGAAATTCTTCTAAAAACATTCTATTTCTCAAATGGCGACCAAGTCGTATATCCCCGAATCTGGCGAGATCATGGAAGAATATACTCGACCCGATGGGGAAGTTCGTCGAGGAACCAACAAGGAGAACACAGTCGGAACCATCGAAGTTGACAGTTTCTAATGATAGAAAAAGGGGAAAGAAAAGCGACAAGAAAGAAGAGGAAGGCAATTAGGTATCGAGAAGAAGCTTTCTCCATGCCAAGTACTATCTTAGGTAAAAGGGGTTTGTCGGAGAAAGAGTCTTGACAAACTCATCTCCCACTTTCAAAGGAACTTAAGTGGAACAAGAGGTTGGGGAAACTTACGCGAGCATCGAAGTCGGATACCTTGATGGTTCGAGAATTCTACTCTGACACGGTGGGGAGGAAGGATAACTCTGTTTTATGTCGAGGAGGAGTTTGGGTCTTGCAGTATGGGCGAAAACCATGATGAAATATGCGGAATGGAAGGCGAAAGCATGGATCAAATTCAAAGAAAATGATGGAACAACTGGCCAGTTAGAAGATTGCGAAGAGTTGACGGACGGTAAAAGGGAAGTGGGGTCGGAAAGAAGTAAAAGACCATAAACGGGGAGATTTAACGAAGAAGCTAGTATGGTTTCTTCACGGCCTCTGTTATGGATTAGGCCAAGCATGCGCAGTGCAGGGAGACAAGCGATCATTCTTTATGCTATCTTTGAAGGGAGTACAAGATTAATGCGGGAGGCGATCATTGAAAACTGATAATGAGATACCATAGAGGAATAAAGGTTTGATCCCTACGCGTGACTATCACGAGGTATGTTTGAGGGGATGGTGTAACAGGAAGAAGAAGAATGCCCCGAGGTTTCTATAGCTAACTACGATAGGAGTAAGCAAAGGGCTAGGAATCAAAGAAAGGGGATTATAATGAAGCGGTCAAAGAGAAGAAAATGAGAATGCAAGACATAAGAGGACACCCATACAGTTGCGGATCAGAAAATCGGAAGCATCGAGGAAGAGAACACACTTTATGTTTAGAGGGACCAGAGAACAAGATGATGGAAGTCCTATAAATTTCTCTTGCAGCCGGCTCTCCCCCTGACCAAGACAGAGATTTCGAGAACACGGTGAAATACAGGGGAGCTTAGGGGAATAATCAAATAGTAAGGAGATGCTCGGTTCCATTCGAAGAGAATGGAAGAAAGGGAAAAGGAATGGAGCCTCCGGCTAAAATTCGGAGAAGAAGTATATAGACGAGAGAATTTGAAAAGAAAAGATGGTAAATAGGAAGAAGAAATGAACATAAGGAAAGGCCCGATTAAAAGGAGATCACAGGCATCGAGAGAAAAATTGAAGGAAATGGAGGAAAGAGATCACGATCTATTGAAAAAGTTGCAGCTGAGCCATGAGTCATTTTACAACAATCAGTATGATCGTGATTCTCAACTCCTAACAATCATAAAGAAAAGGGACTCAGATCAGGAAGCCAAAACTATGGAAGCGGATCAGGGATTCAAATTCCTACACATGTCGATGTTCGAGGACTTAGAGAAGTGGATGAAGAGATAAAGGCTTGATGACAAAGATGCCTTCGGAAGAAAAGTCGCTTGAAAATTTGGATTTGATCGGCCAATAAATCTTTCCAATTTTAGAAGTCATAGTGAAATGGAGAACACGATGAACGCACATTGGGAAAATGAGATGATACGAGCAAGGTTGATCTCACAGCGAATTGATCCTTGAAGAACATATATAGAGGAGATGACAAGAAGAATAAGAGCGATGAAGTTTCCCAGGAATTCTCTCCCTGTTTGGCTGCAGTCTTGGATCCTCCCGACATCTTTGCTCCTCCCCAAAGAAAAAAAAATAAATCTTGTTGGTTATCATTCTCTCTTCCTCTCTTCGGACTATTATTCTCAACTTTGCATCATATCATGAATAAAATAAGAAAATTTGTTAAAAGGAAATGTTTGATGTTGCTTGAGTTAGATTATATTGTTACTTTTTGCTTGAATTGGGAGAATAACATTAGGATTTAGTTCGAGAATAGAAAATGCGACATATCATATCCCGAACTAGTTGAAGTAGTTTGACTAGAAGATAAGCTAAAACACAAATAATTGCGGAATAAGACGGGAATGAAATATAATTGAGTGAAACACAAATTGCATAATTGACTTGGATTTAGGCAGTGAGTCGAGATAAAGGAAAGTCATATAATTGAAGAGAATAAAATATATTTTTGAGTTTGTAGTATAAACAGTAAGCCAAAGAACCTGGTGACCTTAAATCATGTAACTCCTCATCAACTGAAGTGAGTCAAGGACATCCTTTGGGTTAGTCACAGTTAATAAAGCCGAATTCTATAACTTGTTAGATTATTGATCAAGGCGAAATCTAGGTAATCTAGTAACGAAATGATGCGAGCCGTCCTTGGCGGTTTGAGCCATTCTAGCCACCCTTATTTATATGTACATACACCTTAGTTCCTAAATTTGAGCCAAAACAATCCTTATCTTCAAAACAAATATTGGAAATCCCGAAGCCATCCTAGATAATTAAACCTCCAGTGAACTATAGATTACGAGAATTCAAGAAGGAGGAAGAATAAAGTTTGAAATTATGTATTTTTAAGGAACTAAAGGAGAAAATACGAGAAAGGGGTGAAGAAAGATCTAAGCGGAAAGATACAACGAGGAAAGAAAGCTTAAAGGAAAGTTTCATCTTGTGGCCTAACTCTCTTGAACAATTAAGTTCTTAGAGATTGTTTCAGCACCTAGTACCACAATACCAACTAGTATGGGAGTTACTAGCCCAAAGTTCGCTAAGAGTGTTAGAAAGCCTAAAAAATAGGAGAACATTGCACTATTCTTGTATGGTGACAGGAGAAAAGTTCAATAGTGTGAAGTACGGATGAAATGGGAATGAACAATTTTAAACAAAAGTAATCGAGAAGATACCCAGATGAAGTTTGGAAGTCAGTTAAAGAAATTGCAAGGAAAGAAGGGCATCGGTTAAGTAGAAGAAGGAGAAAGAGTCGGTAATCACTTAGCCTAAAAGTTCCATCCATCCCACGAAAGACCAGGCGACGTTACAAACTTAAAAGACTTGATTGATCTTGAAGGTTGGAATTACCTACATTAGTAGAGATCAATATGAACAACAAGCATATGGAATTTGGAAAATCTTGAAAGGATCAGCGTGAAAGAACCTTCGAGGAGGGTTAGCGGCTGCAAGAAAGGGGAAGAAGACCTGACCTACTTTTCAAGCGGGATCAGCCGGCTATCTTGTTTATAAAACAAATTCAACAATTTAGTTTTGTACATCGGATTAGTGAATGCAACCTTCATGCAGGCTTGAAGCTAGATATACGAAAAGAATGCAATTCTAGTCTTTCAATTAAATTGGTTGCAAGCGCAAAACAAAGCGAAAAATGTCCTTTTTGTTTGAGGACAAACAAATCTTTCTTTATTTGCTTGAGACGAAGCAAAATTTAAGTTGGGGTTTTGATGAGCTTAAAAGTCATTTATTTTGATCCGTTTTCGATTGATTTCTATCTAAGGAATTGGTTATATCGAGAAATGTGGAATAACTCACCAGCGCTATACGACGGGGAAATTCAAGAAAAGAGGATATTGCGTAGGAAGAGAGGCGAAAGTGGCTGAGCAGGAATGACACGACTAGCTTAATGATGTCGCAATAGGAGAGGTGCACGAGGAAGAAAGGACCTGATGTCGCGACCCTTGTGATGTGAAGAATCACATGGTGCGACCCTGAGAAACTCCGGTCGCGACATAAGGCCCGATTGAAGGCAAAGCGGGCGAGTCGCCAGCGAAACTCAAGTCGAGGCAACCATAAATTAATGAAGAGAGCAAAGAGACATGATGTCATGACACCATTTGGTCGCGGAATTGAAGAAGTAGAAGCGATAGACATAGAAGTCCGCGACACAAGATTTTCAAGAGACTAAACATGAGAATCACGACATTTAGAAGAGGTAGCGACATAAACGAATCGAGGTGTTCTAGAGTGAGTATCGAGACAACAACTTGCAAGGAATTAAGGTCGCGACGTCATTTAGAGGTCGCGACCAGAAGATGAACCTTCTTTGGGAAGAATGGATGAGTGATTAGACAACTGATGTCACGACCAAATAGCTTTTGCGGCGTATCTTGAGGCGGGAGTCGCGACAAAGGAATCGAGTGCGACATAGGAAGAAGCCAAAGGGATGTTAAAGGCGAGTCGCGACCAAATAAAAGCACGCGAAAAATGCTTAGACAAGCGATGTCGCGACAAAAGAGGGTGGTCGCGACATTAACAACAAATGGGCGGTGTCGGAAATCCACAAGGAGGCGCATGCGAAGTTAGAATTTGACTTGAAACCATAAATGGCAGCGCTGCGAAGGAAAGCGACTCTTGGCTATTTCCGAAACGAGAGATCACGGGTAGCTTCAAAATATCATTCATTTCTTTCTGTTTTTGTTCTTTTAAAGTTGATTGTTGTTCTTCAATTTACGGTTGGGCGTTCAACATTAAAAATGGCGAATGAAATTATATTCTCCGATTCACTGGATCGTCGCGATTGAACCGAATTACGAACCGGTTTCGATTGTCGATCTGATCGATTACTCTTAGAAATCCATTGTAGTTAATAAATAATTGACCGACCCGACTGATAAACTTCTGTTGATGAAGATTTATCTCTATAAAAATCTATGAAATGCGAACTTGGGTTTCAATCCGCGCTGGTTTACGAATATTAATATCCGTCCCCATAATTATCTTATACCATGACCAGTTAACTAACTATCAGTTCGGAGGCCTCTGATGACTTGAGAAACGTCGCAAGGTATTGACAATTCTCAAGATGTCAAGGCGTAATCAGTCTAATAGAATCTATGGAAATAATTGATAATCGTCTTCCTCATGATAAGTTGAGTTGAATAAACTTATCATTAAAAATCAGAGGTTCTACCGATTGAACAGATGAGTTCAATCAAGTATAGGATCTCAATCAGAAAAGATTGTTTATTCGATTTTGAAGAAACTGATAAGTCACCAGCGTACTCTTACTATATCTTGATTAGTTTACGATTCCATATTCAGAGGTGCTAGTGTTGAAAAAATATCAGGCAGACCTTGTGATTAAAGTGATTATCTAATCCTCTTGACATGAAAGAATGGAAAAGATAGATGATGAAACGATTATCGTAGAAGTCGTGCTTTCCACATATTCATGGACGGGTTTAAAATGTGGTTGTGGCAAAGATTCTGAGTGATGCAGAATTGATGTTTAAATAACAATGTTAAATTATGTAAAACCATATGATCAATTGGTGCCATTTAGATTTTCAGTTTTAATTCATTTGTTATTAAATCACTTTTCTTGGTTTTGTGTTTAAGGTTTGCTAAGAATATTCAATTCTTTATCAAAGTCCAGATAGTATAGAGTTCGGTAGTCGGTAGTTGATTGAGAATTCTTGAGATCTACGTAGAACGATATACGGACTTAAAATCGATTCTTTACTTGTTAAACTTGTACACTTGCGGCATCACGGATCAAAACTAGAAGAAAATGATTTACTCTTAAGGAAACCGTTTTAATCCAGTAATAGATAAGAACACAAATAAACAAGTTTCATGGCATTATTTGTCAGATTAGATAATGGGTCCTTGCACAACGCTATAACCTATAGGTATTTCTGGTCCATCACAGAAAGAGGTGAATAGCGATTACTACCCAAAATGTGCTATTTTACACCCTTATTAATATAGGTTTTTACCACTTTTTGTACACTAATCAGCCTAATTAACCCAATTGGAATGTTAAGGATCTAGCAAAGTTACTAATCAAATTTTGTGGCAAGTTTTATTGTTTTTGTAGGCTTTTTATATCGTAGATAGGGATTCAACTAAACCATGGAGAATCCAAGTTCAACTCATAGCTACAAATAAAAAACCGTATGAAAAGATACATAAAGCAGCGTAATAAATGGAGTTGTAGATTTGCGAATTTTCACCCTACGCCAATCGTCACTATTCTATCATTTGACTTTTGACTTTGTCACTTTTTGCCTTCCTAATATTCCCCATTGTAATAGTGTTTGTTATGTTATTTTTAATTTAAGGGGGTTTAGGCTATAAAAGCTCTGCATAAGCATCAGAATTTATAATCTACCTTTGCTCATTAATAAATTTCAGGCGGGAAGCTTTCAACACTTCCCGCTCTTTCTCCAATTTCTCTCATTTTCTCTCACTTTCTAGGCAGCTAAATACCCTCCGAGGATGACAACTTGGAGGATGAGTGGCTAGGAACCCTTCCTCCTTGAAGGAGAAGGCTATTGGGTGCAAGATCTGAAGGCAACTGGAGGTTCCATGTTTTTCACGTTGCATTCACTTCATATCGTTTCTCCTCGTTTAATTTAGAGTTTGATCTCTTATCACCTTGAATGGTTATTACTTGGTAAGCTTTTGAGCTCATTGGATGCTTAATTTTAAATTCATTGATGTTTGTTAGTTATCATTTATGATCCATTGTAAGGTGAATCAATGTGACTTGTGTTTTAATGACCGAGACCACTAATGGCCAGTGGATGCCATTTTTGAAAGGATATTTATTAAGGGTCAATTTTTATAGCTAAATGAAGATCCAGCCTCGAAATACCAGTCATTATCCCTAATGTGAGGAAAGAACCTCAGAAACCCCGCCAGTTCTAGGAATCCAACCCTAGTGACCTAACACTTCAAGGAGTTCTATTTTACATTTTAACTTGTCTCGTTTTCAGTTTCCAAACATTACCCATAAACTATTTTTATCAAACCCCAAAATCCAAATTGAATTCACCATTTTGGCCTTAACTGCAAGTCATTTGTGCGCAGAAAACCCATCCATGTGTTCGATCCTAGAGCCACTCATATCGCAAAGAGCACTGCTACAAATGCAGGAGGAATTAGAAGTTTATAACTTGTTGGATTCTGCATACCCTCACCGCACACCTAATCAAGCACTTCAACCATTTCTTAGAACTAAAGTCTACTTGCCCCTATAGACAGGATAATGCAAGCCTCCTTCAAAGTAATCGGTACAACAATCTGCAAGTTGGGAATAATTCTCCATCTCTTTGATTAGGATCTTAGCTAACAAGGGATCAAGATTGTTCTGCCGAACTGAGATGACACCTCAAACATTAAACAGATAACTCAGTAGGTGGTCCTTATACCTCAAGAATACACTTCTGCTGTCACCCAGAAGGGAACCTTCAATGCAGAGGTTAGAACAATCACCTAATGATTTATCAGGGCGACGACTTAGAGTATATTAGTTCTAAATATATCAGTCCAGCATAACCAAGTCACTGCTTGTGTGCTCTCAGGGATCTTCGTCTCTATGTCACTTAGAGGGCCTTTTGGAAATCAGAGCAGAGATACAACTCTATTCTAAGTATAATGCCCCGATATCAAGACCCGTTCACTATGTGAACAATAACGATTAAATCAATCCAATTCCCATAACCCAAAACATTCATTTAAATCAAATCATAACCAAAAAACCAAATCCCATATCTGGTTCATAGACGATAATGACTAGTTGATCAAACAAATTCATTGAAGCTGTTAACAGAACTGAAGAAAAAGGATTCTGGAAAAATTTCTAGAAAACCTTGAAGTTCCTACATAAATGGAACTAAATATTCATTGAATACAACTCAAAATTACACTCAGATCGATTATTACAGATCTAAAAAAAAAAAAACTAAAAGAAAAATTAAAAGAAATGAACATTTAAAAAAAAAAAAAACTATTGTTTCCTCCTAAAAATGGCGGCTCCTTAGCCTTTCTCCGTATATCTCTCCTTGATTATGCCCTAAATATCTTTATTTAGAAGCTCTAAATGTCAGGGCCCTAAATTCCAAGTTGATTTATGGTTTCGTGTAGGCTTAATTATGTTCTTTTATCACAACAAAGTTTGTCTATGCCGTAAATATCAGTTCGCCTATGTAGTTTTTTGCCCTTGATACTTCATTGTCACAACAAAGTTTCGCAATGTCATGACATACTTGCAGCTTCTATGTCTTCATGCATTGTTGTTAGTTTGTCGCAACATTATTGACTAGCATTCTTCTTGAGTTATTGTCGCGACAAAATTTTCTAATGCCACGACAAAGTTTCAACATATGCTTAAGTTTTCTCCTCCATAATTGTCATGACAATAAAAGGAGTATCGTGACATTGTTCTTTATCCTTGTCTCAAATTATGTCTCGACAAACCTTGGAAATGTCCAGCTCACTTCTTTTTGCAATTGTCATGACATAGGTTTTTGATGTCGCAACATAATTTCCATGCCTTGCACTTTTGATCTTTGAACGATTTGTCGAGCCATAAGGTTAAGCTGCCGCGAGACACTTTGAATCCTCTGCCTTCTATTTTGTCTCGACAATAAATTTTTATGTCGCGACATTCTTTCCCTGTGTCCTTAGGGTCCCTCTAAAACTTTGTCGCGACATAACTTTAAAATGTCGCAAAATTCTCTCAACTGTTTTCTATCTTAACTAGGTTACGACATAACTTAAGAATAACAAACACTTTCTGCCTTGTTCAAAAAATATGTCTCGACATATTTTTTAAATGTCGCAACATACTTTTAACTCTTCTGCTATGTAGCTATGTCGCGACAGGCTTTGGAAGTGTCACGACATACTTCAGTGGTCTTCTCAGGTAGTGTCTTCAATTTGTGTCGCGACATAGCTTCTGATTGTTGTGACAAACTTCTGCTGGCTACATTGAACATTTGTCGCAACACTGCTGACACTGTTTCAACAATTTTCACTATGCTTTAGCCATTTTTGCTGCTTTTCTTGCTTGTTTTTTGTTTTTTTTCTCCAAATTCCTACAAAACACAAATTTGGGTGAAGACTCCATAATTTGGCATTATTTTGGACTTTAAGGTAGAAAATATTCATGAAAAATGGGCTTAGTACCAGACAGAGTTTTAGACTCCATCAAACACCCCTCTAACTTAAAAATTTTGCTTGTCCCCAAGCAAATAAAAGAATCATTGTTTGTCCTCAAACAATTCAGAAATAATTTTAAGGACATTTTTCTTTTTCTATCATCTTTTCCAACAAAACAACAAACTAAATTGATTAAAAGTCATTGCAATATCATTTCCAAGTAAGATTTATTCCATAAATCTTAAAATTTTAAATTCAGATTATATAATGAAGTAGATAATTCATAGAATGAAAACAATACGGTTCTTGATTTCAAGTAGTAGTGTATATTCCTCCTTTCAGAACTAATTTGGCAAGATTAGTAACCTATGAGATATATATTGTTAAGAATGGAAGTCTCAAAGTGACTAAGGTCCCAAAGGCTTGTTAGTCATATTATTCTCCACTAATTTAGGCACGTCACCACCTTCAAGATCAAATAGGTCTTCTAGGCTTGTCATATATATATATATATATATATATATATATATATTTATTATTATTATTTTTTTCTAAAATGATCCTCTCAACACCCCTAAACTTGGTCTAGTGCACTTTTCTGCATTTTCTTCTCTACGACTTTTTCTTTTCCACTACCATTTTCACTTTAGTTACTTAATTTAGAAGCTCTTTTCTTTTCCGTTTGTTCAAGGTTTTAGGAAATGGTGCAATGTCATGCCTCCTTAAGCTTTCTACCACCCTTAGCTAGCTTTTAGTTAGTAACTCCCATACCAGTTGGAATTAGGGTACTAGGTGTAGAACACCCCTAAGAATTTAATGGCTCAAGGGAGGAAGGCTACAAGGAAAAACACATTCCCCCTTGAAACTGTCATTCTTTTTTAGCTTCTCAATTTTCTATTATGCACCTCCCTTAGTACATCTTGACTCAGGTAATCATCTTTTCACATCCCTAAGTCTGATCCTTCTAAAAAAAATAACTTCCCCAAACTTATTCTCTTGATCATTTTTTGTATTCAAATCTTTCAAAGGTGACGGCTCGTGGCCGCATTCGACTCGACCCGGAGACTAAAACCCGATCCTAGAAGGTCCTCTTCGAATCCAATTTTTTCTTTTTCAAGAAAAACACATTTCTAATGCTCATTTTATAAATGATATTTATCTTTATGAAAATATATTTGTATATACTAATTCAACTTAAATGGGGCCCATCATTTTGTTTGCAATACATATTTTCCATTAAAAATGGCATTACATACCCATTGGTCCATTTACCACCTTTAAACATTACGACATTATAAGCTAATACCAAAATATTTACAAAACAAAATCAGAGTTTGTACAAAAAGTGTCAAATATATTTCATGAATGCATGGTCGGAGCTTTACTTCAACTTCGTGAGGCCTTGACGTTGAATCTTAATCGTCGTGGTCTTTTCCTTCGTACTTGTTCATTCGGTACTTGCACGATGATAAAACAACACGCTAAGCATTTTCATGCCTAGTGGTTCTATACAGTTCTCTCTTCATTTCAGTTTAAGTAAATCATGCATTTTTCTAAATCAATGGCTTGGATAATTTTTCAATGACCAATATGGTACAATACATATATGTATATTTTCATTTCGTATACATTCAAATTACAATTCACCCAATACTTAATCATGCGCTTCATGTGCAATAAATCATTCTGAATGGCAAATCACATTTCATATTTTCTTATCATTTGACTTGCCTTAAACAAATTTAACCTATGCTTTCAATGCATAGAATAACGGAATCACCGACATGGTCCCGCTAGGTTGTAGGCTTCTGTGATAAAAATTTTGTTTTATGTGTTAGTACAAATTCCGCACAGAGGTCGCTAACTATTAAAAATCCACCCAGAACACTACCAATACTATCCTCGGGCTGGCTATGGATCGAAGTGACACATTTATTAGACGTTTGCTTCGCAAAGATTGTTAATTTGACCCTTATCGTATACCAATCTATCTCAACTCGGAATTTATTAGTTAATATTTTGCTAAGGGCGCTTCAAATCATTCATAAAGACTATGTTAGTGTATATACATTTATATCCAAATACTGTTTCCAATACTCATGCACCTTTTCATGTGCAATCCATTTCACAACTGGGCCAGGGAGCAAAACCAATACGAGAATTTATCGTAATCATTTCAATAAATCCACTTATTTCATAATCCTTCAAAAACATTTTAGAAATAAAGAGAGAAGTGGAGAACAAACTAATTCATTTATGGCTCAAACGATAATACATGCATATTCTTATAAAACCTTTTAGATTTAGTTTGTCAAACAAAACACAAAACGGAAACAAGGCAAGAAGTGTGAAGAACAAACCCAAAAAGGTTGTAGCTCTTCGATTTCTATCCAAAGAATCCTATTCTTGGGTCAAGATTCCTCATCACCAACCCCTAATCCATCGTAAATATGTCACAATCAAAGAACAACCCAAGAAGAAAAAAAAATCAGTTGTGCATTCTAGGATTTTTGGTTAGGGTTGATGTCTAAACAATATACCTTCACTTGCAAACTTTTCTAGGGACACATGAGACATTTTTTGCTCATGATTCTTTAAGGAAATGATAGCTCTATGAGTCTATTTTCATTAGGAATTGGAATCATCTCATTTGGATCACCCAAACTCATGTTACGGCATTGTAATGCCAAACTGGTGTGTATGCCCAACTCACTCTATTACCTACTGTTATTCTTGATTTCAGGGGTCTTAAAACCATAAATTGGTAACTATTCCTTCTACTAATTTGAAGCTATGGTTCTAAGGTTTCTTCTTCAATCGGAATCATCCAATTTGGATCACCAAAACTAAAGTTATTGCATTTTACATCTAGACCACTCTAATTTGCAAAACAAAATCAGATTGTTCTTGCACATATCTCCACTTTGACAGATTTCTGGGCACTTTGGGGTTATAAATTGCATACACTTCCTTCAATTAAATTATTCCCCTTGAAGTCTAGGTTACCCATAATTTTGAATCACTCAATTGGGATGAGTGAAACTCAACTTACGTCAAAAATACCACAACTACACCCAAAACAAATTATACAAGTCAGCTACCCAAAACTCACCTTTAAGACCATATTCTGGAGCCTTAGAGCTACAATTTGCTCCTGGTCCCTCCTATAAATTTTTAGCTCTATCGGGTATAGTTCTGTACCAACTAGAATCACTCAATTTGAAAGATTATAACTTAACTTGTAGCCAAAACAAAAACAGGGGTTTTGAAATTTTTTTTGACAACAACTCCTTTGAAACTTCATCATTTCCTTTATAAAAAAATTCCTCAAAACCAATCCAACCCAATCAAAAATTTGCAAAATGACCTCAAACTAAACTAAAACCATCCAATAACACTTTACACAAAGCTAGGGTTTTTCTCCAAACCCAAACATAAGAAAAGAGGGGTTTTAGTTAGGTTTCCATACCTTAATCTCATGCTTCCTTTCTTCTTCTTAAACTAAGCTTCGATCTCTACAAGATGCAGAGAAAAACAATTCAAGGAATCAGCTTTCCCCATTACCGTGGTCTCTTCCCTTGTGCAAATAATAAACCTCCTCATTTACAAGACCACTTTTGGTATTTTCTCTTTACAAGATTAAGGCCTTGTTTGGCCTTCACTTTTAATTAAGGTTTTTCCCATTTTTGCTTTCTGGTCCTTCATTCCTATTTCATTTACACTTCAACTTAACCCATTATTCCACTTTGGCATATTGACTTCTTTATTTATGACCTTTGGGTCCTTAATTGGTAAATTTCTAATTTACCCTTATTTCTTGAATTAATTTTTTTTATCAATTTAAACGCCGTAAAAATACAATTTAATTTATTTTATACTCCAAAAATACGTTATCAAACTGTTAGTATTTTAGGCGTTATATCTAGTTTGGGCACATAGTTAGAGGTTATGTACTAAAGGATCATATTTTTGGTATGTTTAAGGTTTTTCTTTTGGCTTAGATGATGAAATTGGCATTAGGTTCAAAAAAGGTACTAAGGTATATGCATATATAGACATATGCATATCCAAGGGTAAGTTTTGAAAGGCGCAACAGTAAAAGGATGGCCTAAATCATTTCCTGTTGGTTGTGATGCCTAGGATTTCGCCTTGAATAATAATATAACAAGTTCTAGGACACTTTGAAGAATAAATCATGATGAATCCCATAAGGTGTTCCTAACCCAAGCATAAATAGTCTTTCAAGGTACTAATGACAAATGTGCATAATTTTTAGTCATCTTAAACTATACTGTTTAAGCAAATTAGAATAATCGGTTTAATCAGTAATTTCATTCTTCAAGATTCTGGAATTTCAGCCTATTTGTCATTTACATCACAACTTCCTAATCCCTTAAAGCTCCTTTTGCCCACTTCATCCACCATGATTTTCTTTATTAAAGGAGAAAAACTAAAAACTCTACAAATAGTAAAACTGGGTGGCTGAAAGTTTTTGAACCTATTTGAAAAAAATAAAATAAATAACTCCCCCAAACTTAAAGCATGGATCATCTTGAAATCAGTAAATTAAGAATTGAAAACTCCCTTGGATGATCAATTCTGCACCATTGAATTTGGGTTGGAGTTTAGTCTTGATAAATCCCTCAATAGATTAAGCTTCAACACCCTGAAAAACAAAAACAAAAACATTAAAAATAAAAATCAAACTACTATTCTAACTTAATTGGCAACTAAATCAATCTGACACAAACCCTGCTCTCTGTAAAACAATTTCTTCATCTTGTCAACATGAAGACACTTCTCCATCTTAGAATATAATATAGCTCAAAATCCAACTTCTTCGATGGGGAAAGAGTTGCATTTAATTCAATTCTTAAGAGTTTCTGCTTACAAGTCTCGGTGTCAGCCTTTAAAATTTTGAAGTGAGCTCTCTATCCTCTTGCAGTAATTCTTTTCTTCATCAGTCAATTGTATGCTTTGGTGGATATTGAACTTCACTTTTTCCTTACCCACTAGTAAGGTCACCTCCCCATATTCTCTATCAATCCATGCTTGACTAAGGGCATTGAAAGGTCTTCTTTAGTTGAGGCTTGATTGTCCTCTTCCCTACCCAAAGTTACAAGGTCTATGGGGAGATTAAACTTATCAATCCTAACTAAAACATTTTGAAATTTGATTTGTTGATGTTGCTCTTCACCTTTCCTCTTTTCCATTATTAGCTCCACCTCATTTGCATATTCGATATTTTTCTCTTCAACTATAGTTGGGTATAAATTTTCCTCCTTAATTCTTAAAATCATGTTGTTACAGTCTCTTTTGTCATTCTTCATCTCATTCCGTAAGGCATCAATCAGCTCTTCTTTAGAAGAAGGCTGTTGGATTTTTTCTTGACGTATGTAACTTGAGCTTTCTCCAGTGTAGTTAGGATACTGAGGTTCTCTTTGATTAAGGAGTTGTGTGAGAGCTTCCATTTTTCTCTCAAGTGCAGATTGGCACTTCTCCACCAGTTTGCTGCTCATCTGTACTTAGCACCTAGCAGACAAATACAAAATAAAAGAAAAACAAACTAAAGTATACAAAATTCAAAAAATAAATGGTAGACCAAGAAAAGAAAAAAAAGAAAAGAAAATTGTTAATGCTCAAATTAGCAATTCCCTTTTTTGTTGGAATATTGATCTATGAACCTCTTGCTTCGATCCTCGGCAACGGCACCAAAAACTTGTTGATAACTAAAACATGTATGATCCACCAAATTTCTGACACTACTACCAAGAATTATTTAGTCACCGACAAAGGTGCCAAAAACTTGTTGATGACCAAATTATGTATGATCCACTCAAATTTAACATCAAAACAAGAACTATTCATTCCCGCAATGAAAGACTAAAGACATGATTTGACCAATTTTATTTATAAATAATTAAATCTATTATTGTGTGTTCATTATTGAATATCTAACAAATGTCGCTTGCCTAGAAAGCACCTTATCACTGTTTTTGGGACCGAACTACTTTGCTGTTGGTTTTTCTCTCTTTTTTAAACAAAATTAAAATGGAGACTGTTCTAAATAAATCGCTGCAAGTGCACAGGTTGTACAAGTAATAAAATGGACAATTAAGTCCAAGTTATCGTTAACATAAAGGTTGATAAGAAAATCTATAGATCAACTACCCCTACTACTCAAGGTCATCACTATTTGAACTTCTAAGTTTCTAAAGATGGAAATCAAACTAAAACATAAATGTAGAAACTGAAATAACAAATTGAAAATAGTAAAAATCTACTGAAATAACATATTTGCTGAGATGTAATGCAAACTGGGAGTGGGATCAGTGTTCTAATCATCGATTTGCAGCAAGTTCTTTAAAACATATTTGTTATGGGTTTTGAATCTTGAAATTGTTAAAGAGCAAGGTAGTATAGCCTTGGAATGCTTCTTGACACTATACATTTCACTATCTAACACACCACATTCCATTTCAGGACAAATGGGTCTAAATAGCTACTTGTAAAATCTGACCCTCTTTAAGATTTAGTTGTTTTTCCTTTCCAAATACTTCTCAAACTACTTTGTAATTAAAGTCCATAATTTACAGATGTGATAGCAAGTGAGTGTGTGAAAGTTAAGTAAAAATGCAGGCCCATACGCGCAAGTATACACATCGAGTTCATGTAGTATAGTGGCTCGTCAAATGTCGTTCCCACGAAGATAATATTTGGATCTAGTCTTATAATGAATTATAACTAATTAACTAATTTAAGGAAAGCCTAATATTCAAATTTTGATTCAAAGTAATGATCAGAAAGCTAGGGTTTTGCCGTCACCTACCACACCTGATGGATTTTTAAACTAGATAGCGTATTTATTTAATATTTCATATGATTTATGTGAGCGGGTTGATCGTGCCTACAAAAGATTCTCTCTCTCGATATATCTGCCTATCTCTCACGGGTAAGGGTGTGTGCATCTCTCACTTCGACCCGAGATGCATAAATGCGAACCACAGTGCTCTGGCCTGTGAATCGTGGTATCTCCATTCACTGATTGACCAAGTGTTGCTTTACCCATGTCCACACATGAGTCATCTTCTCGATTTGGACTCCCCAGCAATAGCATACCACAATTGGCCAAATAATAACATGTGATTAAATTCAGGAGTAAAGCAACCACAAATTCATACAAATATTAAATAAACCACAATTAATGTATTAATCCATAATGATTTTCATAGTGATTAATGTTGACAAAACCCTAGAGAGAAAAGTTAGTTCATAGTGATTTTCATTGATTTGAGCGATTTTTAGCATCAAACGAATCAAGAAAAATACTAGGAAAGCGTCTTTTATTTTATCTCTTGGAATTTGTCTCAGCCCGAATCCTCCCTGTATCAGCTGTCTCTCTCTTCAATTTTCCTTTGAATCCCCCCTTTTGCCTCGAAAATGCTTATCTTTTATATCTTGGGATCAGATTTATCATTCAGTAAGAATTCTAGAGTTTTTTATGCTCCCAAATGCCCAAAAGAAAACCCGCTCACCTTGTGAGGTGCTACGCCGTGGCGTACAGGAGCTCTTGCACTCTTCCGCCTGGCGGTTCGCTCTACGACGTAGCACCTCCATATTTGCTCTGAAGAGTACACACACTTAGCGTGGAATGCTTTTCATTTCCCTTTGTGCAGAGGCTCCACATCACATCTCAATTTGTTCTCTGCTTCGGGTCTTTTCTTCTATTGGTTAGCTTCCTTTTTTATTCTTATATCGTCGTGTCCTATAAAACATTATAATATGGAGGATTAGCGCAATATTAGTGAATATGAATGTGAATCATGCAATCGAGTTATAAAAACACATAAATTTTCTGCAATCTCTTACACCATTCACTCGATAGCACCCATTTCATTTCTTATACATCTAAATAGAATAATTAACCAGATACAAGAATAAAGAGTAAGTAACACTGATGATATAGGTCCAGTACACATGATACCAACAAGAAGGGGTCAACATGAACCAATTCATTAGATCTAAGGACTACCTACGTTTGTTCAACTTTCAAGAATCTACACTGAGTCGGTCTCAATTGACAAAGCAGGTCAACCCGCTTTTTAGTGCTCAATAACCTTTCCCAAGGAGTCTATAGTGCGGTTGGAGTGTGATCTCCAATGTATAGCTTGACTTCAGTACCCCCAAACTTGAATTTAACTTGCCTATTTGGAATAGCTTAACACAGAAGGATGAGAACGGACCAATTTATTCCTTCAATCCTAAGGATTAACTCTAAGATGAAATTGGAAGAGCACTAGTTCCAAGAAGTTTTAGGTGAGGGTTCCTGTAGTGGGGATCCATTGGTGACTCCCCACTAGTTAGTTAAGAGCACCGGGCATTCAGTTCCCCTCGAACTTTACCCCGAACACTCAACCAAACCTCGAGGCCTTAGAGTGTGGAAATCATCGATCCTCTGTCCCATGTAGCAAGCAGTGAAGTCAATGGCTCCCAGCCAGTTGGCCCAGGGAATTAGGCTTTGAAATGCCCCTCAGACTATGCCTGAAATTCCGATTGGATGATCCACTTATTCCAAACCATAAGCTTTTTTTGGCATTTTATTTATTTATTTATTTTTTAAAGATTTGGGGCTCAAAGGCAATCCTCTTTTTCTAAGGTGTTTAAAGTTTCCAAGGTTCGTATAACTCTTGTATGGTGAGTCCGGAGTCTAGGCATACCCCGAACATCACGTGTGTGTGTGTGCGATAGCTTACTTCGGGAAATGGTTTCTTGAGATCTAAAAGGGGTGGCCAGACATGGTCATTCTCAACTTTTTACAATGCAGTCCCGATCGTCAAACAACCTTGGATTTCCATATTTACTTGAAACATAGTCATTTTGCGATTACTATGACTCCCCTTTTTGCAATCATGGCAAAGACTAAAGCTGAGAACAATTAATACCAAATCCAAAAACTACCATATCATAATAGTACCCAACGCAAACATACTAGTACATAATGAACAAAACTCGGTCTTTAAGCATGCTAAAAAAAAATAAAACTAACAAAAATTAGACCTAAAACACGCCTAAAACATGTAGAAAAAAAATTAAAAAATAAGTAAAAATAAAACTAAGCCAACTCACACCCTTGACATACACCCCAGGCCAGCTTTGACGAGTGGCCTCAATGACAGAAAGGAAATAAGTGTATAGAGATACATCCCAGAGAATCACTACGGTGATAGTTGCGGTGGAGGTAGCGGTGGCGAAGTGTGAAAATAGAGGAGCTGAGCCAACTGCTGCATGATATTGTCCTTGATGGCCATCTCGGCCCTGATGGCGTCCATATCCTGACCCAAGGCAACATGGTGCTCCTGAGACTCATCCTAATATGCGTCAAACCGCGTGGTGAGCGCATGAATCTAGTATGCCAGGGACCGAGTCGAACTGGAGGGGACCTCAAGGTCGCCGTCCTCGGGATCGCTAACCGCTCAAAGTGCTTGTTGAAACGACGTCGTCGACTTCCTCTGCAGATCGCGAGGCTGCGAACCGCGCCCGAGCGGTGGTATGGGTAGGCGCTACTGCACGTCTTCCTCGAGGTCAAATCGGGACCTCGGCCCGGTCGGCATGCGAGTAATCAATGAGGGGAGGATCAGGGCCTTGGTTCATCTCCCTTAGGTCGACTCAATCAACCCCCTCTCGATGACGGACCCGATATCAAACTAGAAGCCTTGGGTAATGGCGTAGAGGAGGATCGTCTTGTCCTTCATGACTGTGCTAAGGTGTAAGGTAGACTTGATTTTTACGTATAAAAAATTGTACCAGACCTTAGCCACCGTGGTATCGAAATTGTGGAATCTCCCGGCCCGATGGATTTGGCATTTCCACGCTACAGCCTTGGTGAGCTTCTGCATCAAGCGCTCACAATGTGTGTCTACAAATAATGCTCTATATTCCGCATTGTCATCATCTAGCAAGCGGTAAATCCGGTTGATGGCTTGGGTACAAAACTCAACCCACTTACTCGGGTGTGAAAGCTTGATGGGGCTGATTAAGATACCCAAAGTGCTATTTGAACCTATTTTTAATAGGTTTTGGCATCTGTTGTATAATTACTTAATTGACATGTTAGGGTCCCTATTGTACTTTTGATCGCGTTCCGGGGTTGTTTTTTAAGTTTTTGCAGAAATTGGAAGCCAAATCGTCGTGTCAATCCAATCATAACAAAGTCGGGTTGATTTCCATCAATTTCATATTGTTTTCTATCAATTTCCGTAAGCCGAGAATGAAGAATATCAAAGCAAGAAGAAATGGAATACTGCAACATGAATAGTAGCATCAAAGAGCAATGGAACAGTAGCCAACAGTGATGAACAGGAGGAAAAATTCGCTACAAAGATTTGGAAGAAGTGCTACATAAGCGAATTTTCACTACATGTGAATTTTAAGCTATGCGAAATTTTCTTCTTGTAGTGAAGAACTCAGCTAAGTAAGCGGCCCTAGTTTTTGGTTTTTCTCCTTTCTACCCTCATTGTAATTATACTAGTTAGGTTAGATTGGTATTTTCACCTGTTTGTAAGGCTATATAAGCCATTTTGTGAACATTTTGTAACCTAACTTTTAATTCGAAGCATTCTCCAATACGGGCGCCTGTTTTTTGCCCTCATATTCTCTCTTCTCTCTCCTCTTTCTCTCACTTTCTAGGCAACCAAACACACCCTTTGACGATGACAACTCAAAGGATGTTTGGCTAAAATATAAACATTGAAGAGATGGTTGCTAGGATTAGAATGGAGTTTGCATGTTGTTCCCCTGTTTTCACCAGCGACAAGTTTTGACATTTTTGGTTCCCAAATTTTAACTCTAGTTTAGCTCTTTGATGTATTTTCTTTGGCCAATACTTGGCAAGCTTTTAAGGTTCAATGTATTCTTAGCTTTAGATACACTGATATCCATTAGTTGCTATTCTGAGGCCAGCGGCGATAAGTGGGGGTTATATTTTAACTCTAGATGCATCTCAACTGATCAATACTTGGTAATCTTTGGGTTCGTGGATGCTTATTATTGAATCAGAGATTCATTAGTTGTCCTTTACAAATCATTGCCAGGATGGGTCAAGGTGATAGATTTTCAACTTTCCGGAACCACTTAAATGCTAAATAAATGCTTTCTATCAAAAGGAAAATTATTAGGGTTTAGTTTTTAAAGTTAAATGAAGATTCGGTTCGAGAATTGACTATAGGTCATCCTCCCCAACGCGAGGAAATGAACCCGAGGACCTCTTTGTAACCCTATCAACCCAACCTAGCAGCCCAACACTTCAAGGATTTCTTTTTACACTTTATTTTAGTTTATTTCATTTTATTTTCAATTTCCACAACATCAACTCCACACACTTTTTACACCAAATCCTAAATTCAAAACAAATTCACCATTTTGAGCCTCTTGCCAAATCATTTGGTGCGAAGAAAACCCATTGATTCGTGCACGATGGGACTTATAAGGAATCAACAAAATTTGTATCCTAGGTGTCCTGCGCCGTAGCGAGGGTGCTGCGATATGCGGTCTAGGGTCGAACACGGGGGATGGGTTTTCTTCGTGGAAATGAGAAGTGCGGATTGGAGTTGAAAATGTATTTCTCTTTGGATTTTAGGTTTTTGTTCAAAAGAACGATGGGTTGGATGGTTTGTAAGCGCATATAAATTAAAGGAAAATTTAGAAAGAAGACTCATTAAAGTCTTGGGATATGGATGGATTTAGAGTGTTCGTGCCTGGAGTTGTTTTCAGTTGGGGATGACGACCACCATAGTGAACACCTGCCGGACTCATAATTGGCACTAAAACCCTAAACCTAAATTACTCCCTCATGAGATATGGCATTCAATGAGCATTCAAGTCCCTAACAGTGTGCATATGGCCTCAAAGAGGCAACCTACGACAACTAATAGGAGACAACTAAGTGGATGACAGTGGATCTAAGATTAAGCAACCACTGTAACCACAAAGCTTGCCAAATACACATTGGCGAGGCTGGATCTAGGAGGTTTCAACCTAGGGTGAGATGCAGGGAGCTTAAATGCTCATAAATGCAGTGTGATAAATGAGAGGGCATGAAAACTTACCTCGAGCCTCCGCGGTGACCCTCCTCTTCCAAAGGAAAGGGCTTTAGCCAAGAAGCATACCTTGGTTTGTCATTACCAAGAGTATGTTTGGTTCTTAGAAAAATGAAAGAAAATGAAGAGAGAGAAAGAGAAGCGGGAGAAGCTGGAAAAGCAAAAACACTTTATGGCTGAAAAATTGATTGAGACTCCTGGGTTGATACGATCTGAGAGGCTTATATGGCCTTACAAAATGTGTGAAATACCAAAATAACCAATATAATAAAGATTACATTGAGGGACAAAATGGGAATTATACAGTAGGTGTTTGGATTAAAATGAGGAGAGGCAGCAATTTCTCTATCATAATAAATTTCGCTATCCGGTGAAATTTAGCTATGATAAGCGAAATTTAAACATCATATACTTAATCGAGCATAGCGAATTTCAAATTTTTGCTATGCATAGTAATTTTCGTTATGATAGCGAATTTTTCGCTAGCGATACGCTATCATAGCGAAAGCGTGCATAGAGAATTTCGCGAGGATTCGCGAGAAATTTTGTATGGTTGCGAAATTACCCCGCAATCCTTACTTGAGGGGCCCTAAGCTTATGCCATAGCGAAAATCCTGCACTCACTGCGTACTTGCATCAAGTTCGACCTCCATTTCTTGAGTTCCACTTGACATTTTCTTCTCAGCTTCGGCTCGATGCAATGCATCGAGAAATTCATACGAACTTGGCATATGGCTTTGAATTTCGGCTTGGATTCATCGTGTTCGGCTACATCCCTCGATCCGGTCGAATATGGAGAAGTGTTTGGCACATAAACTACCAAAACACCTACAAAATCTTGCATTAACACATTAGGGACATCAATATGCCAGTTGGGTTATTTGGAATGATTAGTACCTAAAAAGTACCTAAAACCTACGATGAATAGGCCTCAATAGAGCACTTTTTAAGCACTAATCACACCCCCCAACCTACACATTGCTAGTCCCTTAGCAATGAAAACACACAACCAAGAAAAATGGAGAACAT
Source organism: Tetrastigma voinierianum (assembly GCA_016808115.1). NCBI lineage: Eukaryota > Viridiplantae > Streptophyta > Magnoliopsida > Vitales > Vitaceae > Tetrastigma > Tetrastigma voinierianum. The sequence continues at coordinate 383,979 of JAEQBH010002808.1, forward strand.
GCAGATGTACAAAAAGTGTGGGTATAGGTAATGCTCTAGCTTCAGTGTCAAAGGTTGGAGCCCGCATTAAAATCGGTTTGAGAGGCGCATGCCATACGGTCGATTCTTTGAGGGGCGGTTTTCACCCCGAGAATCAACACGAAGCTTCCATCGAGTGCTAAGTGTATAAGGGATCGGTTGCATCAATAAAATAACTTAGGTACATATACCCCCTCCCCAGCTAGCTACTGCTAATGCCTTAGAAGGGTGACCAACCAAAATAGAATCGATTCCACTCTTATTTCATACCTCTTCTAAAGTAGTGTACGATGAAATGCTGAGAATTCAACCTCACCAAAGTCCATATAACGAGGATCCACCGATGACTCCCAACCAACTAAGGTTTAGGGCATCAAGCCAAAAGGATCTCTCGACTACAAACTCTGGGCTTCACCAGGACTCGAAATGATTTTGAATTTTAGCACCTACAGCTACGCTAAACTCACCCATACACGCATTATGGCGAGCACTAAATCGGTGGCTCCCAGGCTCGGTTGGTTAGGCACCGGGCTTTAAAGGCTTCGCCATATACCCCTCGGGCCCAGATGCTTCCGGTTTTCGGGGCCCGGGCGTCGCGGCAGCAGGCTCACTCTTTTCTTTTTCTTTTTTTCTTTTTCTTTTTTTTGTTTTCTTTTTTGAGACATATTGGTCTTAACATAGGGAGCGCAACTGGCTACGAGGTGGTCACTAAACTAAGGCTAGTTTTGCTAAGTAAAAGAAGGGGGTCGGCTTGGCTCTTTTAGCCTATTAATGGCCGAGTGTGCCTTTGTGTGTGGCTGGCTCGATTGGAAGAGAAGGCGAACACCGGGGGACTTCTGTGATAATGAATTAGATAAGTATGGAACTAGGCTAACAAAACACAATAACATCTGATGCTCCCGATTTTTCAAATTTTGGAAGAGACAAAACCACAAAAATATGAAATGAAAATGGTTACAAAGTGCGAGAGAAAAATGTAGGCATTGTGGTATGTTCTACGTCGATGTATTTCACAAAATTATCAACTTTTCAAAAGGAAGCGTATTGGTACCTCGATAGAAGATGAAGCGAGCGGTTTGAACCAAGGAAGGAATGGCATGGTTGAGCGATTACTGCACTACACTACAATGCGGGAGGAAAATGAGATTCACCTGCCTTTTCAGCTCACGCAACATTTCAAAACCAAAAATTGTGATAAGATAAGCTTGTAAATGCGAAAATATTTGAAAAGAAATGTAACATCCCGAAATATACCCTAGCAGTTTTCGGACTTGTTTAGGGTATATTAAAAGTTAAATATGAATTTTCGGAAAATAAAATGAGGGACCCGGAAAGTTTACAAGATACAAGGGCAATCTTGTAATTTATTAAAAAGGATATGAAAGTCATAAAAGAGGAAAGATGAGGGGTTAAACTAGAATATGCATAAGTTGATTTTCAAAAAGGGAAGAATTTGGGGACCAAGATGCAATTATAGAAACTTAAAGCAAAAATGGATTTTTACTTGGCCAAACATGGCCTTAGCAAATATGGGATTTAAAGACCCAATTTGGTCTCATTTTGGGGACCAAAAACCGTGAGAGAGAGAAGAGCAAAAAGAAAGAGAAGAAGAAGAAGAAGAAGAGGAAGAGGAAGGAAGGAGAGATCAAACTGACAAGGTATGGAACTACTAACCTTGAGTATGGATCTAACCTTGGATATGAACTCTATTATGAATCACATGGATTTTTGTATGCAAAGTTCTAGAGAGGTTTTATGAGTTCCAAATCTGAGGGTTTTGTTAGGATTTCTTCCTAATCAAAGATTTATTGAAGGTAGGGTTGGAAAATACTCTAAAATCCTGAAAGTAGAAGTCCTCTCTTTGAGATTGGATTCATGGTTAAATATTAAGCAATTGAGTTAGGTTTAGAGTAAACCCTAACAAATCCTTGAGTTTAGCTTGTGTGTAGGTTAAGACCCATATTGAAATGATTTTGGGAGAAATTCATGAAGGTTTGAAAGAAGATAGAAATGAAAGATGAATTGAATAGAAAAGAATTTCAAGGTGAATTGGAATGGTTTTGAGGTGTGTAGGAAGTGTGGGAGTGATCCGTGAATTAAAGTGAAGGAAAAATGTGAAAACTTACCCATTACGGGCACTTTCGGAGGATTCTACCAGTAGGACTTAAGTTCTACGGTAGGACTGATTAGTCATTTTGGCCAAGTCCTACCGGTAAGTTAAGTCCTACCGGTAGGACTTGTTCTAATTTTCTGTTCTGACCAGTTTTCGTATTACCCCAGCCATAACTTCCTCATTTCTTATCCGATTTGAGTGATTCAAGTGGCTACGTAAAATAGACTTCAAAGAGAACCAAACTTAAAGAGAAGGCATCGTCAAATTCTGATCCTAAGTGATCTAAAAATTCACTCAAAGTGGAGCCATGTGCAAGAAAAATTTCTGCATCAGCTTTGGACATAGTGTAGTCCGGGTTGTTTCGGACGTAACTTGAGTTTCGGTGCTCCGAATCGGGTGATTCCAGTTGGAATAGAACCCTTAGCACCTTAGATTTAAATGAGTATAAGGACATAGTGTCAAAATATGAAGTTAAGACCTCGGAAAAAATGAAGTAGCCTAACTGTCACTAGAAAAAAATCGGTAAAATGACTAGTTGGCATGAAAATGCCATAACTTTAATTTGGATGATCCGATTGGATTGATTCCAATTCCTAAGTAAAATAGATTCATAAAAGAATGAGAATATATGAATGAGGTGTGATCTCATAGACATCATACTTCACAAGAATATGAAGTGCCATATGTAATAGGCATGAAACAAGGAAAAAGTAGAAAATGAAAAATGTAAAGATGTGTTCATGAAGCATGAAAATGATTATGGAAAATGAAAATGAAAACGAATTGGAACATGATTGTGAACATGCGAGGCAATACGTCATGAACACATAATGTGGTTAAGTGATATATGATTATTATCACATATAACGGAAAAATGATAACAAATAAACAGTATCGTAAATGGGTATATGAATGAGTATACGTGATTGAATATGTGAATGAGTAATTTATGAATAAGTATACATGAATGAGTATCGTGAATGAATATGTAAATGAGCATATGAAATGTGTACATAGGTGGAAACCATATCTTTGAAAAGATATCTGAAAGTGATATTAAATTGAAATGTGATTATGATCGGTTATGAATGTTAATTGTAGAAATATATATATATATGTATATATATATTGATTTGAATGATTGTTATTCGATATCTGTCTGCGTATGCATGTGTGCATGTATTTAGTCGATAAAGCGGGAAATGCGCATAAAAGTAAATTGATTTGAAATGAATCATTGAATGACCGACATGACGGGATTCTGGCGGGTCGTCATGAAGGTAGCGTATTTGTCTAATGCGAGAAATCCGCATTGCTCTTGAGATAGCCGGACATGGCGGAGTTCACGGCGAATGTCGGTGATGTGGAAACTACATAGTCATATGTGAGACGGTAATATTGATTGTGAAACCACATTACTCTTGAATGATGACAAGCGGTAGATTCTGAGCTGAATGCATCGTGGATCCCGAATTCTATAGTTATATGTGGAATCCTGAAACCCGAACAACGAATCGATGTAATCTGAAATCACATTGCTCTTGAATGACGGACTTAACGGGTTCACCAGCGAATCACATCGTGAGCGTCGGAGTCTTTATAGCCATATGTGAAATGGTAATTGTTAAATGGAAATCATTGCTCTCAGGATGTGAAACGGGGACGGGATTCACCAGCGAATGCGGCCGTGAATGTCAGGTGTATAGTCATATGAGGCGGTAATGAATGTGAGCCACATTACCCTGCGAATGACAAGCGAGGCGAGGATTCTGGCCAGATACATCGTGGATGTAAATTCTATAGCTATATGTGGAATCCTGGCAGAACAATAAACGATGTTGTAAAAGTGTATTTGTATAGGTATCTTTTACATTACAGGACATAGTAAAAAGACATCATTTTGTAAATGCATTTTTGTTGAATGTAAATGTTAAGTCTTTTGAAATTATAAGTGTTTATGGGATTGCGAAAAGAAGTGCTTCGATTAATTAAAAGATGCAGAAATAGAATAACATAAACGAAATGTCTTGGAAAGATAATTGAAAATGTCGAGAATGCCAGGACTCGGTGGGATCATAGCAAGACCGAGTCGGGGGGGATTAGTCATGACCTTTGAAAGAAAAAAATTTAATAAGGCGAAATAAATGTTTTTTGATTGAAAGCGTCGAATGCTTAGGGCTCCAGCTTGGATCCGCCAATCGGGTCAAGTAGGGGATTCGGGTCGCGACACTTTTGAAAATGAAAAGTAATAAAACGAAAACTAAAATGATTTAGCGGGCATCCCAGATCACGAAATGTAATTTCAAAAGGGAGTTGATTAATAGCTTCGGTCGTGATAATGATAAGAGTCTAATATGAATTGGTATTAGTCTGATTGACGTTGTATGAATTTAATATGACTTGATATGTTTCGATTTACCATTGTATAAGTATAAGTTTGTTTTGAATATGATCTAATATGACATACATGTAGAAGATATGAATTGAAAACTTGTAAGAGACATGATACATGGATGTATCTGAATAAGATATTGATATGGAATCTAAAAGGGCAAAAATCTACATGTATAGATGAGATGAGTTGAGAAGTCACATAAGAATAGACTTGATATGCATAAGTAAAAGTAAAAGATAGTGATGGCGATTTTTTTTTATTGTTCATTACTGTCTATATGTTCCCACTAAGCGTAAAGCTTGCTTGCAGATTCAATCAGGTGTAGATGCGAAAGAGGAGATAAGAAGGACGAGGACATTCCACCGGCCGATGCGGGCCACCTCGAGATAGGTGCTCACAGCCTTGTTCGCGATCTCGATGTTTGTAGTAGATAGGTATATGTATATGTATTTGTTTAAGTACATGGGACTTAGTATATGTGTATAAATTTTAATGGATATCACTCCTGTGGTAGTTCATTTGTAAATATAAATGATTGTTGGTAAAGAAAAAAATAAATAAATAAATAAATAAGGAGTCCCAGTATAGGTTCGCACCGAAACCGGTTGGTTCATACATCGGGTCGGAGGCGGGATCGGGGTGTGACGAAAAATAGGTAAAGTAGTGGCACCACTAAAAACCCAATTAAGACTTAAAATAATATAAAGTAAAATTTCAATAAAAATTTGGAGTGGTCTCCGGTTTCCTGGAACAACTCCCGAGGATTGTGCCAGCCATTGGATCTAAAGGAGGGTCCGGGAGGAGAAGCTCCTCCACGAAACTGATGGTATTGTCTTTGCGGGTGCCTTCATCTTTGAGCTCCTTTGTTTTGGGCAATACGGTCTGCGGTGGCGAGTGGTGTTGTTGTGCGGGATGAATGGTGGATTAACTTCCATTAGCGCTTCATTGTTCTCCATCAGAGCCTTCCTCTTTGTTTGTTAGTATCATGCCTTCCTACCCGTGTGCCACTAAGGCAAACTTCATCGATTTGCTCCTCATCCTCATTTGGTTTTTGCTTGTTTCTCAAGTAAGAAAATGTTGAGCTCGGTGTCATGTTGCCAAATGTGGTATGACCCCATTAGGCAATTGATAATGGCATTTGATGTGGCGAAATGGCCTTCCGATATAATGGGCACTTGATTGAGTGCCCCACGCCTGGGTTACGTGTAGAGAACCACGAAATCCACCGGATAATAGAACTTATCTACTTTTACCAACACATTCTCCACTATCCCTTTTGGTATTTTCACTGAACGATCGGCTAAGGATAGGGTGATGTTAGTTGGTTTCGACTCCCCCGAACCCTAGGCGCACATACACACTAGTACTGAAATAGGTTGACACGGCACAAGTCTAACAGTGCTTTGTGTGGGTTATAATATATTAAAATTGAGATAGTTGGATCTGGATCATGTATTTCACCATTGTCTTGCATTGGATGATGGAGCTAACTTGTTCGAGTTAAGAATGCCTTTTGTCGTACTGACCCCTTTTGATCATACAGAAGATCTTTCAAAAACTTTGCTAAGCGGGGACTTGTTTGATGATGTCAAAGGGGGTATGTTGACCTTCACACTTGTAGGACTTCTAGGATGCTTACTGTTGGGATGCCTTCTTCTTGCTTCTTAGTGCTTGGGGAAATGGAGGTGGCATGCGTAGTTCTTCATTGAGTCCTCCTTCAAGAAAATGTGTTATGGCTCCAATTCTTCACTTCTAGTTTCCTCAACGAGGCTTGGGCATTAGTGATCAACCTCTTTCCACTTCTTAAGGTAATAATAACTTTGACTTCCATCATTTTTGGGGAGGTTCAGCTGGAATAACTCGGTTCATGGACTCCCCTTGGATTTAACGTGGGTGAGAAGGAACCTCCTACACTCTTTACTTGGTGATTTGCCATTCTTGTTATGGATGCCTGCTAGCTGTCAATTATTTGGTTAAGGTTACTTTCCAGCCCATCTATTCTCTTGTTCAAGGATCTTTCTACATTTTCAATTTTTTTGTTCAACTGAGCATTGATGCCTTTTTGCTCCTCCACAAAATTTCCCGCTACCTTGCTTTCAGTTCAAAATGGCTTGCTCAACGAGGGAGAGAAGGTGGGTGCTTGGTGATCTTTGTGAAGTGGGTGGTGAATCTTTGCCTCTTTGTGCTCTGGGGGAGTACATATACAATTGGTTGAGTTTCGGGGAAAGGTTAGGGTGACTCCTCCCGGTTGGGGTTGTAAGTGTTGCCATATGGAGCATTTGTTTGCGGCTTGTTTTTGGCCTTACGTGCATCCCTCGGAATGGGGTTTGGACATGGTTCTCCTGGGTGGTCAGTGGGCTGGCAGTTGAAATAGTTTTGGACCTGTGCATGGCTTTCAATCACTGCCTACACCTCATGGACCCTTTTTCTTTCTAATTCCTCCAATCTTCTAGCCAAGGTAGATACCTTAGCTTTCAGCTCCATATCTTCGGAGAGGGCATACATGCCTCCTCTTTGGTTCATTGGTGGCTTGAATATGTCTGCTTCTCTTGGGTTTGGCTCATCCCAGCCCTTGGAGGTCTCGGCCACATAATTGAGGGAGATCCATTTGCCTCATCAGGATTTTTACTCGAGAATCTCCTCCACACATAGTTTCCAATAATTGTTTCATGGAAGGGGACATTCCATCATAAAAATGGTTCATCAGCATCCATGTATCAAACCCATGGTGTGGGAATGCACTGATAGTCTCCATAAATCTCTCAAAGCACTAGTAAAACCTCTTACCATCATGAACTGCAAATGTGTAAATTTGCCTCTTCAAGTTGTTTGTCTTGTGAGCAACGAGAAGAATTTTTTAGAAATTACGCTGCGGCTCTTTAATTCATATGGTTCTGGCCTTAATGCATTGTAATTTGCCTTGTCCTTTAGGGTCGAGTGGAAAGGCTTTCAACTTTAGGAGCTCCATGTCCACTGCACCTTCTTTGAAAGTGGTGCATAATTCCTCAAACTCCCTTATGTGATTGTAAGGGTTTTCATTCTCCATGCCACGGAATGTTGGGAGTAGAGGCACCATGTAAGGCTTCACTGCCACCTCCTCAGTAGGGGGAATTATGCATGAGGGTGCACTCACCTTAGGTGGGTGTATGTGATCCCTCATGGATCGGTATGCATTGGGCTCCCTAGGCACATGCTGGCTTTCCTGTTCCTCCTGTGGAGGATCCATTTGAGCACTGTGAGGATCAATTTGAAGCCATGTTCTGTGCAACGATGCGCCTCTCAAGCCTACTGCGGTGTTCTATCCCCCTTTGCATAAAGCGCCTCTTGCACACTTCACAATCAACGGGGAAAACAACAAACATAACTAACAAAAGGGTTAAGGTTAGCTAAAATTAAGCGAAAGAAAAAAGCGAATGTATTGGAAAATTTAAAATCACAACGAGTGAGCAAGTGAGGAAAAAATGATAAAATAAAAAGGAATGAGATTTTACCAAAACTTGTGATATAAATCACAAGTTCAACAGCTTCTTATCTCACTAGGGCACCATCCCCGGCAACGGCGCCATTTGTTCGTGTGATGAAATTTATGGGAATCCATGAGAATTTGTATCCTAGGTGTCCTCTTTGCTTGTAGCGAGACTCTTGCAGTATAGCGGTCTGAGGTCGGAACACGGGGATGGGTTTTCTTCTTCGTGAAATGAGAAGTGCAGTTGAGTTGAAAATGGTATTTCTCTTTGGATTTTGGGTTTTGTTCAAAAACAGTGGGTTGGATGGTTGTAAACTGCATATAAATTAAAGGAAAATTTAGAAAATAAGACTGCTTAAAGTCTTGGGTCACTGGATTGGATTTTTAAAGTTTATTCATGCCCTCGGGTTTGTTTCCTCGCGTTGGGGATAATGACCTATAGTCATTTCCCAAGCCCGGACCTTAGTTTATACTAAACCCTAAAGCCTAAATTGCTCCTCATGAGATATGGCATTCAATGGCATTGAGTCACAACCGGTGTATATGGCTCAAAGGCAACCTCTGACAACTAATGAGAACTGACTAGAGTGGATGACAATGGATCTAGATTAAGCAACCCTTTGTAACCACAAAGCTTGCCAAATACACATTGGCGAAATTTGGATCTGAGAGGTTTCAACCTAGGGTGAGATGCGGGAGCTTAAATGCTCATAAATGCGGTGTAATAAATGAGAGGGGCATGAAAACTTGCCTCCAAACCTCACATTGACCCTCCTCTTCAGGAAAGGGGCTTTAGCCAAGCATACCCTGGTTTGTCATTACTGAGTATGTTTGGTTCTTAGAAAAATGAAGAAAATGAAAGAAAATGAAGAGAGAAGAAGAGAAGCGGGAGAACTGGAAAAGCAAAAACACTGTAACTGAAAGATTGATTGAGACTCCCGATTTGATACAATGCAGAGGCTTATATAGCCTTACAAAATGTGTGAAATACCAAAATAACCAATATAATAAGATTACATTGAGGACAAAATGGGAATTATAGAAACGAGTGCGTTTGGATTAAAATGAGAGGCTGACCAATTCGTATGCATAGTAAATTTAAGCTATCATAGCGAAAATGAGCATAGCGAGGAAATTTAAATTTTAATATCTGCAGTCATTTTTCGCTATGATAGCGAGGCCCAAGCTATCATAAGCGAGAACTCGCGAGGATTGAGAAATTTTAAGCTATGGTTACAAATTTCGCAATCCTTGCGAGAGGCCCTAACTATGCCATAGCGAAAATTCTGCACTCCCTGCATTGCTTCCTGCATCAAGTTCAGCCTCCATTCTTGAGTTCCATGACATTTCTTCGGCTCGGCTCGATGCGTCATGAAATTCATCACGAACTTGGCATATGGCTTTGAACCTCGGCTTAGATTCATCGTGTTCAGCTGCGTCTGATCCAGGTCAGAAGATGGAGAAGTGTTTGGCTGCCAAAACTACCAAAACACCTCTGAAATCTTGTTAGTAACACAATAGGGACATCAATATGCCAGTTGGGTTATTTGGAATGATTAGTACCTAAAAAGTGCCTAAAACCTACGATGAATAGGCCTCAATATAGCACTTTTTAAGCACTAATCACCCATCCCTGTGTTTGATCCTAGAGCCTCTATACTGTACTAGTTACGCTACGGCAGTAGGAGTAATTTAGGTTATAAATTTTCTTTATTCATAACACCCTCTTGTGGCCGCACGAATCCAAATGGCGTCGTTTAGGGGATGGTGCACTTTAGTGCAAATGACCATGTATTGAGCACTCGTAATCATCACAAGTTAAGTGAATTTTCTTGTATCTTTAGTGTTTCGGTGTGTTTTAATTTTGTTTCATTCAAAATTTTTATTTTGTATTTACCTTTTTTAGTTGAAGCTTGTTTTTTTTTTATTTGTTGAGGTGTTTTGTACTAATTTACCAGGAGAACACGTTTAGGTGGAGTAAAGGGATTAGGAAGGTTGAGTGAAACGAATTTTCCACATAACATCTTAGGAACTTGAATTGTGACCAAATGGAAGAGGGAGAACAATACAGTCAATACACTATGGAGAGAAACACTATAGCATACATGTCAATGAGGGACTATACTTCCACCTCTCAGCCACAACCACCACAATCAATCTCTCCAGTTGAACAAGCCATTGTGAGCCTTGGGAAGTGATTAGTGCCCAAAAAGTGCTATTTTGAGCCCTATTCAAGATAGGTTTTGATTGCTTTTTGCGCACTAATCATATGGTCGCCAATTGTCATGTGCATGTCCATGAGTCTTCTAATTTGTTTCGAGATTGTTTTGGATAGTTTTGCAGATCTTGGGAACTTCAGTTAGCGAGCTTGGCTTCTTATTGATGCTGAATGTGAGAATCCTCACGATAATTTCACAGTGAGGCGATGAAATGTCAAAATAGATTGAAGAATTGAGGCAAATTGATGAATAAACCATGCGGGAAGTGATGCGGTGGCAAAGACGAGGCAAAAGAGGAGGAAACACGGAATTTATTATGCATTGCGAAAATTTCGTTTGGGATTCTTGAAAATTTAGCAATCATAAGCGAAAATTGTAATCTGGCGAGCCCACCGTGTATGTGAAATACCATGAGAGCTAAGCGAAATTTCGCTATTCAGCGAATATTTGTTCATAAGCGAAATTTTGGAGTTCGCTATCTCTTGTAAATTTCGCTAGGCTAGCAGAATTATCTTCTCAACTAAATTTTAAGCTATGCTAGCGAGGAAATTTCTGCATACTTGAAAATGCCCAACACAATGTTTTTGGTATTTTTGATTCAAACGACCACGTTTTGATAAATTATCATTTGTCCCTAATGTAATTTCATATTTTAGGCATTTTAGTAATTTCACCTTAGGTTAACTATAGCTCCCCAACAACTTTGTAACCCTAACTTTTTCATTTTATGCAAGTTTCCCGCAGCTTTTCATTTTAGGTTTTATTTTGCTCTCTTATCTCTCTTTTTCTCGGCTGCCAAACACACCTTTGAGGATGACAGCTCAAAGGATGTTTGGCTAAGCCCCCTTTCCTTGAAGAGGAGGGTCAATGGTGGAGGTTTTGAGGTAAGTTTTCCTGCCCTCTCATTTATCACACTGCATTTATGAGCATTTAAGCTCCCTGCATCTCACCCTAGGTTGAAACCTCCTAGATCGGCTTCTCGCCAATGTGTGTTGTAGCTTTGTGGATTCTGGTTGATGCTTAATCTTAGATCTTGTCATCCACTTAGTTGTCTACTATTAGTTGTCGTAGGTTGTCTCTTTGAGGCCATATGCACACTGTTAGGGACTTGAATGCTCACTGAATGCCATATCTCATGAGGGAGTAATTTAGGGTTTAGGTTTTAGTGCCAAATCAAGGTCCGGTTTGGGGAAAGCATTCTGGTCTTTATCCCCAACGAAACATACCCAGGCATGAATACACAGCAAAACTCAATCCAATGACCAGACTTCCAAGGAGTCTTCTTTTCTAAATTTTCCTTTAATTTATATGCGATTTACCACCATCGACCTTTGTTTTGAACAAAACCCAAAATCCAAGAGGAATACCATTTTCAACTGCACTTCTCATTTCACTTGAAAACTCATCCGTGCGACCCTAGACCGCTATCTTAGCGTGCATTCAGCTACGCGTTAGGACACCTATGATATAAATTTTGTTGATTCCTATAGCCCTATTGTGGCACGAATCAAATGGCGTAGATTGGATGGTGCCACTAAGTGAGATAAGAAGCTGTTGAACTTGTGATTCATATCACAAGTTTTGGTAAAATCTCATTCCCTTTTGATTTTATCATTTTCCCACTTGCAGTTCCGCTGCCGGGGGATTTTAAATTTTTCGGTACATTTAGTTTCCTTGCTAATTTTAGCCAACTTAACTTTTGTTAGTTCTGTTTGCTATTTGTTTTCCTGTTGATTGTGAGGTATTGCAAGAAGCGATTTATGCGGTGGGATAGGAACAACTGCGGGTAGGCCCAGTGGGTGGCTGGCACTTACGGGAACGGGGCTTCAGAGGTGATCCTCACGGTGCTGGAATGGATCCTCCACGGGAGCGGAGCAGCCAAAGCCGGCCGGTGCACAGGGAGCCCGATGCATCAGATCCATGAGGGATCACATACACCCACCAGGTGAGTGCCCTCATGCATAATTCCTGCGGGGGGTGGCAGTGAAGCCTTACTTGGTGCCTCTACTCCCAACATTCCATGGCATGGAGAATGAAAATCCTTACAATCACATAAGGGAGTTTAAGGAAGTATACACCACTTTCAAAGAAGGTGCAGTGGACATGGAGCTCCTCAAGTTGAAAGCCTTTCCATTGACCCTAAAGGACAAGGCAAAAATTTGGCTAAATGCATTAAGGCCAAGAACCATAAGGAATTGGGGAGAGCTGCAGGCAGAATTTCTAAAAAAATTCTTCAGTGCTCACAAGACAAACAACTTGAAGAGGCAAATTTACACATTTGCAGCTCATGATGGTGAGAGGGTTCTACCGATCTTGGGAGAGAGATTTATGGAGACTATCGGTGCATGCCCACACCATGGGTTTTGATACATGGATCTTTGGTGAACCATTTTATGATGGAGTGTCACTTCCCATGAAGTAATTATTGTGGAAACTATGTGTGGAGAGATTTCTTGAGTAAAAATCTTGATGAGGCAATGGACTTCCTCGATTATGTGTGAGACCTCCAAGTGCTGGGATAGGCCAAACCAGAGAAGCGACGATTCAAGCCGCCGGTAGACAGAGGAGGCATGTATGCCCTCTCAGAAGATATGGAGAATTTTAGCTAAGGTATCTACCTTGGCTAGAAGATTGGAGGAATTAGAAGAAAAGGGTCCATGAGGTGCGAGGCGTGGCCGAAAGCCATGCCTGAGGTCCCAGCTGTTCAGCTTCTTGACCAGCGACCATAGGAGAACCATGTCCAAACCCTATTACGAGGATGCAAATGTGGTGAGCCAAAACAAGCGCAAACAAATGCTCCATATGGCAACACTTCTGACTAGCCCGGAGGGAGTCTAAAACTCACGGAAACCTCAACCTCACGTATATGTGCCCCAGGGAGACGAGAAACGACATTCTACCACCACTTCACAGCATCAGCAAGCACCCACCTCCTCTCCTGTTGAGCAAGCCATTTTGAATGAGCAAGGTGTGGTGGGAAATTTTGTGGAGGAGCAAAGGCATCAATGCTCGATTGAACAAAAAAATTGTCAATGTAAAGCTCCTTGAGCAAGAGAATAGGAGTAAATTTGAAGTAACCTTAGGAAGAATTGTGGCTTGTAGGCATCAACAAGAATAGCCGTCAGTAAGGCGGGGAGGTTCACTTCGACCCTTTGCCCGAATCGAGGAAGTCCGTGACAGAGTTATTAGGTGGTACCTCCCCTAAAATGGATGAAATTGTGTCATTACGTAAAAGTGTGGAAAAGAGGTTGATCGGCCCGATGCCCGAAACTGTTGAGGAAACCGAGAAAAGGGGGAAGAATTGGGCGAACACGTTTTCTTGAAGGAGGACTCGATGAAGCACTGCATGCCACCACCAGTTTCCCCGAGCACTAGAAGCGAAGAAGGCATCCCGAGCGGCGAGCATCTAGAAAGTCTAAAGCAGTGAAATTGACATACCCTTTTTATGGACATCATCAAACAAGTCCCGCCTATGCAAAGAAGTTTTGAAAGATCATGCGATCAAAGGGTTGGACATTGACGAAAGGCATTCTTAACTAAACAAGTTAGCTCGCCATCGATCTGAAGACAATGGTGAAATCTGAGGATCCCGAGGACTGACTATCTCGGTTAACATTGGAGGAACTGCATTGACAAAGCAACTATTAGACTTGGGTGCCGGTGTTAACCCTCTTTTGCCATACTGGTGTATGGCGACTAAGTTTGGGAGAGCTGAAACCAGCTTGACATCACCACATCCTTGGCCCAGATCGTTCGGTGAAAATACCAAAGGGATGATGGAGGATGTGTTGGTAAGTAGATAAGTTCTACTATGGAATTGGATTTCGTGGTTCTCGACAGGCAGGTGGCGAGGAGGGGCACTAATCCAGTGCCCGTTATATTGGGAAGAGGCATTTTTGGCCACATCGATGCAGTGTCAATTCTTGGGAATGGTCGTGCGACTCACATTTGTCAACATGACAACGGGCTCAGCATTTTCCACTTGAGCAGCAAGCGAAAACCGGGTTGAGGATGAGAGCCGTCGATGAAGTTTGCCTAAGTGGCACCACCGGGTAGGAAGGCATGATGCTAACAAACAGCGGGGAAGAATTGATGGAGAAATGATGAAGCGGAGTTAATGAAGAATCCACCATCCCTCCTATGCCAGTTAGCCAGCTTGCAGTAGATTGCCCCAACTTGATGGAGGCGAGCATGAAGGCACGCAAACACACCCTTTGCATGCGTGGAGCTTCTCCTCTGGATCCTCTTTGAGATCAATGGCTACACAAGCTGAGAGTGGTTCATGCGAACACAGAACCGCTTCAAATTTTTGTTGAAATTTTACTTTATATTATTTTAAGTCTTAAATTGGTGGGTTTAGTGGTGCCCTTACTTTTTACCTATTTCCTTTTCAAATATTTTCTCATTTACAAGCTTATCTTATCACAATTTTTGGTTTTGAAATGTTGCAGGAGTTGCAGTGCAGGGGAGAATCTCATTTTCCTCCTACATTGCAGTGCAGTGCAGGTGCACTATTCAGCCATGCCATTCCCTCCCTGGTTCAAAACGTTCGTTTCATCTTCTATTGGAGCCACTGGGGGTGACCCTTCTCCTGCCACCATGTTTGAGGAGGTACCGTTCCATCCTCTAGCTTTTTCATTCCCATGCGGTCGGTTAAGGGTAAATTTTCATATTTTTTGAATTTGGTTTTACTGGTGATACAAGTCCTGTAGTGGCCAAATTCGTTTCTCTTTAATTTTTAAATTGCTTTTTGTGTCTCCATTTTTGTGTTTCTACTCTTGTGCAGTTGAAAAAATTGAAATACATGTGTTACCTTAATGATAGAACAATTCCATGCTTGATTTAGTTTTGATCGATTAAAGTTCAAGCTATATTCAACACACATCAGTCTTTAGCTAATTCACATGCACACCCGGTGTACCAATAGGTTGAGAAGCTATATACCTCTCTTCACTTTACCACTAGGTCTTAGATCGTTAACGACCCATAATAGGTTTGTGTGCAGTAAATGAAGACGATGTAGTCTTCCAAATGAAAAAGAAAAGAAAAGCAAAAGAAAAAAGAAAAAGAAGAAAAAAAAGAATAAAAGTCGTGACGGCACCTTGAAACCGAGACACGTCAGGGGTATATGGCGAAAGCCTTTAAAGCCCGATGCCCTAAACCTTAATTGGTTGGGAGTCATCGACTTAGTGTTTGCTACACGGGTGGATGGGTGAAGTTTAGCGAGTTGTAGGAGCTTAATTCTCGAAGTCTCGAAGTCCGGGGCGAAGCCTGTAAAGTTTGTGGTCAGTTGATCCTTTTTTCTTGATGCCCTAAACCTTAATTGGTTGGGAGTGATCGGTGGACCCCCGTTACACGGACTTTGATGAAGTCGAGTTTTAGCATTACTGCACCACAATGTAATCGAAAAAGAAATAAGAGTGTGGCTGGTCTATTTAGGTTGGTCAGAAAAAGTTTAGGAGCCCATGGTAGTAGCTCGGTTGGTGGGGGAATAGATTTGCATCTTATTGGCTCAGTGGTTTACCTTAGGAACAATTAGATTTTGGTGTAAGTTCAGGTTAACTTCCTTGGAACAGATGTAGCCCTAAAACTTGTTTTTACATGGTCTTTGTTCTTTCATGTCGGTTTTCGTTCAGGGTGTAAATTGTTCATTGTAAAGGTAAAACTATACGTACGCACACTTTTGAACCATAAACACTTTTGTAAAAGCACGGCATGCATACCTTTATTGTTTTAGCATTCTTTAAGGGGTAACAACGTGTCGGTTGGGGGAATTGTGATTAGTGCCCAAAAGTGCTAGTATTTTAAAACCTATTCAAGATAGGTTTTGAGTGCTTTTTGTGCGCTAATCCTTGAATTAAGCCGATTGTCATGTGCATGTCCACTTAGTGTAATTTGTTTCGAGATTGTTTTGGATAGTTTTGCAGATCTTGGGAACTTCAGTTAGCAAGCTTGGCTTCTTATTGGTTCCGAATGTGAGAATCCTCGGTAATTTCACCAAGTTGAGGCGATGAAATGTCAAAATGAATTGAAGAATTGAAGAGCGAGTGATGAATAAACCATGCGAGGTCTTGATGTAAGGAACCAATTAAAGGAGAAGCACGGAATTTCGCTATGCATTGCGAAAATTGCGAGGATTGCGAAATTTCGCAATCTTAGCGAAAATTCGCAATCCTATGAAATTTAGACAACCTAGCGAAAATGCGTTCGTAGTGAAATTTTTGGTTTTCGCTATCTCTTGTAAATTTCGCTAGCATAGCGAAATTTTCGCTATGCTAGCGAAATTTCCTACATAGCGAAAATGCCCAGCCTGTGTTTTTGGTATTTTTGATTCCAAACGACCACGTTTTGATAAATTACCATTTTGTCCCTAATGTAATTTCATATTTTAGGCATTTTTGTAATTTCACACCTTGGGTTGGCTATATAAGCTCCCCTACAACTTTGTAACCCTAACTTTTCATTTTATGCAAGTTTCCTGCAACTTTTCATTTTAGGTTTTATTTTGCTCTCTTATCTCTCCTCTTTCTCCCATTTTCTCGGCTGCCAAACACACCCTTGAGTTGACGACTCAAAGGATATTTGGCTGGCCCCTTTCCTTGAAGGAGAGATCGGGTGGAGGTTTTGAGGTAAGTTTTCTGCCCTCTCTCATTTATCACCTTTGCATTTATGAGCATTTAAGCTCCTGCGTCTCACCACTAGGTTGAAGCCTCCTAGATCGGCCTCTTGATGTGTGTTGGCAAAGCTTTGTGGATTCTGAGTGGATGTAATCTTAGATACTAACATCATCCCTTAGTTGATTCGTGCCATGATAGGGTGATCCGGAATCAATAAAATTTGTATCCTATATTCTATCCCTACTATGGTAGTCCAAGCTGCTGCTTGAGTATAGTGGTCTAGGGTCGAACATAGGGATGGGTTTAGGGTCGAACATAGGGATGGGTTTTCTTCGTACAAAAGATTTGAGTGAAGTCAAAAATGGTAAATTTTGTTTGGATTATAAGGTGGTGATAAAAACAGTGGGTTGGTGGTTTGAAAACTAGAAAGAAATAAAATAAAAGTAAATAGAACCCATGAGTCTAGGAGCCCCTTTGGTTTTGGGGTTCGAAGGGCATTCAGCATGTCCTGGGTCTTTTTTCCTCGCGTTGGGGATGACATATAGTCATTTCAGAAAGCGTCTTCATTGGCATTTACAACCTAAACCTGAAATTATTTCTTCTAATGTATAGCATTTATTACCCCTTAATGTTTCAAAGCAGTTAAAACCCTCACTTTGGATCTAACACGCGGGGCTCATAAATGACAAGTTAAATGGGCATCGGTGGATCTAATAGTAAGCATCCTTGAACCTTGAAGCTTGCCAAATCACAGGCCACTCGGGGTACATCACGTGATTCAAACCTTAAAAGTGAGATACAGAAACAATAAAAGGAATAAATGTAGCATTGGTAAAACATGAGAACCCGGTTCCCTCATGAGATATGGCGTCGGTGAGCATTCAAGTCCCTAACAGTGTGTATATGGCCTCGAAAAAGGCAACCTACGGCAACTAATAAGGGGAATAGCTAAGTGGATAGCGGTGGATCTAGTTAACATCCACTATAACCACAAAGCTTGCCAAATACGTGGCTAAATTTGGATCTAGGAGGTTTCAACCTAGAGTGAGATGCATGGAGCTTAATGCTCTCATGCGATTGTGATAAATGAGAGGGAGCCTGAAAACTTACCTCCAAGCCCCACCGGTGACCCTCCTATTCAAGGATAGGGGCTTTTAGCCAAGCATACCTTGGTTTGTCTCATCACAGTATGTTTAGTTTGCCCTAGAAAAATGAGAGAGAAGAGAAAAATGTGACCTAAAAGTGAAAAGTTGCGCGTGTACTGAAAGATTAAAAGTTAGGGTTACAAAATGTCATGAGTTGGCTTATATAGCCATACAAAAGGTGTGAAATACCAAAAAAGCCTAAACTATGTAATTACAATAGGGACAAAATGGTAATTAATCAAAACGAGGTCGTTTGGAATCAAAAACATCAAAAACACAAGGGCAGCAATTTCGCTATACAGGAAATTTTGCTAGTATAGCGAAATTTCGCTAGCCTAGCGAAAATTTCACATAGCGAAAATTTCGCTAAGATTGCGAAATTTTCTCTATGATTGCGAAATTTTCCCAATCCCTGCGAAATTTTCGCAATGCATAGCGAAATTCACTGTTCTCTCTCCTGCGGTTAGTGTTCCATTGGCTTCTAACGCGACTCTTGTTCCAAGCCACGCTTCCCGGCCACACTTGCTTTGTTCCACTTAACTGAAAGCTTTGATATTCTTCATTCTCGGCTTGCTGAAATTGATAGAAGACCAAATGAAATTGATGGAAATCAGCCCGACTTTGGTTATGATTGGATTGACCACGATAATTTGGCTTCCAATTCACATAAAAACTTCTGGCTGCCTCGGAATGCAATTAGAAGTGCAATAGGGACCGAACATGTTAATTGGGTTAATTATAACAGTAGTACATGCTCAAAACCTATTAAATAGGGTTCAAAATAGCACTTTTGGGCACTAATCACACCCCCAACCTACATTGCTAGTCCTTAGCAATGCAAGAAGAAAGTAATAAAATACATATAAAACTATAACAAAATAACGTTCACAAAAATGGTATTTCAAAAAGGTTGTAAATGAGTAATGCATGAGTAATGCCTAACCATAAGTAAAAATCATCAAAGCCGTGTCCAATGACTATCATGAGAGAATGAATGGCATACAAAATTGAGTATTAAAAGAGCCTCCTTGTTGGTGAATCAACCAGAAACTTCCACCAAAATCTAAGTGTTTATTTGCTCAGCTCTCGACAATTATTTATCATTCCCACTCTCCTCCAAACCTAGCTACTACCGACCTAGCATGCTAACCAACTCTAAATAGATCAGGCCACCTCTTATTCTAGTCGTTTCTGGATTTGTAGGAAACGCAATGCTGAGAGATCGACCTCACCAAAGTCCATGTAACGGGGATCTACGTGACTCCCCGACCAATTAGGAGCAGGGCACGAGTCATGAGGATCTTTCGACCACTAACTCGGGTTCACGGACTTGAATGAGTTCAGACTCAGCACCTACAGCTTGCTCCAACTCCTTTGTCCACCCATTAGCAGGGAGCACTAAGTCGGTGGCTCCCGACCGGTGAGGTTTAGGGCAGAGCTTTAGAGGCTTCGCCGTATACCCCTCGGGCCAGGTGCTCGGGTTTCAAGGCAAAGCATTGCAATTTTTATTCTTTTTCTTTTTGCTTTTTCTTTTTATTTTCTTTTTTTTTGTTTTTTTCAAAGACGCATTGGCCTTCTTTCCACAGGGGTCCTTAACCTATTAAAGGCGGTCAATGAAACTAGGGTAGGTTATCTGTAGTAAAGGAGGTTGCGCGGAGTTTTTTGACCCTAACATTTGAAACCTAATGTGCTCGTGTGTGGTTAGCTAAAGGTGGAAGAAAAATAACCGAAATCCAATAAGAATTCAACTAATCATTCACTCAACCAAGCATGGAACCAATCTAGCATCAATAGAATTGGACAAAGTTTAAATTTTCCAACTTGCAGGTTAGGCATAACCACAAAAAATTTTGATTGCAAAATGGGTCTAGATTTTGAAAAAGTAAGTTGTATGGTATAATAGCTTTATAGAAAGGGAACCCAGCAAGCCACTGAACATCACGAAATGGGATTGCACAAAATAATAACAAAACATAAATACAAAAGCCACTTCCTTTGCTAACTCTCCCCGAGCTGAACATCTCGGTGTCCGAAATGGGGCTCGGATTAGAAAATTAGAGAAGGAAGTGTTACCTCCTTGATGAGACGTGATCATTGCTAGATAGGAAACTTTGCAAGCTTTCCATCGACACCTTATTCACTCCGTTTGGGCTTCGAATAAACAAGTTAGGAGAAGAAAAGAGAGGAAAAAAGTGACCAGTTGGAGAATTTTTAAAATTACACTTCCATAATAATCTCAAAAATGTTCTTTCTGGCCATATTTGGATTCTACACTCTCTAAGCTTTCCAATGGTACCAAGAACGCCTAAAACAGAGTACGGATGAAAAAGTTATGAGCGAAACAAAATTTGGAGGCAAAAGTGGGGCCCATAGCGAAAATTTTTCGCTAATATGAAAACCCGTAGCTTAATCATATTCTAGCAATTTTTTTTTTTTTTTTTGAAAAATCAAATAAATAATTAATAAATAAAAATAAAAATAAAATAATAAAATAATAAAAATAAAAATAAAAACAAATTTTTTTATATAAAAAAATATAATATACACATTTTTTATTTTATTTATAATATATAAAAAGAAAACAAGGTTTTTTAATATATAAAATATAAAATAAAAATGGCTCTTGTCTCGTGTTTTGTCTTTTTCACCATCCATTTAAGCTAAGCTAAGCGAGGAATTTCGCTAACAGAAAATTTCACCAAATTTTTCATTTGTGTAAGAGAATTTTAGCATTCGCTAGGATTGCGAAATTTTCACTAAGCTTGCGAAAATTCCTGCTGCTCCAGATTGTCCTGATTTTCAATACAAGCTTCAAAATTTCACGAAAAACTGCAAAAATTAATGCAGGAAAAATTGCAGAAAAGCAAAAATTAATTTAAAAACGTAAATTAACTAAAACTAGAGAAAATCTAATAAGAAAAATTAATGAAATCAAAATAAGAATACGATAAAATAAAATAAGACAAGAAAAATTAAAAACAAAAGGAGTGGGAGGCTGTGCTCCCCCTCCCCCAAAAACCATTTCCTTAGGCCTTTGGAAATTTGTTGGGCTAGCGGAGCTCATCATCTTGGGTTCGAGGTGCTCCAAATCAGAACACACTTTGAACCATCCAGTATGCCATGCAATGTAAGGCGACTACTTGTGTATTTGTTGATGTAGTAGAGTGGTAATATAATCTCTTGAAATGTTGTACAAGCAGTGATGGACTGGCATGGGTTTTGGGAGCAGGTGCTGCAGGTTTTGGGTTTGCTGCAGGTGTTGGCAATATGTACACTGGCAGTGGGCTATTTTGGGGTTGGGCAGTGACATTAGGATCCAAATCTATGGGGTTTGGTTGAATGATAGGCTCTTGGGGTTCCTCCCCTTCTTCACTCCCTTTGCTATCCTCGATGCGGCAATGGGAAGGTTGCTTCCTTCTTACTCCCCAGAGGCGGGACAGCGGCCTGTGAGAATTGAGAATTTTTTCTACGGACATACGGTGGCTGCGTAGGCACGACTCCTCGCCATGGTGTCCGCTGACTCCTCCTTTGATGGACATTCTTCAGCGATCAGGTGGCGTCAATAGAATCTTGCGAGTTGTCCATTCATGCTCAAAATCATTTATTTCAACCATCCCAATCTTTAGTCAAGGGGAATTCTCTCGGTATGGATTTTTTCACTCAGTGGGCATTGAATTTCTTTTGTTCATCACGGCATCACCCACCGGTTTAGTAAGGTCGAATGGAGTCACGCTCCAAGCGGAGAAATTAGTATTGTGGTTGTGGTGGGCGGATTTGAGGTATCTTGTGGGGCACCATGTGAGAGTGCACTCATCCATTGGTCTCTATATTTCCTTATAGACCTAGGGTTTGGATTTCTCTCTACGAGGTTGTTGCCCTTTGCCCGTGGAGTTCTGCAATCCCTCATTGACATGAATGTCCTGGGGTTTCTCTCCTGATTGTATTGCTCTTCATGTGGGGGTTCCATTTGATCACAGTCAATTTTCCCACTTGGAACTGTCTTGGCCTTGCCTTGAATTTTAACACTTAAAAATGGATTCCTGCAGCAAACAAGGCAAACACCAAAGGAAAAACAACTCTGCAGGTAAAGTTAGATAAAAACAAGATAAATGAAACAAATTAAACACTACTTTGAAAACCTTTAAAAATATATATGTGAAAATTCACCAAACTTGTGATGAGGATCCTGAGTGTTGCCGAGTCATCATTAGCATAGGCACCATCCTGACAGCAGCGCCATTTGATTCGTGCCACGGTAGGAAATCGAATCAACAAAATTTGTATCCTATATTCCTCCCTGTAGTAGTCAAACTCTTTGATATAGTGATCTAGGGTCAAACCACAGGGGATGGGTTTTTCTTAAATCTGAATGATTTGGTGAAGTCGAAATGGTAAATTTGTTTGGATTTTAAGGTGGTGATAAAAACAGTGGGTTGGTGGTTTGCAAACTGGAAAGAAATAAAATAAAAAGTAAAATAGAACCCCTTGAAGTCTCGGGCCACTGGTTTAGGGTTCGAAGGCATTCAACATGTCCTCGGGTCTTTTTCCTCGCGTTGGGGAGGATGACATATAGTCATTTCCCGAACCGGCTCTTCATTTGGCATTAAAACCTAAACCTTAAAATTATTTCTTAATGTATAGCATTGTACCCTTAATGTTTCAAAGCTTGATTTAAAACCCTCATGGATCTAACTGAAGGCTCATAAATGACAACTAAATGGGCATCGGTGGATCTAATAGTAAGCATCCTTGAACAGCAGCTTACTTGAATCTAGGCCACTCGGGGTACATCACGGTGATTCAAACCTAAAAAGTGAGATACAGAAACAATAAAAGGGAATAAATGCTTGCGTGAAAAACATGAGGACAGTTCCCTCATGAGATATGGCATTCAGTGAGCATTCAAGTCCCTAACAGTGTGTATATGGCCTCAAAAAGGCAACCTACGACAACTAATAAGAGACAACTAAGTGGATGACAGTGGATCTAAGATTAAGCATCCACTGTAACCACAAAGCTTGCCAAATACACATTGGCTAGGCTGGATCTAGGAGGTTTCAACCTAGAGTGAGATGCAGGGAGCTTAAATGCTCATAAATGCAGTGTGATAAATGAGAGGGAAAACTTACCTCCAAACCCCCACCAGTGACCCTCCTCTTCAAGGAAAGGGGCTTTGGCAAGCATACAGCAGTTTGTCATCACCAAGGTATGTTTGGTTGCCGAGAAAATGAGAGAAAGAGGAGAGAGAAGAGAGAAAAATGTGACCTAAAAGTGAAAAGTTGCGCGTGTACTGAAAGATTAAAAGTTAGGGTTACAAAATGTCATGAGTTGGCTTATATAGCCATACAAAAGGTGTGAAATACCAAAAAAGCCTAAAATATGTAATTCTGATAGGGACAAAATGGTAATTAATCAAAAGCGAGGTCGTTTGGAATCAAAACATCAAAAACACAGGAATGGCAATTTAGCTATGCGGGGAAATTTAATAGTATAGCGAAAATTTTGCTATGCCTATTGAAATTACGAATAAGCGAAAATGAAATTTCGCTAGGAGCGATGGTACCTTTAAGCTAGCTATCGAAATTTTGCTAGCCTATATCGAAGGAAATTTCACATAGCCGAATTTCGCTAGGATTGAAATTTTTAAGCTATGATTGCGAAATTTTAAGCAATCCACTGTGAGAAAATTTTAAGCAATGCATAAACTAAATTCACTATTCTCTCTCATGCGGCTACTGTTCCATTGGCTTTATGATCTTGTTCCATTCCCACGCTTCCGACTGCCTTTGTTCCATTTCTTCAAGCTTTGATATTCTTCATTCTGAAGCTTCTTGAAATTGATAGAAGACCATATGAAATTGATGGAAATCAGAGCTTTGATTATGATTGGATTGACCTGATAATTTGGCTTCGATTCTACTTGAAACTAACTTGACCTCGGAATGCAATTAAGAAGTCTGATAGGGACGAGCATATCCAATTGGGTTAATTATAACAATTAGTACACAAAAAGCGCTCAAAACCTATTAAGCCAGTTTCAAAAATATACTTTTGGGCACTAATCGATTGTCTCTATTAGTTGCCGTGGGATTTGTCTCTTTGAGGCCATATGCACAACATTAGGGACTTAAATGCTCAGAATGCCATATCTCATGAGAGTAATTTAGGGTTTAGGTTTTAAGCGCCCGAATCAAGGTCGGTTTGGGAAACGACTACAGGTCTTTATCCCAGCCGCGAGGAAACATACCTGTGAGCATGAATACACCTTAAAACTCCAATCCAGTGACCCAAGACTTCAAGGAGTCTTATTTTCTAAATTTTCCTTTAATTTATATACGGTTTACAACCATCGACCCTTGTTTTTAACAAAACCCAAAATCAAAGAGGAATACCATTTTTCAACTCATGCACCCAGCTTCTCATTTCACGAAGAAAGCCCATCGTGTTCGACCCTGAAGCGCGCTATCTTTGCGGTAGCCTCGCTACAGCAGTAGGACACCTAGGATATAAATTTTGTTGATTCTATGGCCACTGCTGTAGTACGAATCGACAAGCTGGTGAGTGACTTTGTGAAGCGAGAGGACAATTAATGCACAATGGAATCAAAGGATTGTCTTGTGGAAGAAATTTGAACCAAAAGACTCGATGGGCTGCAAAGCGACTTTGGCGAGAAATTAGGCGCCTGATACTCCATTTCAAGGCTCATCAATCGGCATGTTCATTTGAGAGAATCGAGGAGGAAGTGTGCCTAAGTGACACCATGGTGGAGGAGCATTGTACATTGCTGACTGAGGAAGGCAATGGAAAAGGAAGCAGTGGAAATGCCCAAAAAGCATGTTCTCAAACCATTTCCCACATAATTGAACCCCACTGCCAATGCCCAGGCCACCTACAACCCACTGCCAGTAGCACTCTATCCTGAACCAATGTATATCAAATCAACCCCTGCAGCACAATTCACACCTGAAGCACCTGCTCCCAAAGCTGAGTCCATCCCATCTGCACTGCCTATGCAATACCTTAAGAAGTTAGTGGCCTTTGTTTAGACTTTTGCCACTACCTCAAAGAGGATGGCAGCTGCACATACCACATGACATAGTGGATGGTTCGGATTTGGAGCACCTGAACCTCGGCATTTCTAAGCTCCACCAGTTCCTCTAGCACCACTGGACAAGACCTGAGCAACTAGTTTGAGTGAACAAAGTTCACTCATTTTTGTTTTGATTTTTCTTATTTTATTTTTGTTTTATTTTAGTTTATTTTAGTTTCTTTAATTTTTCTTTTAGATTTTCTCTAATTTTTAAGTTAATCTTTATTTGTAGCTTGTTTTCACTTTTATGCAATTTTCTTAATTTTCTTGTAATAATTTTTCATTCAGTGAAAATTTTGAAGCGAATGAAGATCGAAAATGAGAAAAAGCGAGAAAAAATTCGCTCTGAAGCGAAAATCTCCCCTGTTTTGCCTCCCGATTTTGTTTTGAGCATAACTTTTTCATCTGATATCGGTTTAGGGTGATTTTTGTCTCGTTGGAAATCTTAGAGAGTTTAGAATCTAAATATAGCCAGAAAGAACACATTTGAAAATTTTAAAAATGAGTAATATTCAAAATGTTCCAACTGGTCCCTTTTTTTCTCTCTTTTCTTCTCTTAACTTGTTCATCTGAAGTCCAAATGGAGTGAATAAGGTCTCTATGGAAAGCTTGAGACGTCTCCTATCCAAAACCGAGTACAATTAATCAAGGAGGTATCACTTCCTCCCTTAAACTTCCACTCCATGGCCACATTGAGGACAATGTCGAATTTGGTTGGGGGGGGGTTAAGGAAGGAAGTGTTGTTTATATTTTGAGAAAGTATTTTTGTTTAGTCAATGTCATGCTAGTTAGTTTTTATTTGCACCATTTTTTTTTTTTTTTTATTGTGTGTTTTGCCTAGCCTACAGTTTGAAAAGTTGAAACTTTTTCTAATTCTGTCTTTGTTAGATTGGTCCAATGCCTAGTTGAGGGAATTATTAGTTGAATTCTTGTTGTATTTAACCTTTTTCTTCCACCTTTAGCTAACCACACACCGAGCACATTAGGTCTCAATGATAGGCTAAGAAACAGCACAAAACCCCCTCTTACGATGCAAACCCTTTCCTAGTGTCGTTTACTCCCTTGAATTGGTTGCGGACCCCCATGCAAAGAAGGCCAATGTGTCTTCCAAAATAAAAGAAGAGAAAAAGAAAAAACAAAAAGAAAAGAAAAAGAAGAAAAATTGCAACGCTTTGCCTTGAAACCTAAACACGGTCCGAGGGGTTTATGGCGAAAACCTTCAAACTGATTATACTAAGCCAAGCGGTTGGGAGCCACTTGAGCTTAGTGTTTGCTACACGGGTGGATGGGTGAAGTTTAGCAAGTTGTAGGTGCTGGAGTCTCGAAATCATTTGGAGTCCGGGGTCAAACCTTAAGAGTTAGTGGTTGAAAAATCCTTAAGGTTGGTTGTGCCACACAAGCCTTAGCGGTTGGGAGACATCGTGAATCCGTTACATGGACTTTGGTGAAGTCGATTCCTCGACATTTCACTGGCTGAGAATTGTGTAATAAGAGGTTGGTCCTGATCTATTTAGGTTAGTTAGCAAACTAGGTTGTGCTAGTAGCTTGGTTGGGGGGAGAGTGCAATTTGGTAGTTTATTGTTGAGAGCTAATCAAACAAACACTTAGATTTTGGTGGAAGTTCCTGGTTGAGTCATCGTGAAGGAAGCTCTTTTGATACTCCATTTTGTATGGCATTCATTCTCTCGAGGTAGTCATTAGGCTAAGTTTCGGTAATTTTCATTGAGGGTTAGGCATTACTTCTTCACAACCTTTTTGAATTGCAACCTTGTAACATAATTTTGTTATAGTTTTATATGTTTTTTTATTTTCTTCTTGCATTGCTAAGGGACTAGCAATGTGTCGGTTAGGGGGTGTGATTAGTGCCCAAAAAGTGCTATTTGAACCACATATTTTTTAATAGGTTTGAGCGCTTTTGTATACTAGTATTATAAAATTAATCCAATTGACATGTTAGGGTCCCTATTGTACTTCTGATCGCATTTGGGGGCTGTTTTTGTATTTTTTGCAAGAATTGGAAGCTAAATCGTCGTGTCAATCCAATCATAACAAAGTCGGGTTGATTTCCATCAATTTCATATGGTTTTCTATCAATTTCGACAAAGTAGGGTATGAAGAATATCAAGCGAAGAAATGGAATAGTGCGGCGTGAATAGTAGCCGACGGGGAGCAATGGAGCCGGTAGCCCAGTAGTGATGAGCAGGAAAGTCGCTACAAAATTTGGAAAATTCGCTACATAGGCAATTTTCGCTACAATAAGCAATTTTAAGCTATGTCTGAAAATTTTTAACTGTGAAATTTCAGCTCTTCAAACGGCCTCGTTTTTGGTTTTTCTCCTTTATACCCTCATTATAATTATACTAGTTAGGTTAGATTGGTATTTTCACCTATTTGTAAGGCTATATAAGCCATTTTGGGAACATTTTGTAACCTAACTTTTAATTCGAAGCATTCTCCAGTACGGGCCCCTGTTTTTAGCCCTCATATTCTCTCTTCTCTCTCTTCTCTCTCCTCTTTCTCTCACTTTCTAGGCAACCAAACACACCCTTTGAGGAGGACAACTCAAAGGATGTTTGGCTAAAGCCTCTAAACCTTGAAGAAGAGGGTTCTTGAAAGCAGGAAGTAAGGTTTGCATGTTGTTCCCCTATTTTTCACGCAGCATGTTTTGACATTTTGGTTCCCAAATTTGCAACTCTAGGTTTAAAGCTCTTTGATGTACTTTCTTTGGCCAATACATGGCAAACTTTTTAGGGTTCAGTGTATTCTTAGCTTTAGATACACTGATATCCATTAGTTTCTGACACGAGCCACTGGTAGGTTAAGGGTTATATTTTCCCTTTGTAGATGCATCCTCATTGATCAATCTTGGTAATCTTTTAGGGTTCGATTGGATACTTATTATTAGATCAGGCGAGATTCATTAGTTGCCTTTACGAACCATTGTAGGATGGAGTCGAGGTGATAGATTTTATTGTAGGAACCATAAATGCTAAATAAATGCTTTCTATCAAAAGAAACTATTAGGGTTTAGTTTTTAAAAGTTAAATGAAGATAGGTTCGAGATTTGACTATAGGTCATCCTCCCAGCGAGGAAATGAACTTCGAGGACCTCTTTGTAACCTATCAACTGACTGGCATTGACATGATTTCTTTACACTTTATTTTAGTTTATTTCGTTTATTTTCAATTTCGACAACATCGACTCCACACACTTTTTACACCAAATCCTAAAATCCAAAAACAAATTCACCATTTTGAGCCTACGCCAAATCATTTGATCTGAAGAAAACCCATCCTGTGTTCGATCTATAGTCGCTATCTTTACTTGATAGTTACTTATTTGCGGCCGATAGGAGTAATTTAGGTTATAAATTTTGTTGATTCATAACACCTACTGTGGCACGAATCAGGGGCCGACTTTGAATGGGAGATTGGCGTGGAATTCCCAGTGTAGGGGTTACTCAGGATAGAGGATTACTTGTGATTACTACCAAAGTGCTATTTACACCCATGATAATGTGACTTTAAGAACTTTTGTGTAATGTCATACTAATTAACCCAATTGGCATGTTATGGACCTAGCAAGGCTACTAATAAAATTTTGTGGCAAGTTTTGTTGTTTTTGCAGGCTATTTATGCCAAAGTTATTGAATCAGCTCAACCATGGAGAATCCAAGTTGAGTTCAGAGGCTTTGAAACCAGAAGAAGAAAGGAGCAGAAAGAGCAGAAGAAGAGAGCCATACAAAATCTCGCAGGGCTGCGAAAATTTCGCGTTGTTACGAAATTTCACAACCACTACCACTTTTCACCTTTCCTGTGCCTTTTGACTTTTATTCCTCTTTTTGATTTCTTCCCATTTTGTCCCTGTATTAGTTAACTGCTTTTGTTCATTTTGGTAAATTGTATTGTTTTGGGCAATATATAAGCTCAAGAAAGCACTATAACCGAGACCCCATCTTCTTCATTAATAAAAGTTTTTGAGCGGGAAGCTTTTAGCTCTTCCCGCTCTTTCTCATTTTCTCTCATTTTCCCTCACTTTCTCTCCCTTTCTCACTAACCAAACACCCTCTGAGGATGACAACTCAGAGGATGAGTGGCTAGAAACCCTTCCTCCTTGAAGGAGAAGGCTGCTGGGTGCAGGATCCTAAGGCAACTGGAGGTTTTCATGTTTTTCATGGAGGTATCTTCTACCATTTATGGTTTCATTCAAACGTCGGCTTTAATCCCTTCAGGTTGCTTTCAATGATCAGTATTTGATAAGCTTTTGGGTTCATTGGATGCTTATTGCCAGATCCATTGACATTCCTAAGTTATCATCTATGGGTTATTGAAAGGCAATTCAAGGATGTTTTTATTTTCTCCAAATTTTAGGTTTGATCCCTTTGGTTCACCTTAATGGTCAGTACTTGGTAAGCTTATAGAGTTCATTGTATACTTTTTTTTAGATACAGTGATATTCATTAGCTATCATTTATTAGTTGTTGGAAAGTGAGTCAAGGTGATCTTATTCACTGTTCGAGACCATCAATAGGAAGCAAATACCAAATTTTCAAAGATATTTATTTAGGGTTAGTTTATAGCCACATGATCCGATTCAGGGAAATGGCTATGAGTCATCCTCCCAACCGCTGAGAAAAAGGCAGAGGAACCTCCTCCCGGGTTACTAGGACTCTGACCACATTAACTAACCGCTACATGAGGTTCTATTTTTACATTTTATATTTATTTCCATTTTCAGCCATCAGCAATGTTTTTATCAAAAACCTAAAATCCAAACAAATTCACCAATTAGAACTTATTTGCCAGAGTCATTGTGCGAAGAAAACCCATGTGTTTGACCACAGAGCCTTATACTGCGATAGCCATCTTATGCGATGTAGGATGTATTAGGTTTATTAATTTTGTTGATTCCGGATCACCCTCCGTGCAGCGAATCAAAATGGCGCCGTTGCCGGGGATTACATACCCCCTCTAACTAATGCACCATATGGAAGTACTTACAACCATTGTTGGGGGAACCACCCAAATTTCTCAAGGAAACCAATACCTCCACAGTATGCACCTCCTGTTCCTCCATATTATGCTTCAACTCCTCAGCCACCTCAACTACCATTACGCTTAACTTCGCTGGTTAAGCAATACTGAACCTCGCCAATTAAGGGTACTTTCTAAAGGAGCAGAGCAAAGAATGTCCAGTTAATTAGAAAATCGATAATCGTGGAGAGCTCTCTTAACCAAAAATTAGATGGGCTTCAAAGTGAAATTGATCAAAATTTGACAACCTCCAGTACTCCATTTCAAGGCTCACTAATCAACAGCATGTTAACCAAGAGGAAGAGAATCCAGAGGAAGAGTGCCTGATTGACACCATAGTGGAGGAGCATTGTAAACGGCAAAATGAAGCAATCTCCCCATTGCTGACTGAGGAGGGCAGTGGAAAGGAAGTAGCGGAAGAGCCCTAAAATCCAATTCTTAAGCCACTTCCCACAAAAAGCCTGAATCCTTCGCCACGCCCAAGCTCCCCAATGTACCCCATCATAGCAAAGACTCTCTCCTCGGGAATTCCAATGCATTATCCTACCTACACCCGCAACACATTAAACACATAAACACCTACTCTTATATTATCCCATCTCGCACTACCTCGTGTAATACTTTAGGGAAGTTAGTGCCTAGTGTTCAAACATTCGCCACTACATCGTGAAACATTGGCAAATGCTTCATATTGCATGGCACAAGACGGTTGACCAAAACCATCTCTCGTTCAGACTGGGAGTACCCAGTCCTCAATAATTCCCACCAGCTCTACCGCTCCTGAACCTCCAAAGGCTTGAGAAATTGGTTTAAAATTCGCCCCTACTTTGTTTTGATTTTTTTGGTGTTATTATATTATATTTTATTTTGATTTACTTAGTTTTTCTTTTTAGATTTTCTCTAATTTCAATTTAATGTTTGTTTTTGCTCATCTTTTATTTTCCTACATCTTTTGTTCATGGCTTAATTTTTTAAAAAAATTGTACTTTAATTTGTACAAAGATGGGAGCTCCAGAAAAGCCCTGAAAATTTTGTAATTCCTATAAATTCCCTCAACCATCGCGAAATTTCAGTGGCTAAAATTTTCGCAGAAAAGCTACGAAATTCCTGCTATTTACTCCATGAAATTTACACCATCGCATTGCTACGAAATTTTTGTAGTGGCTACGAAATTTTCATAGGTACTGTAGCTCAAGAGCTTTTTTATTTTATGATATATATATATATATATATATATATATATATATATATAAAATTTCGCAGCGCTTGCAAATTTTTATAGGAATTTTAGCTGCACCCCTATTTTCGTTTTGCCATTATTTTTTCATCCGACCTCCGTTTTGGGTAAGTTTTGCATCGTTGGAAATCTTAGAGAGTGTAGAATCTAAATATAGATAGAAAGAACACTTTTTGAATTATGATAAAGGTGTAATTGTCAAAATTCTCCAACTGGTCACTTTTTTCCTCTCTTTTCTTCTTCCAACTTGTTCATTTGAAGCCCAAATGAAGTGAATAAGGCCTCTTTGGGAAACATATCTTTATCTTTTTGATTTCCATTCTTATAGAATAATCATATTTTACACTGTTAATATTTTTTTTTAACACTTTTCCTTTCTTTTGTTTTTTTGTTTCAGGTGGTTCCTCCTCTCTACAACCGGCGACATTTCTCATAGGATGTATCACTTCCTCCCTTAAATTTCCATTCCATGACCACATCGAGAACAATGTAAAATTCGGTTGGAGTGAGAGTTAAGGAAGGAAGTGTTGATTTATGTTTTGAGCAAGTCTATTTTGTAAAGTTGAATGGCTTGCTAGTCAATTTTTTTTACAGTATAATTCAT
This sequence comes from Tetrastigma voinierianum, assembly GCA_016808115.1. Taxonomy (NCBI): domain Eukaryota; kingdom Viridiplantae; phylum Streptophyta; class Magnoliopsida; order Vitales; family Vitaceae; genus Tetrastigma; species Tetrastigma voinierianum. The sequence goes on from JAEQBH010002808.1 coordinate 415,917, forward strand.
GTTTTTGTTTCTAGTTCATGCTTTCAATTTCTGATTTTCAAAAAAATTTGTAATGCCTAGCTTCTAGTATGTAAAATTGAAATTTTGTTCCAATGATTGTTGATGTTAGAATTGTGTTATGCTTAGTTGAGTTGATAACATGTTGAAATTCTTATGGTATTCAACCTTTTTTCTTCCACATTGAACTAACCACACACTGTGCACATTAGATTTCATTTATAAGCTGAAAAACTGTCGTGCCTTCTAAACCTTGCAAAAGTCCGACCTAGTACTTTTGACCATCTTTAATAGGTTAGGACCCCCCTGAATAAAAAGACCAATGAGACTTTCAAAAAAGAAAAGAAAATAAAACGAAAACGAGAAAGAAAAGAAAAGAAAATTTGTGACGCTTTGTCTTGAAACCCGACCATGGTCCGAGGGGTATATGGCGAAAGTCTTTAAAGCCTAGTGCCCTAAACCAACTGGTTAGGAATCACCGACTTTGTGCTCGTTACATGGGTGGATGGGTAGAGCTTAGAAAATTGTAGGTGTTGGAGTTTTGAACTCATTAAGAGTTTTGGGTGAAACTTGAAGAGTTAGTGGTCAAAAGATCCTTATGACTTTATGCCTTAAACCTTAATTGGTTGGGAGTCATCGGTGGACCTCCGTTACATGGACACTTGTGAGTTCGATAACCTTAGCATTGCACCCCATTAAAAAAAAAAAAAAAAAAAGAGCATGGAATAAAAGTGGTCCCCACTCCACAGGTCAAGTTAGTCTCACAGTTTAGACAAGAGCTAGGTTGGGGGGGAGAGGACAATTTGACATATTATTTTTGAAAAACTAATCAAGCTAAAACTTAGGTTTTTGTGGAAGATGTTAGGTCGGGGTTCTCTGTGAGTCACACTGCTTTGATACTAAGCCAGATAGCACACACTCTTCCGAGATGGTCATTGGACGTGGCTTTGATAATCATGCATTTAGTTTCGGTTTTACTACTCTCAATGACTTGAAACCATTTTGTGTAGATATATTTATAGCTCATCTTGCTTTTTGATTTCTTTCTTCTTCTTTCATTGCTAAGGGACTAGCAATGTGTTGGTTGGGGGTGTGATTACTACCCAAAAAGTGTTATTTTACACCCTTATTAATACATCTTTTGAGCACTTTTTGTGTAGTAATCGCCCTAATTAACCCAATTGGCATGTTAAGGACATAGCAAGGCTACTAATCAAATTTTGTGGCAAGTTTTATTGTTTTTCCAGGATATTTATGCCAAAGTTATTGAATCAGTTCAACCATGGAGAATCCAAGTTGAATTCAAAGCTACAATTTAGGTCTCAAGAAGAGAAGAAGAGAGCCTCAAGGAATCTCAGAGGGCTACGACTTTCGCACTGAAAATCTGCCTTGACTCGCCACCGCTCACCTTCCTTATGTTCGACCCTAGAGCCACTATACTATAGTAGCCATGCTATGGTAGTATGAGGTATTAGGTTTATAAATTTTGTTGATTCCGGACCACCCTCCGTGCAGCGAATCATGCATAGAGTGTCTTCCAACCACGGTTCTGGATAATGAAGTTGAAGAACGCATTGGAGGTGGGGAAACCTCGTTTGGGGACAAACAAGCGATTGAATAGAGACTCATGGTAGATGCGCTCCACCTCCCGGGAAATGAACCTGTGGGGATCCTCCGGAGGGGTTGGTGTCGCCTGCGAGGTGGAGCCGGATCACTGTCTTTTGGCCTGGATCGACTTCGTGGAGCCATTGTGGGAGATATAGGTTAGGGTTTCGACAAACAAGGAAAGTGGGAGAAAGAACAAAAAGGGAGGCCAAAACTCATGTAGGGGGGAAATGAAGAGTCAGGTGGGGTTTTAAAAGAGATAAAAAAATAGCATCCTTCACGCAATGCATTTAGGGATCTAATGCTACCGTGAAGAATGGCTACGCAATGGGCAGGCGCCACGCCATCGCGCACTGCAAAGCCAAGCAAACAAAACAAAATTTCTTTCTATTTTTGTTGACAGAGCAGATCGACGCTGCATAGCAGGTATGAAATGTTTGCAAACATGAATTTTGATCTGATATGATATCATATGTTGATTAGTGCTCAAAAGTGCACTTCAACCCTATAATAGATAGGTTTTTGAGACTTTTTGATCACAATCATGTCATATATCCCACTCAGTTCAAGTCATCTTAGTAACACTTATGTCAATTTGAGGGTGTTTTTGGTTGTTTTGTAGACTTTGTACATTTGAACTTCAACCCCAATGCAAAATGATCAACTGCGAGGTCGAAGTTTAGTCTCAGCCATCAACAAGCCCAAAATCAATGGAAAACAAAGGAAAAGTGGAAGAAATGAGATGCGCTTGAAGACATGACGGCAGAGGAATGCGTACAAAGAACACAGCAATTGCACCTGGCACCAATTCGCAACTTAGCGACTTTCGCAAACTGCTCGCAAACAGCCTGCACTATAAATCATTGCCACCCGCTAACTCCTGCTACCGCTAATTAGCTTAAATTCATCCTCAGAGCTAAATTTGGCAAAAGCCTCAGCCATGCTTTGTACTAATGCAACCGCCTTCCAAACTTGGTGAATTACTCTCTTATCCTATAACTTAGCTTACTTGCTAGGGTTTTTGTAATTTCATACCTCGAGGAGGCCTATAACACCTCTATGTTTCAGAATAAAGAGGAGGACTTGGAGAGAGAGGATAGAAGGGAATACAAGAATTTGGTGATTGTGCTTTTCATATTATCGCTTTTGTAAATAAAGTTTTGTTTTTTTTAGCTTTGCTTTTATTTTCTCTCTTCTCTCTTCTTTCTCTCTTCTTTTCTTTCACTTTCCCTACAGCTAAACACACCTCTCGAGGATGACAACCTAAGAGATGTTTGCCAAGCCTCTTCCTGAAGAGGAAGGAAGCTAGCTTGGTGGTGGGGTTTAGGCATGTTGTCCTGCTGAACTAAAAAGTCACTGCAGTGTATTTATGGCCCTTATTTTCAAAATTCACCAGATAATATGGATGTTATCTGCTCGCTGAATACTTCCATGCTTTAGGACTCCGTTGTTCTTAGATGGTTTTTATGAGCCTTTGAGGTGCATTTACATGTTAGGTTCTTCAAATTAGTTAAATAACATTGACTTTTATTGTTTTGGCCAATACTCTCCATATACTTTAGGATTCAAAGTACTCAGCGAGAGATGCACTGGATTCTTTTAGACGGTCCTTACTAGCCTCAAAAAATGATAATGGAATGTTAGGGGGGTTTTAAACAAAAAGGGGCCATAATCAGATCCCGTGTTGACTTCACATAGGAGGATAAACCCGAGGACATGTGTTTGCCCCACTGCCAGTTAGTGACCTAAATCTCTAAAGTTTAATTTCTTCACTTTAAATTTCAAGCATCATTTCCAGCTTTTGCAATCCAGCTTTAAACCATTTACGCTTTTAACACAAACCAAAAAGTCCAAATAGAAAGCCCACCTTCATGCCCTAATGCAAACCATTTCTAGGATGAAACCTATCCCCGTGTTCGACCCTAGATCACTATATCAAGTAAAGAGTTTGACTACTTCGCAGAGGAGGAACTTAGGTATATAATACTTGATTCAGCCTCACCCACTGCAGCACGGTAATCAATGGCGCCGTTGTTTGTGGATGAGCTTAACTACTTATGGTAAAAGTTGAAGAGTACTCTCAGGATCCACATCATGAAGGTAACCTTTTACTTCTTTTGTATCTCAAATATGTGAACTCGCGCTTAAGATTTCTCAAGAGTAACTCGCACTGCTTCGCCGCTATCCCACTGGGCTTTTTTTATTTTTAGTTAATTTTAATCTTTTGCAGGTTGTTTGTTGCTCTGTTACCTCTTAATTGTGTAACAACTGTGGTATGCAACAAAGGATAGAGACACATCAAAGCGTGTGATTGTATGTGATGCACACAACTCGACCTAAATTAGTGAAGTTAGTGCACACTGCATACCATGGATCCCATACCCTGCGGAACAACAAAGTCAACCAGGAACCCCATGAATCCAAATGCATATAGAACTGCGAGGGATCACATCCACCCTCCTAGAGCAAGGCTCCATCTCAGATCATTCCTCCCACAAGATGTAGCAAATGAGGCCATATTCGTACCTCTACTCCCCACATATCACAGATGGAAAATGAAATCCATACACTCATATTAGGGATTTGAGAGGTTTGTACTACCTTCAAGGAAGGTATGATGGACATGGATTTGCTGAAGCTAAAGGCATTTCCATTACCCTGAAGATTACACAGATATGTCTAACTCATCGAGGCCTAGCACCATAAGACCGGGTCGAGCCGTGAAGCTGGAATTCTTGAAAGTTCTTCACACGCAAGACTAATAATTTGAAAAGGCAAATTTATACCTTGCAAATGTGAAGGTGAGAAGTTTACCAGTTGTTGGGAGAGATTTAAGGAAACCATCACGCATGTCCAACCACGGGTTCGACACATGGATGTCAAGTTAACCACTAGTTTAGTCATTAAATACAACCACCACCATCCTCTCTCCAAGAGAGCAAGCCATATTGAATTTGAGTAAGGTGGTGGGCAACTTTGTTGAGGAACAAAAAGGAATTAATGTGCAACTGGCACAAAGAATTGATACTGTAGAGAACACATTGAATAAAAAATTTGATAACCTACAGTATTCAATTACAAACATTAACAAGTTGCTAGAGGGACAAGAGAGAGGGAGGTTTCCATCCCAAACGCTTCCAAATCAAAGAATTCATGAGTGATCATCTAACAATTCGAATGGACGAGGTTAAGGCCATAATCACTCCCGGGAAGTGGAAAACAAAGGATCACCATGCCAAACTCGTTAAAGAACCTAGGCAGGGAGAAGAATTGCAACCTGAGCCTATTATCCTAGAGGAGGATTCAATGAAATACCGCATACCACCTCCATTTCCACAAGCACCCTTGGGAGGTAAGAAGAAGCGCATCTCAACAAGGCAGCATTTCCTGAGGTTTTAAGGCAAGCTGGTTAACATACCTTATCGACTCAATCAAACAAGTTCCCGCCATGCAAAATTTTTTGAAAGATCTTTGTACAATAAAGAGAGGATTGTGCATCGAGAAGAAGTGCCTTTCACCGAATACGCCTGCCCTAATCCAAGCAAGTACCCTGCTATACAAGGATCCCGGTTCTCCCGTCAATACCTTCACTAATATTGGTGGAATTGCATAAAAAGGCATTGCTAGATTTAGAGCCAAGCAGGAATCTTATGCCATTTTCAAAGATACATGCAAATAGGGTTTAGTGAGCTTAAACCTACCTCAATTACACCTCATCAGCCGATAGATCGAAAACCTTGCGATAGTCGAGGATGTCCTAGTTAAGATAGACAAAATTTACTACCCAAGATTTTGTGGTGCTTGACATTGAACCAATTGCAAGTGAACCCAACTATGCCAATCATCTTGCATGGTGCCAATTCATTTCGGGTCACCGCCAATGCAATCATCAATCACGAATTGAGTCATGCAATTAACTTTTGGTAACATGACCATGGAGTTGAATATCTTTCATTTGAACAACAAACATGAGTTGCTAGAAATTGAAAATCAAAATTCTGATGAAATTGTTTCAAATGATCAGTGTGCAGGTACAAAAGGTGCTAAGGAAAAGCAAGGAGTGATCAACCTGAGATGGCAGAGAATCGTCTGCTAACAACACCAATCGTGAAGCCAATTGCTCTGAATCCACAACCTGCCTGCAGGAACAAATTCAAACTTGCTGGCCACCCAACATCATGGAGCCAGACCAGGCCACTGCATGGGTTGAGGAGATCATCCTCCTCACCCCTCGAGTATTTCGACCTGAACTGTTCGTTTTCAAAACCTGGATCAAGTAAATTTCACAAATTTTAATTGTTGTAAGAATTCGTTAGTCTTAATAATTTTTTCAAAATTTTTAACTTAGCAATTTTTCTTTCATTATAATTTAGTTTGTATATGAAAATAGTATGTTTTAAATATTAATCATAGTATTATAGTAAATTTGCTAACAATCATTTTAGTTATATTATTATTAATATTAGTAATTAATTTTAAATTTTTGAATGCGTAAAGACCATCTCAAGGTAAATTGCTTAGCGAAAATTAGGGTAGACTTTCATTACCATACTGCGCTTATACAGGAGGGGTTTGCTAACAAACCACTTCGTATTCTACCTCCTCCCTTGTTCCCTAAACTACATTCCGTACCGCAGCTCGTGCCCCGGAGCCCCCACTCCGCCGTGCCCCTTGAGCCTGGGCCAGCACCGCGCTGCCTTTACATCCCAAGCCACGCATCATTAGGAGCGAGCCCCACAAATATCCGCCTGAGCCGTGAGCGAGCCCCCTCACCACGCGCACGAGCCCCCCACCTCCGCCCCGGAAACACATTTTCAGGCCTCTGGGCTCAGTTTAAAGGAGCCCTACATCAGTGTCTGATCATAGCCCGAGACTTTGCCATCGCCCAGGCCCATTTCAGCTTTCGCCACCGAGCCCAGTCACGAGGGTATTTAAGTCCAAGAAATCTTCCGTAGCGATTCGTAGGTATCTCGAGCTTCAGATCGTAGAGATACAGACCCCAAACACATTATCTGAGTCCACCCCTTCCAAATAGCTTTATTTTAGATATCAGATATGGTCCCACGGTGGGTGGGTCTCAGAGTCAGCCCCAAAGTGAGATCAGCACAACCCAGCGAGTCGTAGACAAAGACTGCAGCCGCACCAGAGCCATCACTCCCGTCCCCGAGGCCGCACCGACGAGCCTCCGGGATCCAGATCGCCACTGCACACCTGACATGGGACCCTGCCCCATCCCCGCACTCCTGGGAGGAGAGCTAGGAAGGTCCACTTCCAAAGAGGGGTCGTGACTTCGGCCCAAAGTAGTCATCATCTTCAGACTCCACCATCACCAGCTGTGATCAGCAAAATGAGACGACACCTTCAATTGCCTATCACCTACCGCGATCGTGGAGGCCTATACCAGAGGACCCCATTCGGAATGCGTATATACGTAGCCGACCATTTCGAAGAGTCGTTTCACGACGTTCCTCGATTGATGGTTTAATTCTGTGATACTGTGGAGTCGATGAGAGATTGATCGAGAGGTATCTTACCCTCCCATTTATGACTCCGAGACGCTTTTGACACCCGAGAGTAGTCCAGTCACCACCCATGACCTCTCTGATGAAGATGGTCCATTAGGAGATTCATCTCGTGATATGACCGCTGTGTACTCAAATTCACGTGCTATTTCAAGAAATTTCAGATTGGCGATACCACAAGAATGTCGAGGGTTATAGAGATTGGGCCCACCCTCCGCCTGTAGCTGAAGGGGTTAGAGACCAATCGCCATGGATGCTAAACAAACAACTCGGGGCCCTTATCTGGTGCGCCTTCCGCCTCATATGCTGGGATCATCGACCATCCACGCAAGACTGCTTATTCCTCCGCAGCATTACGTGCGAGGAGTGGACCTATCTCGGGAGGCAGGCATTGTACCCGATCTCTGCACTTCGTGGTTTAGCCCATCCGAGCCTCGGTGTGATGACTTCGCCCATGGGCCATTGAGGAGAAGGTCCATAGGGAGAGACCTCGCACGCGCAGAGCATACCACTTTATGCCTTCGAGGCTTCTTTCCTATGTTCTCGAGCGTATCGGACGCAGAGGAGCCCGACAGATGCAGACGCATGCCTACAAGTAGTAGCAGTGGACCGAGTTATGACTATGCCCGTCCATTTCCATATACGCCTGGGCCGAGACCGTGAGGAGGGGTACCCCATCAGGAGGCCGATGACCACCATGTGCATGAGATATGCCCGGCCTCCCGAGCCCGAGGTACGCAGGCCCTCCCACCCTATTTCCCCGGTGATCGTTCTCCCTCCATCTCCTCCACCCACTACTCACGTAGCCCCCACAGTATACTCCTGCCTTCATATTCAAAGACACCGCCACCGAGTATACATGTCACCGAGGGAGATGGTCGGAGGATGGATGCGATCCGCACACTAGCCCACTCAGCAGCCCAAAGATGCAGCACATGACCGTAGATCGCTCGAGCCGAGGCCACTTCGACAAAGGTTATTCCATGCTTCATCAGATTACTATGACCCATCCTGGTCTTCCTCATGATCCCTGCCGAGAGGAGCCCGCCACCGATGCAGCCTCATTGATATCCCGGTAGCAACTGGGTAAAGAGCCACCACCACCACCACAAGAAATAGGTGGTTCAGTTTCTTTGATTTATGTATAGTTTCAAATTTTATCAACTCCGCCTACCAATTTTGATTATGATTTTTGTAATAGCCATAAGAGGCAAAGTGATATGCTCTGTGTGTAGCCCGTTATGCATGTATTAAGCCATTTTGACTATATCAAAAGCTACTCGTATTATATATATATTCAGCTTCAGATATTGTGTTTCACTGTGGTCCCCTATGTACAAGTATGTTCAAACTATAATTAAATTGCTTCAAATTGAACAATAGAATTGCTTCAAATTGAACAATTGAATTGCTTTAAATTGGATAATTGAATCATCATGTTTTCTACCCCATATGCTAGAAACAATTCCATGCTAAAACACTCCAGGTTCAACACCGTCTAAAGATGCTCAACTCAAAATTTCCCCTTTATGCTATGTCACACACTGCACTCCAGATTGTTCCAATAGGCTGTGAAATTGTGTGCCTCCTTCCACTTTGCAAACCTACTAGGTATGCTAAGGGGTGTGTGTAAAAAACTAGGATAGGTCTGAGTTCTACATTTGAAGACTACCGTCGCTTTCCAAAAGGAAAAGAAAAGAAAAGAAAAGAAAAAGCAAGAAGAAAAGAAAAAGAAAAGAAGAAAAGAAAATAAAGTCGCGGAAGTTGCGAAACCCGACACCGCGCGCCCGAGGGGTGTATGGCGAAGCTTTGAAACCCGATGCCCTAAGCCTTAATCGCCGAGTCATCGATGGTTCGTTATACGGGTGGATAGTAGTTTAATGACTCAAGGGTACTTAATTTTCAAGTCATTCGAAACCGGGTGAAGCCTTTTTTAGCGCGGTCATCAATCTTCTTGCCGATGCCCCAAACCTTAATCGTCAGGAGTCACCTGGGACCCTGCCATACCTGACTGCGAAGTCGATTTTAAGTACGACTCTACGATGTAGATGAATAAAGAAAGAAAAGTGTAACTAGCTCTATCTATGCTGTTCAACAACTTAAGGCCATGTCGCTAGGTCAGGGGAGCAAGGGTAATTTTGCGCTTTATCGCTTAATCTCGTTACAAAGAACCATTAGACTTAGTGGAAATCCAAGTTGGGAAATCATGGAAATAAAGTTGTTCTAAAAATTGTTCTCTTATGATTTTATTCTTTGTATATAGGTTTTCAAATGTTGATTTCAATTGTTCACTTTAAAGTGTTAGTTTGTATATAAGTACACAACCTTTGAAACACAACCTGAAAATCACCACATGCATCTCAATTTTATTTTGCATTGCTAAGGACTAGCAACGTTTCTATTGGGGGTGATTAAGTGCTCAAAAAGTGCAATTTCAACCCTATATTAGATAGGTTTTGAGTACTTTTGATCATTAATCATGTCATATATCCCCAATTGAAGTGTTCAAGTCATCTTAGTAACACTTATGTCACCTCGAGGGTGCTTTGGTTGTTTTGTAGACTTTTGTATTATTTGAACTTCAACCTCAATGCAAATGATCAATCATGATATCGGGAAGTTTAGTCTCAAATGCATCAACAAGCCCAAAATCAATGGAAAACAAAGGAAAGTGGAAGAAATGAGATGCATGAAGACATGACGAGAGGAATGCGTAACAAGAAATAGTAATTCTCGCATCCTCGTTGGCAACCAATTCGTTAATCCTACACTTCGCAAACAAATAAGAATCTTAGCAAACTATCACAAATTCTACAGCCACATTGCACTATTCATTAGCGAAATGAAGGAATTCGTCACATTACAGAATTTCGCTAGCTTACGAATTCGCTACCATTAAATTTCAAGAACTCCTGCCAATTTTGCTGTGAACCTTGCCAAATTCGCTACCCTTGCTAAATTCGCCAACCCTGCCACTCGCTAATTAGCTAAATTCATCCCCGTAATAAATTGGCAGCCCGCTACGCTTTCAGAATTAATGCAACCGCTTCCAAACTTGGTGAATTACTTTATCCTATAACTTAGCTTAGTTGCTAGGTTTTCGGTACTCATACCTGAGGAGGCCTCCATAAATACCCCTCATGTTTCTCAGAATAAGATGAGGATCGATGGTATATGATGTAGCGGAATACAAGAATTTTCAAGTGATTTGTAAGTTTTTCAAGACATCGTTTGTACTAAAGTTTTGTTTTTTTAGCTTTTGCTTTTATTTTCTCTCTTCTCTCTCTTCTTTCTCTCTTCTTTCTTTCACTTTCCGTCGCTTAAACACACCTCTCGAGGATGACAACTCAAGAGATGTTTCATGCTCTCTTTAGCTATACATGGAAGCTCAATTAGCGCGGGTTAAGCATGTTGTCCTCATGAACTAAAAAAGTCACGTAGTGTATTTATGGCCCTTATTTTCAAAATCTACCAGATAACATGATGTTATTGGTTCGCCAATACTTCCATGCTTTAGGACCGTTGTTCTTGGGGATGGTTTTTACGAGCCTTGAGGTAGCATTTACATGTTAGGGTTCTTCAATTAGTGGTTAAATAACATTGACTTTATTGTTTTGGCCAACACTCTCCATATTTTAGGATTCGCTCTGGTGAGATGCACTCGATTCTTTAGATGGTCCTTACTAGCCTCAAAAATGATAAAGGAATGTTAGGTTTAAACAAAAAGGGCCATAATCGCATCCTCGTGTCGACCACATAGAGTGATAAAACCCGAGGATACGTGGTTTGCCCTACCACAAGAGTGACCTAAATCTTCAAAGTTTAATTTCTTCACTTTAAATTTTAAGTACCATTTCCGCTTTTGCAATTTCCAAATTTAAACCATTTACGCTTTTTAACACAACCAAAAGTCCAAATGTAAAGCCTTACCTTCACGCCTCTAATGCAAACCATTTCTAGGATGAAAACCTATCCCCTGTTCGACCCTAGACTACTATACTGCAAAGAGCTTGACTCACGCACAATAGAGGAACTTAGGTATATAAATATTTGTTGATTCAAACAAATCTACCGTGGCAATTTAATCACATGTAAAGCTCCATACATGTTGTTTCGCACCCTTCTCGACAAGCTTAAAAAACTCACAAATGCATTAAAACCAACAAAAGTAGAGACTCCAAAAGTGAAACATGTACCGAAGAGCGATTAACAAGACCGACAATAATGCAAGTTCAAAGAAGAAGGGGATCTCACAATACTTGGGTTGCCTCCTAAGAAGCGCTATGTTTAATGTTGTTAGCTTGACATTCCTGCAACGTACAACACTTAGAACGAAAAAATAACTGAACTGTTGGTGACCTTCCACACCCTTACTGTCTTGCTCCAAGTGTGCTTAGAATGGTGTCCTATCTTCCTATATGGAATTCTCCTCCAAAATACTAAGCCAATCTCCTCGGGCATCGACTTTGAACCTGTCCCTTCTCTAGATGCATAATTCTTTCAACTCCTTCATATGAAATACCAACCACTATGAACTCCAACTGACCATTTTGACTTCAACTCTGCTGTGTGAAGAGTTTCAGCTCTAGAATCAGAACAACAAGACTTACCGACCCGGCTCAAACTCTTTCCTCTTAAAAATATGTCTATTACGCTGCTTTCGCCTTTCATATTCCTGGCATTTCCTGTAAGCTTCATCATAATTCATCTAATTCACTAAGTTTCTCCCATTACTTTAATTGATCCATAACTAAAGAACTCAATGCTAAGATGCTCTATATTCCAATTCCACCCTGCAAGAAATGGCATGCTTCTCTCCCATAAACCAGTCTGAATGCTAAGAAGGCCCAATGGGGTTTTAAATGTTGTCCGTATGCCGCAAGTGCATCATCAATCTTCACCAATCGTTCTCGAACTATTGACTATTTTCCATAATCGACCTTATTTCATTTGACACCTCCGCCTTACCCATTTTCTACGGGTGGTATGCGAGTGGGATGTGCGATGCCACACCATAGCTAAGACCTTATTGATTAGTACCCAAATAGTATAGTATCGGTTCTGTTTACAGTGTGCTCTTATGCGCTTTGTGTACACCCATCAATAACCCAATTGTTGCATTTGGTGTCCTGGCTTTAAGTACCACTACATTCAGAGCTATTTTAGTAGTTTGCAGGCTAAATGTCTCACAATTCCTCAAATTAGACTTTGAACATTGAACTTGTTTAAACTAAAGACTTGGCATCAACTCGCAGGAATTTCGGAGCGAATTTATTGAAGAATGAAGGAGCAATCTGGCGAAATTTTGGGTTGCCAATTTTCGCAACCTCTCACCTATGACTCACCTGCTCTCTTGACTGCTTTTTGATCTGGTGGTTTAATACAAGTTTGCCCTTATGTAATTTTGATTCTTTAGCACAATTTTGTATTCTCTCTTTAATGAGCTTCCATATAAGCTCAACCTCATGTCAGAAGAAGGACATCTTTTCATTCAACTGACCTACTTAAGCACGGCTTCCTCCTTCCTTGTCGCTTGGTGATTTTTCACTTCCTTCCTTTACTTTCTTGCATTTTTCTGAGAAGCCAAACACCCTTTGATACGACAATCAAGGGATATTTCTACACCCCCGATCCTTGAAGCCGAAGGCCACTCTGGTGTTGTTTTTGAAGTTTAACCGCATGTTCTCATGTTCAGATGTTTGCATTTTAGTATTTGTGCCCCGTTTTCATCGAGGTTGTTCCTAAGTATACTCTCTTTAATGTGTATTTGGTGTTTTTGGGTTCAATGGATACTGCTAGATCCATCGAGGCTCAATTAGTCAGCTCCTTGCCGCTATCGCGGGTAGGGCTTTGTGATGTGTTTTAAATCGTTGTGACATTTTTGCCTGTAATGATCGTTATCTTCAAAAAAGGAAAACTATTAGGTTTAGGTTTTAAAGCCAAAGAAGATCCGTCGGAAATTACTATATGTCAGTGCTTCCAAATGTTAGAAGACCCGAGTATATGTCAAGTTAATAGAAACACTAAGTCCAAGGGGTCAAGACTTCAAGGTATTTGGCCTTTAAATCTTTTTTTTACTTCGCTTATTTCTGGGCCAGGAATCATTCACACATAATCAAGTTTCCACACACCCTTTTAGTCCAAGGAGGAAACACCATTTTCAATACACGTTACCCTCTCTCACGAAGAAAACCCATCCTCAGAAAGTTCGACCATAGATCCACTATAATCGCAGCAGTTTGCTAACGCCAAATGTGGAATCCTAGGTTATAAATTTTATCGATTTGAACACCTCATGAATTAGACACGAATCAATTGCGTTGTCGTGATGGTGTCTAGTGGGAAGAGAGAAAGAAGTGGAACTTGTGATTCACATCACAAGTTTTAGTGCTCTCTCATTTCTTTTGATTTTATTAATTTTTCCTCACTCTGCGCTTCAATCATAGGGAATTTGAAAATTTCACTACAGGAGTTTGAAGACTCTCGTGCAAACCTGCTAATAATATTGTTTTGATTTTCGCTAACCAATAACCTTGCTGGTCTAGTTGCTGGTTTTGTCAGGTGTGACCACAGCGCCTTATTTTCTGCGACGTAAAACACCGTAGGCGCATCGAGAGGCTAGGGCGCTTTGATCAAGAAGGTCGGAAGAAGCCTACACACCAACTCGATGGATCACCTGAAGAACAACAGAGCCAATGGGGTTCATCGAAACCCACGCATATAGATCAAATGAGGATCACATTCATCCTCCAAGGTGAGTGCACCTCACGCATAATACCCCAGAGTGGGATGTGGCAACAGACTTATTCGTGCCCCGTCCCGACTTTCATGGTATGGAAAACGAAAAACCATGCAATGATATTCGGATTTCGAGGAGGTTTTCACTACTTTAAGGAAGGTGCAAATGAAGGGCGGACCTAATTGCCAAAGGCTTTCCCTTTCGACACTCAAAGATAAAGCCAAAATTTGATTAATTCACTACATGCCAAGTGACCATCGTGAATCAATAGCTGCAAAGTGGAATTTTGAAGAAGTTCTTCAGTGCCCGTAAGACCAACAACCTGAAGAGGAATATCTATACCTTTGCAGCTCATGACAAAGGAGAGATTTATCGCGGCTGGAAAGGTATCTCGAGACCATCGTTGCATGCCCTCATCACGGCTTTGATACACGGATGTTAGTGAACTACTTACGATGGAATGTCCCCTTCCATGAAACAACTCCTTGAAACCAAGTGTGGAGGGGACTTCCTTAGCAAAAATCTTGATTAAGCCATGGACTTTTTGAATTACGTGGCTGAAACTTCCAAAGGATGGATGTTCAACTGGGCGGAGGTAGAGAGGATGAAACCAACAGAAAATGCAAATGTTGTGAGCCAAAATAGGCCACCAAATGATGCCCAATATGGTAACACTTATAATCCCAACTGGAAGAACCACCCAAACTTGACATGGAAGCCTAAACCTCTGTATATGTACCTCAAGAGCACATCATCAAAGAATAGTATTGGTACACTTTCAAGAATGTTAGCCACTCAACTTCATCACCCGTGGAGCAAGCCATCATGACTCAGCAAGGCGGTAGGAATTTTTGTGGAGGAGCAGAAACTATCAATGCTCGTGATAAACCAAATAATAGGAAAAGGTAGAAAGCTCCATAGACAAAGGATTGAAGTGCTTCACAAAAAGCCTAAACTTAAAATCGATACCATGCGCTTCATCCATCAAGAAATAACAATCAGCAAGTGTGGAGAAAGGGAGGTTCCCTTCCCGCACATCGCTAATCCAAGCGAGCATGAACCCAGCTTTCTTAGCGAGCCTGCACCAAAAATGGATGAAGTCTAAGCCATTATCACTTTAAGGAGTGATAAGGAAATTGAGCAGCCAGTGTCTAAGCCTGTGAAAAAAACAAGAGAACAGGACCAAGGGGAGCTTGAACATATGACCATCCAAGAAGATTCGAAGAAATGAGGCATGCCCCTTTTTTTTCCCTGCCACCGAGAAGCAAAAAGAAGGCTTCTAAGTAAGAAGGCATCCTCGAAGTGCTGAGGCAAGTCAAGGTTAACATTCCACTGCTTGATATGATCAAACAAGTTCTAACCTATGCAAAATTTCTCGATTTGTGCACGTGCTGGGTTTGGGCATTAATAAGTATACCTTCCGATCGAACAAGTCAACTCTATCATCAAGTGCAAAACCTTGTTGAAATATTAAAGATCCAGATCCCCACCTCAATCAACATCGAGTGGACCCAGCAGGTGACAAGGTAATCATTGATTGGATATGGTCAACCTACCGCTGCCACTCAATGTACAAGGCTAGTGGTCTGGGGAGTCAAGCCTACCAATATCACCCTATCCTTAGCAGATCGATCAGTGAAAATACCAAAGGGGATAGTTGAGGATGTCTTGGTAAAGGTGGATAACTTCTATTATCTGGTAGATTTTGTGGTTCTTGATACATAACCAATGGCAAAGAACAATCACCAAGTGCCCATCATACTTGGAAGGCCATTTTTTGCCACAACTAATGCTATAATCAACTGTCGGAATGGGGTTATGCAGCTCACCTTTGGCAACATGACTTTGGAGCTCAACATTTTTCATTTGAGTAACAAGGATAAGCCAGCTAAGAACAAAGGAGGTGGTCAAGAAGTCCATTATGGTACAAGTGGAAGGAAGCCAATATTCACAAACTGTAAGAAAAATTAAATGAGAACCAAGAAGCAAAGGTGAAGGATCAATCGCACTGGGCCAGCCTCTCGCAGACCGCTATGCCACTGAAGACTCACCAAATAGCATAACGTTGACATCCGTGGAGCGTGGTTGATTCAATCGCAAGAGACACCATCGCAAGCATGGAGTGGTTTCTCCTCCTTGATCCCCAGACCTCTCTTTCAAAGCATCACCGGGAGTGGTTCCTCGTAGAACTAAACCACTCCAAATTTTAATTTGATTTTTGTTTTGTTTTATTTTAATTTTTAAATTAGATTGTTTATTAAGGTCCTTAATTTCCAAATATTGTAAATTCTTTCTTATTTTTCTAGCTTAAGTTCTTATAATTCTCAGGTCTTGTTTTGTTGCAAGTGTTCGGGCTTTGAGGAGCAAATATGCCTGAGATTCTTTCAGTTGTGAAAATTTTTCGCAACTCCGCTAGGCCCAGGATGCAACCAGAACCCAAAATGAGGATGCTTAAATTCTCGCAACCCTGACTCGCAGGTTGTGAAATTTCGCAAATCTGCAATCGTTTCATCTTCTCCTCTTGCAACTCTTTGTATCCTACAACCCTCCGTTTGACGTTCCTAAAATTATATTTTCTAATCTTTTGAGCCAAGCAATTAATGGTCATTAAAAACCATTAATTATCTCATCTTCCCACCTACCCCTCCTCCCCTTTATAAACCCTTGTTCCATTTCATTTTCACCTCACAAATCATCCTTTCAAGCTGTGAAAATTTCATCTTCTTTCTTCTAGCTTCTCTGCTTTCTTCTCAAAGTTCCCGAGATGGCAAAGACGAGAGGAGCCCACACTTTAGGGCCGCGGTGCCTGTGAGTTCTTTCTCTCCCCGTCAAATTCCCTCTTTCCACTCGCCGTCGGGTCCTCTATCGCGATATAGCGGCCGCAAACCCTTCAGCCCACCCGCCCCTACCGCGGGCCGCCCCCGTCGGGGCTGGAGATGTTGAGGGTTCCTCCTCCGTGGCCTCGGCCTGTATGAGGCATCACTGAGCCGGGCTCCACACCACCGACCCCTTCACAACCTAGACCAGCCCAGAGGGCCCCACCGGCCAAGAGGGCCCGAGACATCAGGCCTGCAGGGAGTCATCATCACTTCCAGATCCGTGGCCCCGCCTCCAACTTTATCGTGGTGTTGTTCTGAGCCCCGCATCTCTCCGGGTCCATCATCGTTGCCTTACTTCCCACGACCCATCCCTGGAACAGTTAGCCGCATGGGATAGAGATTTTCATTGAGAGGTGTATTATGATCTCCCAACATTTGTTGTAGACCTAGGGCTCCGAGACTCCATGCTCCTTATACAACGATACCATCTGGAGCCATTCATGGTGCCGCGCAGTACTATTATCCTCGGGTCGTCACCGAGTTCTATCACACGATGACATCCCGTCGAGGGGCCAAACTCGATCATTTTCATTTCATTAACTAAGATGTCGTGATACTCTGGCCTCTCGATCACAAAGAACCCTCCATTCCGCCAAGGTCCCCGCCACGCGCCTAAGAGGATAAAGGGTCCTATCCTTCTCGACCAGTGAGACGGTCCGACTTTCTATGGATGCTAATGTGGGTGGGCCTGTGATTGCTCAAAGGCCACATCTCCACAGCGTATGCTTCTGATAGACCACGTTCTGAGGTCTAATATGTTTCCACTTCAGCATATAGTACAGAGGAGAGGAGCTATCCTAGAGGTGTTGTATCGTATTTCCGAGGGATACTGGTTCACTCATGAGTTGATTATGACTCCTTACTGTTCCATTTCGAGGATAAGGTCCACCGAGTCTCGCCTCAGTTTGAAGTCCCCGCCCGCTATTTCCTCGCTTATTATGTCGTACTTGAGCATATCGAAGTTCCCACCAGCCTTATTTAGAAAGGCCGACGCGCTGGTTGTGAGGTGGATGAGCTTAAAAGTCATCCATTTTCACCATTTCGATTGATTTCTATCTAAAAAGACTGATGAGTGCAGAAATGTTTAATAATCCCACCAAATTGTTATGCAAAGAGAAATTAAAGAGAAAGAGGATATTGCAAGAATGTGAGTAGAAACCGTTGGAGCGTAAAATGACACGAATGGCTGGAATGATGCTGCAAATGTGAGGAAGCGTAATTTATGGGCGAAAGGACCTGTAGTAGCGACGCCAATGCTGATGAATTAATCACATCAAGGTCATAACCACAAAACCCGGGCCGCGTACATGCGGCAACCGGGCGTAACGGTTGTGGCAAACGTAACCCAAGTCGCACCATAAATTAATGAAGAATTATTATAATGTGGCAACATAATTTCGAGGTCGCGACAGAATTGAAGGCCAAGCAGTAGACATGGAGGTTGTAACACCGAATAGAAGTCGCGATTTACATAAGATTTTCAAGACATAAATTGAAGTTTCGACATCACCGACCGTAAGAGGTCGCTGACGCCATTCAGCGGTCTTTCGGATCGCTGGCAAATTAAGGTCGCTGACGCCATTCGGGCTGGTCGCGACACACGTAAAGAACTAAGGTCGCGACGTCATTCAATGGATCGCGACATCGGGATCCGGTTGACTAAGGTCGCGACGTCAGTCTGGGCCGGGTCGCTGACATCGCTATGGGAATAAGGTCGCGACGCTTAATAGCGGCCAATGAAGATCAGTTACAAGGGAAGAAGGCCGCGACGTCATTCAACGGTTAGCGGCACAGATCCAAGTGGACTATACGCGACGCCATTCGTTGGTCGCGACATCGCCATATGAATGAAGGTCGCGCGACATCATTTAATGTTGCGACATCGCATCTGCTGGATGCTAAAGGCAAGTCACTTACCAAATAAAAGCTTATGAATTTTAGCTGTAGACAACTCCAGGTCGCGACAAAGAAGAGTCGAGGTCGCGACATTAACAACCAAATGGGCCGCTAACTAAACCCACAAGGAGGTGCATCGGTTAGCCCAACTTCAGAACCCTATAAATACGCACTGCCATCATGAAAGCGCCGCACTGTAAAAGAGATCTCGGTAATGAAGTTCTTGTATTTAATTTTAATTTATTTGTTTTGTTTTTATTTTATATTAGTTTGTTTCATTCAATTTTGATCCGACGCATCGTTAAAGTAGAAGCCGAATGCGTAATTCTATTTCTTTCAAATTATCGCATGGATTGTCCGAATCTAAACAAATTTTGGAATTTGATTCCAGCTCGATTTACAAAGGGTTTTCTTTGATCAAGAAGCCATTGTAGGGTGTAATCTATGATTTAACCCAGCTTCCATTGAATAGACTCTGTCATAAATTATCTTTCCTGCATAAATTTATCGGGTTAGCTGAACTATCGGGCTTGTAAATCTACTTACCGGTTTTCAGTATTCTCAGAATGACATCCCAATGTAAGCGTCTTATACCCATAGGATTGTCTCATTACTCGATTTCCAAGAGGCCCTCCGAGGACACAGAAGGCAACTGAGTGATGAACAATTTCCTCATGTACGAACTGAGCAATGGTGATCTAATGAGTTTTGTGAATTTGTAAATCGACAAATCCTCTTCTCACTTGAAATCGAGAATGAGTTGAATGACTTATCCATTTAAACAGCAGAGAGTTCACCTCGATTCGAATAGCACGCCCAACCCGTGGTTAAAGATCCGAGCAAGGAAAATGATGAACTGCTCCACTCGAGGAAGAGAAACTAAGAAAGTGTAAACCCATGCTATGACTATGTATTAGAGCTAAGGTTTATAGTCCATGCCTGGGTATTAAGTATTGAAAAGAAAATACCTGCAACAAGGCAACCTGTGACAGTAGTTATCTAATCCTCTGGTTTCGAAGAAACAGGGAAGATTACTTACTTAACAGCATAACATGGAGAAATCCAACCGCACTTAATATATTCCTTTGACAAGTTTTAAATATGTGGTTCATGAAGAAAGTTTCAATGCAACTGTAGGGAATTGATGTTCACAATAGTGATTTTCAATGCTCCCTTTAAAAGATGATTGTTCATCAATTAGATTTTAAATTTTCGCTTAAATTCATTTTGTTATTAATTCACATATCATAGGTTTTTACATTTTAAGGTTTGCAAAGTCGATTCCCAATTGCCTATCGTAGTCCAAATAGGTATAGAGTTTGAGTAGTCATGTAGTTGATTGAGAATTCGAAGATCTCGTGGATCGAGAACCGACTTAAATCCAATTTACTACTTGTTCGACCTGTACACTTGCAGCATCCTGGATCAAAACCAGAAAGAAAATGATTTACTCTTAAGAAAACCGCTTTTTAGATAAGGAACACAACAAACAAGTTTCATGGCATTATTTCTAGGGATTAGATAATAGTCCTTTGGTTATACGTCACAAATTTGTATAGGTGTTTTTGATCCACTACACATGTAAATAAGGAATAAGTTTTCAAGGCCATGCCTGGGTATCGAAAGAATTTGGTGAATCAATATTCAGATTCAAAAAGAGAAATATTAATTTGACATAATTTATAAAATAAAATAAAATAAATTTGCAAAATATGATTCAACAAAGAAAAGAGTTTAGCAAGCTACTCGAAATTTTAGCCATGTTAAATACAATTTTTCGTATCACCGACTCCATTTGATATCGTGATATTATAATTTCGTGAGTTAATTCATGCAATGTAGAAGCGTGAGTGTGAATTATTGCAACTAGACACTGAGATCGAAAGAACACTTAGAGGACTAAGAAAGGTTAAGAGTACAGAAATAGCAGAGATGGCGCATTTAAAGATCACTGTAAGGCCAACTCAGATCGCAGCTAAGTACCTCAAGAGCGAGACACTACGGAGGACTTCTCCGAAACCAGCTATCCAAGATGAATACTCAAGAAGAAGACCCACGATAGATGCTAACAATTTTGAGCCTGCCGCCCTGATCACCATGGTTCAACAAACCAATTCACAGTCACCCTAAGATCCCAACGAACACTGATCGCTTCTCGAGAATGGCCAATACAGTTAAATTGAACGGTGAGACCGTGTTATTAAGCTGCAGCTTGTTTCCCCATTCTCTTTAAGAGATATAATGATCATGGTTTGACACCTATTACCATACGGATATGTTAATACATGGGAAGAGCCGATGGAAGCTTACTTGAGCAGATTCTTTCCTCCATCCCTCACTCAAATCCAAGAGGGAAATTACTACTTTCAAACAAAGTGGGAAGACGGTAGTCTATACACTGTCAGGAGAGAGGAGACAAGAGGCTGTCAAGATGTCCCATGCACGGATAGACCAAGACACAAATGGACATCTTCTAATACTCTATGAATTATACCTTAAAGGTATAATAATAGATGCACTACAAGCAGAGCATTCAGAAGAAGAAAGCAAGAAGCAAGACAAATTTAATCAAGGATCTTGCTAGGGTGTAACATGAGACCTCCTTCAATCCCTCGTGGAGCAAAGCAAAGAAAGCTAAAGGAAGTTCTGGAATGATTTATTAAAAACAAGATAGTTCGCTATGGAGGCTGCCGATGCATTGATGCACGGCTGATAAAAGAATGCACTCAGAAATGGATAGGAGCATGAAAGAGAAGGTAGAGTAAATAATGCCGAGGGGCGTGGCTAAGAGGTTTTTGGTGCAGCGTGAGGAGGCTAACTACCTGAAATCCAGTAGAGGGCATATCATTTCAAGCCTCAACCCAAACTCAACCCATTATACCTCAAAGATTAAGGAACCATGAGAATTTTTCTACGCTGAGAAAGCACAACACGTTCCAAGACACGTGGCAAAATTTTCAAAGAAGGGTACGCCCACCAAGGTTCCAAAAGAAAGAAGAATGTGGAGAGGGCATAAATGAATATCGTGGTCAAAAAAGGGCTCCGACCTTTAAAGACCGGGATGTCGTAATTCATGGGGAAAATGTAGTGTGTCGAACTCCATGAACAAAAGTTCAGAGAACTGAAGCTTCAAATACCAATTCTCAAATTTATCGACGATCACCAATGCCTCTCTCTCAAGAACCCGAGACACAACAGGTTAACTCGCTCCGACCCTACAGACTCAAATTAAAGATGTTTTTCCCAAAGGACACGAAGAAAAATCTAAAGACCGCATGGCGCAAATGGCTGTGGAAAGAATTGTAGAAGGAAAAGTCAGATAAAGATGAAGGCAATAAGGGAGAAGGAAGCCTAGAAAATGCTGAGTCACTAGAGAAAGAAAGGAAGAAGGAGCAGCAACAAGAAGAAGAAAGAAGCAAGAAGAAAGCCCATAACTCTATGCCTGTAGTCCCATTCCCGCAGAGACTGCAAAAGTCAAGGATAGAGGAGCGCTTCATAAGGTTTTGAAACCTTCTGTAAGTTGGATATAAGCATGCCATTCACAGATGGTAACTCAAGTGCCACTTTATGCCAAGTTCCTGAAGGAAATTTTGAGCAAGAAG
The DNA here is from genome assembly GCA_016808115.1 of Tetrastigma voinierianum. Classification (NCBI taxonomy): domain Eukaryota; kingdom Viridiplantae; phylum Streptophyta; class Magnoliopsida; order Vitales; family Vitaceae; genus Tetrastigma; species Tetrastigma voinierianum. Next base: position 438,157 of record JAEQBH010002808.1, read on the forward strand.
AGAAGATTTGTAGAGGAAGGAGACAGAATCCGATCATACTTGAAAGGGCGCTGATAAAGAAGAATTTACCGCAGAAGATGAAAGACCCAGAAGTTTCACAATTCCTTGCACCATCGAGGATTTGAAATTCAAAAGGCTCTTTGTATCTGGCGCGATAAACTTAATGCCATTATCTGCTGTAAGAAATTAAGCTTTGGGAGCTTACCCACTAATTACTCTCAAATGGCAGATAGAACAATGGCGAAACCTGAAGGAGTCATTGAAGATGTGCTTGTTAAGGTGGGGAAATTTGTTTTTCCTGTCGACTTTATCATCCTGGACATGGAAGAAGATTCACAAGTTCCTCTGCTGCTAGGAAGGCCATTCCTAGCAACCTGAGTCGCTGTAATGAGCACAGGTATGGAGTTCTCACTCAGTATTGGCAAGAAGCAATTTAATTTCAATCGTCAAAGTTTGAAGAATTTGTGACAGATAGGAAGATTACAAAGGTAGATGATGTCTATCTCAACAACTCTGATTATTATTATGATTGTAATGCTCAACTTCCTATCAATGAAAATGAGATGAATTTCCAGTATCTTGAAGGTGTTAATTCTGATTTTCCGCACATCATCTTGCACTCTACCGAAAAAGTGTTAAGTCTTAAACAAAACAACATTGACAATGGAGATAAAAATGAAGAGAAGGTATTTCATCAAGAGACCAGTGCAGAAGGGTTAGTTTTAAAAGAGTTACAAATCATCTCGGTATGCTGCATTGAGCTACCAAAAAGTAAGCCAGTGATTATCTCTCGCTAAACCTGATACCGAACAAATAAGTCGCCAAAATTTTTGAAGAATTATCAAGAGTCGATCGCTTGGTCCATAAAATGAATTAAAGGGTATCAAATCCGCCAATATGTAATGCACAAACATCGCCGGAGGAAATAAACCACACACAGCTTGTCCCGTTGAACATCAAAGAAGACTGAACTCAAATAAGGAAAGAAGTAGTTAGAAAGTGAAGTGCTCAAATGGTTGAATGTCGCTTTATGATATGCAACTCTATACCTGGTTAGCCTACCCATGTGGTTCCCAAGAAAGGTGGGTTCACCTAGAACCAAATGAAAAATGAGTTAATTCCAACAAGACCATATTGATGGAGAGTATGTATCGATTAATGGAAGGAACGATGTTAATCCAGAAAGATCATTTCCATTGCCTTCATCATCAAATGTTGGATAAAGAAGGTGACACCCCATTTTTGCTTCTGACGGGTATTCTACTATAATCAGATTGCCATTGCACCAGAAGACCAGGAGAAAACCACATTCACATGCCCTTATGGCACCTCGCTTCGTGGAGGATGCCATTTGGGCTTTCCGTGGCAATGCCCCGCTACTTAAGAGGTGTATGATGTCCATGTTCTCGACGGCGAGGAGGTCATGGAAATTTTTATGAATGACTTCAAGATACGGATCAGTCGAGTATCGTTTAAACAACCTGAAACAATCCTTCAAAGACGCAAGTAATAAACAAATAGCCTTAAACTGAAAAGTGCCATTTCATGGTAATAGAAGGTATTATCTTTATCATAAATTCGCTTACGGGACTAGAAGCGGACCAATCAAAGGTTTCGATTATCAAGACTCTCGCACCACCCACAACAAAGTAGTGGATAAGGAGCTCGCATGCCGGACTTTATGCAGGAGATTCATCAAAGACTTCAAAATAGCCGTAATTCATTATGACATCGAGAAAGACACAAAGTTAGTTTCGACCACTCGTACAAACAAGAATCATGACTTATTAATCACGTTCCATCATGGTCGCACTTTAATAGATCGTGGATTCGCAAATAATGTGTGATGCCAAGATTTCAATGGGAGTCAGATGGGGCAAAGAAAAGAAAAGATATTCGCAGCCATACTTTCAAGTGCCAGCGTAACCTTCAATGAAGCCCAAGAAAACCATTCAACTAATGGGTGCTGAGATGCTAGCCATAGTTTTTGCTTGTGAGAAATTCAAGCCATACATTTTGGGATCCCATATTATCATTCACACTGACCATGCAGCAATCAAATATCTGATGTCGAAAAAGGAAGCCAAACCAAGACTGATAAGGTGGGTGTTGTTACTACAAGAGTTTGATCTCGTAATTAAAGATAAGAAAGGCTGTGACAATGTGATAGCCGATCACTTGTCCGTAGGAAAGAAACAAAGGTAAGAGGAGGATATAGACTAACAAGAGAACTTCCCATGAGCAACCTGCTTTCAATTGTCATTCTTAACTCCCATGGTATAGCCGGAGCATCGTGAATTACTTGGCTTGTGGAGTAATTCCTTGGGAATTCAGCCACAACAACAAACTTCATGTGACCTGACAAAGATGTACTACATCCTGATGACCCACTACTATTTAAAAGAGGTGCTAAATATGATTATAAGAAGATGTGTGCCGTAGAGTGAACAATGCAAGATTGTGACTGTTCGCTATGCATCATATTGGGGACATTTTTCCGGAGAAAGAACAACTCACAAGATACTCCAATCGGGAATTTATTGGCCCACTATCTTCAGAGATTGTGCCGAATGGGTCAAATTATGTGATAGATGCCAAAAGATTGGAAATATCAGCAGCAGAAATGAAATGCCCCACAGGCATATTGGTAAGGCAAATTTTTGATGTGGCTAGGGGATAGATTTTATGGGACCCTTCCCACCATCATTTGGAAAGTTGTATATACTACTAGCAGGGATTATGTTTCCAAATTGGTAAAGTATTGCTCATTCAAGGAATGATAATACAAACAGAGTTTTGCAAAGAATATTTCAAAGGTATTCTAACACCCAGACTATCATCATGATGGGGGAAGCCACTTGCAAACAAAACATTTGCTGGGTCACAGAGTTGCATGGGATCAAACATATAATGAGCCCAGCTTATCACCCCACTAATATACAAAATTTCCAATAGGAGATTAAAAGCGATCCTGGTGAAAAAGATCGGTGAAGTTCAAGCAGAAAGACTGTCTTCCAAACTTGATATTTAATTGGGCTTACGTGATCTAGCATTCAAAACTCCAATGATGTCCCCACAGAGTATCTTGGCAAACCAAGTCACCTCCCTCTTGAACTGGAATACAAAGCCATGTGGGCCATTAAGAAGCTGAACTTCAATTTCAAAATTGCAAAGGAAGAGAGATTGCTCCAATTGAATGAACTAGAGGAATTGAGAAACGTTTCAAGATAATGCTAGAATATTGATTAGTGCCCAAAAAGTGCTATTTCGAGCCCTATTCAAGATAGGTTTTGAGTGCTTTGTGCGCACTAATCATATGAATTAAGCCAATTGTCATGTACATGTCCACTTAGCGCTCTGGATGGTTTTCGAGATAGTTTTGATAGTTTTGCGTGCCTCGGGAACTTCGAGCAAGTCAGCTTCCTATCAGCCAATGCGAATCCTGCAATTTCACCAAGCCGTGCGATGAAACGTCAAGATGGGTCAGAATTGGCGCAAAGTGATGAATAAAAAGCGCAGAAGCGATGCAAAGAAAGCAAAGAGCAATCTGTGTGATTTTCGCTATGATTTATGAAACTCAAGTAATCCTAGCTTAAATTTTCGCGAGCAGAAATTTTCTTCTGTTAGCTTAAATTTCGCTAGCTAAATGAACATCGTTCACAGCGAAATTTCTCATTTTCGCTATCTCTTGTAATTTCACCAGTTAATAAATTTGCCAGATAGCGAAATTGCTCAGAAATTTCGTGTTTTTGGTATTTTTGATTCAAATCCACTGACGCTTATTAAATTACCATTTATTCCTATCAGAATTTTATATTTTGTAAGTATTTTTGTCATTTCACACATTGTGGTTGACTATATAAGTCCCTACAACTCAGAAACCCTTAACTATTCCATTTCTATGCAAGTTCCCGCAGCTTTTCATTTTAGGTTTATTTTGCTCTCTTCTCTCCTCTTTCATTTTCTACGCTAAACACACCCCTTGAGGATGACAACTCAAGGGATGAAGGTTTCCAAAGCTTCAAGAGAAGGTCATAGTTCTGGTTTCGGCTACTATTTGTAGTCATTCCTCCTCGCTTAAATGATACAGTATCGTATTTATTGTTCCATACTTTCCAAACTATTAGGTTTAATGCTATTTAATGTCTTTCCTTTTGGTCAATACTTGCTATAAAGTAGGTTCAAAGGTATTCTAATTCGTGATGCACTGATATTCTTTAGATGTCATTTACGAGCCATTGAAATGAGGTTGTAGTCATGTGGTTTCAAACTAATGGGACTTGAATGGCCATACTTGGTTTGACTCAAACAGAGTGCTATAGGGTTAAGTTTTATAGATAAACAAAGATCCGGTTCGGGGCTTTTTGACTATATGTTATCGGTTCTAATGCGAGGAAATAACCCGACGACACTTTAATAGCCCCATGTTATCAATCTAGTGACCCAAGCCTTCAAGGTTACCATTTCACACTTTCATTTAAGCTATTACAGTTAACCAGTGAACAAACAACCTCACCTGTTTTTAACCAAATCCAAAAATCCAAACAAAAAGTCTCACCATTTTCGAACATTGATGCGAATCATTCGTGGGATGAAAACCCATCCCCGTGTTCGACCCTAGACCGCTTATATTGGTAAATAGCTGACTACGAGTAGGAGGAGTATAGGAAACAACATTGTTGATTCCGCATCACTCTACCGTGGTACCTAATCAAACAGGCGCCGCTGCCGGATGGTGCCAAACCATGTATGATGAGTTGATGCGTACTTGTAATCCACATTACAAGTACAGGACCTTTCGCCTCACTATGCGTGAACCGCAGTTTTCTCTGTACTCTGGCGCCATCAGACCGTTTTTATTTTTTACACACTTTGTTCGCTAACACTCCATCTTTCTTCGCAAGCTTTGTTTGTGTTCTTTGTTTTGTTTCATTTGTGTACCGTGTGCTTATGCAGCACCAAATGTAAAGTGGATATCATATAGATCGCAAAGAGTTGAGTGCAATTCGCTTGAGCAAGCCGCGAAATTAGTGTGCACAAAGGACTAAATGGATCCCCACTCGAGGAAACAAAGTCAACAAGCACTCCTATGAATCCAACAAAGATACAGTCGATGAGGGATCGCATACACCCTCCTAGAGTGAGTGTCTTCCTGCATCATACCTCATGCTGAGGATGTAGCAGTGAGACCCTACCTAGTGCCCCTGCTTCCCACATTTCATGGTATGGAGAATGAAAATCCATATTCACACATACGGGATTTCGAGGAAGTATGCATAACTTTTAAGGAGGGTATAACCAATATGGAATTGTTGAAGTTGAAGGCATTCCCGTTAACCCTCAAGGACAAAGCCAAAACATGGCTCAATTCACCGGTGTCAGAACGATTGTAACTCGCCGATTCAAGCTGAATTTTTGAAGAAATTCTTCAGTGCAACCAAGACCAACAGTTTGAAGAGACAGATTTACACTTACTCGGCCTTTGACAATGAGAAGTTTTATCAATGTTGGGAGAGGTTCATGGAGACCATCAATGCATGCCCACACCATGGTTTTGATACATGGATGCTAGTGAATCATTTTTATGATGGTATGTCTCCAGCCATGAAGCAACTATTAGAAACCATGTGCGGAGGTGACCTTGAGCAAAACCCAAATGGCTACGGATTTCTCTGGAACATGTGGCCGAAACTTCCAAAGCTCGGGGGAGAACCGAATCCAAGGAAGCCGAAAAGCACGAAGCCTTCGACCCACCAGTGGAGGTATTTATACACTTTCCGAAGATATGGAAATGAAAGCAAGAATATCAACCCTAGCTAGGAACATGGAAGAACTCGAAGGAAAAAGGCTCCATGAAGTGCAAGGATCTAAAACACCGCATGCGTCAATCCATGCATCAATTGTCAGCCCACGGTCCATCCAGGAGAACACTATCCGAATGCCCCTCGCCAAATGGCTGACGACGCCGCAGTTACGCACGTCACGGTCAATAAGGCTACACCATCGCCCCATACTGGTAATGAATTACAATTCCAATTGGAAGAGAAATCACCCTAACCTCCCCGGAACCCAATCCCCCGCCTATGTGTTCTCGGTGCCAAACAACGCTTGGTTCCTCATCTCACCACACCACCACTATCCTCTGCCGAACAAGCCATCTTGAATCTGGAGCAAGGTGGTCGCAATTTTGTGCAGAGCAAATAGATAAATGTACAATTGGCACAAAGAATTGATATCGCATCGAATAAAAGAATAGACGGGCTTGAGGGCAATCTTAATCGAAAAATCGACAACCCGCAAAGATTCAATCACAAAGATCAACAATTTGTCGGAGATACAGAGAGAGGGAGGTTCCTCTCCCAAACATTGCCAAATCCAAAGGGGTCCATGAGTAGGTTCATCCAAAGAATTCAGTGATGCATGAAGTGAAGCTATTATCACTCCGAGGAGTGGAAGAGAAACAGAGCAACCAAAGGCCTATGATCACAAGAAACATGCAAGGAAAAGGAAGCCAGCTCAGAGGGTAATCACGTTGAAGACCCAAGAAGAAAACCATGCCCTCCATTTCCCCAAGCACCGAGAGGCAAGAAAAATCCCAAACCAAGTTGAAATTGGAGGTGTGCTAAGACATGTGAGGTGAATATTCACCGCTGACATGATTAAATAACAGTCCCAACTTATATGTCAAAAGGACCCTCGCGGTACGCTTAAGAAAGTAGCATCGAAAAGAAAGCTTTCTAACCGACAAGTCACATAATCCGCAGCAAGACCCTACCAACATAAGGATCCGTGATCCCCACGGGCCTCTACCAACATTGAGGACGTGCATATCAAAGCACCGCTTAGATTTAGGGGGCACGTGTAAACCTACCGCCTTACCAAAGGTAGTGCAGCCAGGGCTTGTGAGCCCAAACCTACCAACATCACTTTGTCATTGGCTGATAGATCGCTGGGTACCCAAGGGAATAGTTGAGGATGTGTTGGTGAAGGTAGACAAATTCTACTACCCAGTAGACTTTGTAGTGCTTGATACCGAGCCAATAGCAAGTGGGCCCAATCATGTGCCGATTATCCTGGGAAGACCATTTTGCCATCGCTAATGCACCAATATCAATTGCCGAAATGGAGTAATGCAGCTCACATTTGGCAACATGACATTGGAGCTCAATATTTTTCACTTTAGTAACAAGCACAAGCTAGTGGAAGGTGGAAGGTGATAGGAAGGGAAGTCGGATAGTTCACTTCAATCGGCCGTAATGCGTGGAAGCCAAAGGTCCATAAATTGCAAGAATAGGCTAACCAAGATGAAGCAGTTGATTGGGAGTTGTCATCAGTCACCACTGCAGAGCAATTGGTCAGCCCAAAATCACTTATTAAGAAGAAAATCAACAAGAATGGACCAAGCATGAATGTCAGAGCACGCCATCACGGGTTAAGGAGCTCCTCCTCCTTCATTTGATTCGCGCGACGGTAAAGATCCGAATCAACAATATTTGTTTCTATGGTCCTGCATCGCCGTAGTCAAGCTACCGCAGCATAGTTGTCTAGGGATCGAACACGGATGGGTTTTCATCCCACGAATGATCTTCGCGATCAATGTTCAAATGCAGAGACTTTTGTTTGAATTTTTGATTCGTTAAAAACAGCGAGGTTGTTTGCTCACCGGTTAATCGTAATAACTCTTAAATGAAAGTGTGAAATGGTAACCTTGAAGGCTTGGGTCACTAGATTGATAAATATGGGCCATTAAAGTGTCCTCGTTATTTCCTCGCATTGGGTGGCAAATAACATATAGTCAAAGCCCAAACCGATCTTTGTTTATCTATAAAACTTAACCCTAGAACCACTGCTTGAGTCAAACCGCATTAAGCATTCAAAGTCCATTCAGTTTTGAAACCCTAGCATTTAACCTCATTTCCATACTGTAAATGATATCTAAAGAATATCGCATTGATGTGAGTTTAAAGTCATCTATTTTCACCCATTTTTCGATTATTTTGTTCTAAAAAGGCCGACTATGTGTAGGAATACGGAATATTTCACCAAATCATTGCGGAAGCAGGAATTCAAAAGAAAGGTAATTGCGTGAAAAGGAGCAGAATGTATCAGTAGTACCGATGTGGACTGCTGAAGAAAATTATGTTAGGAGAGGCGAAAAGGATTAAAGGATTTGATGTCGTGAAACCTTTACAGCAATCGAAATACATATTAAGGTTGCAACTACAAAGCTCCAGTCGCAAATGAAGCGTAATTGAAGATAAAACGAGCTGGGCGTGAAAGAAACTCAAAGTCACAACTAGAATTGATGAAGAATAAGACATGTGATACGCGACATCATCTGTGTCGCGGCAATTAAACCCAAGATGTTGACAATGAGGTCGCGACACTAAAAAGAAGGTTACGTAAGATAAACACCGATCAATTACTAAGTCGCGACACCGATGCGCCGCGCATCAACACCGGGACGTAAGGCCGACATCGGGCCAGTAAGGAACAGAGGTCGCGACATCCGCTGCACGACATCATCATCTAAAGAAAGAAGGTCGCGACATCATTCAAATGGTCGCGACATCAGTTGCACTAAAAAGGAGGTCGCGATAATATCGTCGCCGCGACATCAACTACATAGAAAGCGAAGTCGCGATATCACTCGCCGTCTCGGCCAACAGCTTGTAAGAGTGAAGAAGGTCGCGACAACACCTGGTTGTAGCGATCAATTGCAAGACTCGAGGTCGCCGGCATCATTAAACAGTCGCGATATCGTAAGCAAGGAACGTGAGGCCGCGTACACAGCAAGGAGGTCGCGATATCTCGCCGCAAAGACCAAGGTCGCGACACAACATCAGTGGATGTCGACATCAAATACAAAGAGGTGAGGTCGCGACGTCAGTAAGCTGTCGCGACATCAGATCCAAAGAAAAGAGGTCGCGACAAGAGTAAGCTGTCATGACATCAGCCATTCAAAGACATGTCGCCACCAAACAAGTGGCTTCGCGACAAAGACCGGTGACAATAGTCGCGACAATGAATTGATGTCGCTATATCACAATCAACCGGGCAAGTTAACTAAGGCTCAAAAGAGGTGCATCGAAATTGTGGCCAACTCGTAACCCTATAAATATGTAGTCGCTATCAAGGAACAGCTCTTGCGCTTGGAAAGAGAGATCCTGATGTCAAGGCTCCGTGATATTTAATTTTCTTCTTTCTTTGCTTTATTCTTTAGATTAAATTCATATTTTTTTAAATTGGATCTAACGCTAGTCGTTAAAAAGTTTTAGCCGAATATAGTATTTATTTCTTTCAAATTAATGTCTGCTATTTGAATTTCGCACAAATTTTGGATTTCAACTACCAAATTCTAATTACAAAGGGTTTTTGATCAGCAAGCCATTGGTATGGTGTAATCGCAGTTTGTGAAACCCAAATTTCCCTTGAAATGGACTCTACTGGCCGAAATTATCTTTCCGTATAATTTTATCTAATTACGATGAACTTCGCCTTGTAAATCTACTGCTAGTTTTGTTTATTTTATGGAATTGATCCTAATATCGTTGTCGCCACCCATAAACTGACGGTCTTAAGCTCGATTTCAGAGGCCCTCCGAGGACACAGGAAGGCATTCTAGAGTAATGAGCACCCGCGGATTCGCATGCGAACCTCGCACAGGATTTAATGCCTGTGTGATTAAATTGATAAATCCTCTTTCACTTGGAGACGAATGAAGTTGAACGATTTATCAATTTAAACATGCAAGAGAGTTCAATTCTCGATTCTGAATGGTGAAATTCAATCCTTGTTAGCAAGATCAATCAAGGAAAGAATGAGTCGTTTCTAATTTTGAGGAAGAGAAACCAAGATAGTGTAAACTGCAATGACTATGTGTTAAGAGCCTGTGTTTATATCCAAAGTCAGGGTAAGGCATTGGAAAATATTAAAATACCTGCAATAAGCATAATTCCAGATTAAAGGTAGTTATCTAACCTACTCGTTTCCTCGAAAGAAACAAATAAGGTTAGATAATGAATAGTGGAGTTTGGAGAGATCCCCACTGTACTTTCATATTCCTCGGACTAGTTTTAAATTTGTGGTTCATGAAGCAAAAATTATAAAGGAAACTGCTGAAATTGATGTTTACAATAGTTTTATTTTCGAGGTCTTTCAGATAACTGCTCAATCTAAATTTTTTTATTTTATTATTTCAAGAATCAATTCATTTGTTATTAATTCAATTTTTTAATTTTCATTATTTTGCGCTTTCAAAGCTTATTCAAATTGTCTACTATAGTCCAAATAGTATGTAGAGCTGGTAGCCTTATAGTTGATTGAAATTCTGAGATCTCTCGCTGGATCTGAATATCTCGGACTGGAAAACCACTTTTATTACCTGCTCGACCTGCAGACTTGCGTAATCATGGATCAAAACCAGAAGAAATTTAATCCGCCTATGAAACCATTTTTAATCAGTATAATTGTAAAGAAATATAGATAACAAAGTTTCCATGGCATTATTGTCGGGATTGTATTAACAATTTTTCGGTAATCATGTCATAAATTTCAGATATGTCTGTCCAAATAACATGCATCTACCATTAAGAATGCATCAACCCTAAATCATGTAAGGGGCATAACCAAAAAAGGAAAGACATTAAACAGCATTAAACCCTAGTTTGAAAGTGTGGAACAATAAATGCAAAGATCAGATCATTTAAAGCAGGAGGACAACTCAGCAGAGTCCCAAAACCAACCAAGAACCTTCCTCTTCATAGTTTTAAGGTTTAACATCCCTTGAGTTGTCATCCTCAAGGGGTGTGTTTGGCAGCCGATAAAATGAGAGAAAGAGGAGAGAGAAGAGGAGCAAAATTAAACCTAAAAAAGAAAAGTCATTTAAACTTGCATAGAAATGGAATAGTTAGGGGTTACAAAGTCAGAGGGACTTATATAGTCGAGACCCTAATGTGTGAAATGACAAAATGCCTAAAATATAAAAATTACAATAGGGACAAAATGGTAATTTATCAAACGTGGTCGCTTAATCAATAACAATAAAACACAGCCGAAAGTAATTGCTTATGCAAAAGAAATTCGCTATGCTAGTGAAATTTACAAGAGAGAAGGAAACTTAGAAATTTCACATGAACAAAGAATTCGCTTAGCTAGCGAAATTTCGCCATTAGCTAAATTCTCACATAGCCGGTACCTCGCTAGATTGCGGTTTTTCTATGATTGCTAAATTCTCAATCCCAACAAATTTGCAATCAGCCGAAAATCCCCTGATCGCTCGTCGCTACGCATCACTTCCTACACTTTTTATTCATCACTGGCTTCAATCTTTCAACCCATCTTGACATTTCATCGCCGCCTGGTGAAATTACTAAGGATTCTCGTGATTCAAAGACCAATAAGAAGCCAAGCTTGCCGACTCAAGTTCCAAGGCCCGCAAAACTATCCAAACTATCTCGAAACAACCGTAAGTCGCTAAGTGGACATGTACATGACACCGGGTTTAATTCATATGATTAGTGCGCGACAGCATCTCAAACCTATCTTGAATAGGGCTCAAAATAGCACTTTCTGGGCACTAATCACCCCCAACCGACACGTTGCTAGTCCCTTTAGCAATGCTAGCAACAATAAAGGTATGCATGTCAGGCTTTTTAGAAAGTGTGGCGCGCTCAAAAAGTGTATGTACAGATAGTCGACTTAAATGAACACTTTACACTCGTTCGAACCTACATGAAAGAACAAAACCATATAAGAACTAGTTTTAGGTCAACATTGGATCTTGGCGGAAATCAACCCACTTCCACCAAAATCTAATTGTTCCTGGGCGTAAATCCGGGCCACAATAAATTGTAAAGTTATTCCCTCCCCAACTGCTACCGCAATGGCCTTAAAACTGAATAGCCTAAATAGGATCGCCACACTCTTATTTTTCCTTTGTTTGCAATGTAGTGTAATGCTAAAACCCGACTTCACCAAAGTCCATGTAATGGGGTCCACCGATGACTCCCAACCAACAAGGCTTAGGCATCGTCAAAAGGATCAATCGACCACAAACTCGTGAGGGTCACCCTGATCTCGAATGACTTTGAGAATAAGCACCTACAACACGCTCAACTCTACCCATCCACCCGTGTAGCGAACACTAAGTCGATTTAATTCCCAACCAATTTGAGTTTAGTGGCATCTGGGCTTTAAAGGCTTTCTCCATATACCCCTGGACCGTGTTCTGCTCTAAGTGCAAATCAGCTTTTATTCTTCTTTTTCTTCTTTCTTTTTCTTTTGCTTTTTCTTTCTTTTCATTTGGAAGACATTATCTTCATACATGGGTAACACATACCTATTATGGGTCATCAACAAATTTAAGGCCATGGTAAAGTGAAGAGGTATATAGCTTCAATTCGATTGGTACAAGCCAGGTGCACAGGTGAATTAGCTCAAAGGGGGAATGTTCAAGGTTGAATATGTCAAACCCCAATTGACCAAAAACTAACCATGCATGGAATTGCTCACATTAAGGTAACCAACAGGGCTTCAATTTCTCAACTAAAGGCAAGAGTAGAAACACAAAATGCAGGTACAAAAATGATTTGCAAAAGTGTAGTAAACTGTAAATAATGCTATAAAGCTTTTGATATAACCAAAATGGCTAATACATGCTTAATATAGCCAAACATAACAAAAGTATCACTGCTTACTATTGGCTAATACATGAACCCTATACAAAATGCGAGTAGCAAATTGATAAAGCTGGAAACCTGTGATAAAATTATGATAAGATAATTTAACCCTTAACTTCTTTCCTCCCAACCAGCAGAGCAAAAAGTCATAGGATGTTAGAGATAGAGTGTGACCACTCTTACCTCATGCGGTGGTGGATCCGCCGCCGCCGCTAGCATGTCTAAGGAAGCTGCTGAGGACTGATCTCGATGTATAGGCTCAGGCGGGAGACCGAGGTGACTCATGATACGAAGGAGCATGGTATGACAATGCTCTAAAGTGGTCTCGGCTCGGGCCAATCTCTGGTCCTGTGATGCCTGTGTAGTAGCGAGTGAACAGACTGCATCCATAACAGCAGCGAGCTCCCTCGAACTGACATGAACATGCTCCGAGAATGTCAGGCCGTGATGGCGAAGGGCCGGAGGTCAGCAGTGGGCCGTGGGCCGGGCTGGAGGTGGAGGAGGGATGGAGGAGACGGACCGCACTCGGGCTCCTACCATCTCTAGCCTCTACTCGAATAAGATCATCTCCTCGGATTCCTTCGCTACCTGATCCGTACCTCCTTCCTCGATCTCGCCGCTGGAGGAGAAAGATATTTCCGTGATGGCTGGCGACCGCCTACGGTTGTAACCCGAGGGGCATCGAACTCCTCTTGGCTTGGGAAGCCTTCTGGGAACCCAGATGCTCCAGACCCGGCTCGCCAGCGACATCAACAACAATGGCAAACCCGTCGAACCAGGCCCTCGCGGTGGACCTTATCCTCAAGTGCTAGGCGGTCATGACTGGGCCGAGGGATCGAACCGCATCCTCCGAGATCCAGACAGGCCTCGAGTATGGCTCCCCTGCGCTGAACGTAGTGCTGCAACGGGAACAAGCTGGTCCGAAGCAGGTGATCCACGAGAAGCATCTGAGGTGGAAGCTGCCTCCGGAAGAGTACTGGTCCCGCCGTGGTATCTCTAGCGAGACAGACCATCTCCTCGGCCAGATGGCAAACGCTAATCCCGATGACCCCAGACCGCTGCCACGGGCGTGCCCAAGGCAGCTGAAATGTCCGCAGCCCGAGTACCTTGGCCGATCATCAATGGTGAATCTGAGCCCACGGACGGTGACTTAGTCATGGAGTGGTAGAACCGGGCACCACCCGGGATAATAAACCGTCGCGGTCATAAATTTACAGCCAGGAGTACTACGTGATCAAATTTCATGGAGTCTCCGAACCGGGGTCACGGCACGTCGGCATGTCATAATGGGGTTCCCATGGAAATCTCTCGTCGTGCGCATTCATATTCCCCGAATCGAGGTCCCAAAGGAACAACGAATCGCCTAATCCTCGAGGCCTGCGATAGATGAGGCGACGAGCCTCCTCCGGGAGGATTGTTGAGGCGAGATGTTCAGGACTCTCCCTGCCCGATGTCCGCCCGTCAGAGGATTAGCCCCTCCCGGATCGGGGCTCCCGAGGGCCGGGGAAGGGGCCTGAGGTCCCATCCTCTGCCCCGATACCTCCCGAACCCCTCGCGCCCTCCGACCGTAGCCGTAGCTGTGGCCCGCCCCTCCTGCCATGGAGTGCTAAATCTAACCCGGGGCTTGAGGCGGGAACCACCCTTGGTACGCACTACATGTAATCAGAGAGTGATGCCAAGGGCAAGGGTGGCTCACGGCCGGGAAAGCAATGCAAAGGTGCACACTCAGTCGACCAGTAGCTCGCTAGACCAAGGCAAACTACGGCTGCCAGGCACGGCCGGGCGCGGTCCGGCAAAGGGCCTCGCTAGAACTACAAGACCGGGGCAGGGCACGGCTGGTGGAGCTGATGCAGGGCACGAACAGGGAGGCTCAGCTGCTGGGGCTCACGGCAACGGTGGCTCAGGGCTTGGCAGACGCGGGTCCGGCAGTACTGGTGCAGGGCGCGGCTACTGGTGGCGCACGGCTAGGGCAGTGGGGGCTCTGCTCACGGCAATGGACGCTCGGGGGGGAAGGAAAAAAAATGGAATGAAGATGGATGGCCCTCCCCCCTCCCCTTTTTATAAATCAGTTGGACAACTGATTGTTCCTTGGAACGAAGATTACTTCAGTTTAATTCCCGCTATTATAGCGAAATCGACGAACCATTATTCGCAAAATAAAACATATAAAAATTCTGATTTAGGCAGATTAGAAACAAAATATCAAAATAATGGATTATTTTTAACAAAACCCAAAAATAAAATTAAATTTAGGCTACTTAAAAGGAAAGCTATAAAACTAAGAAGTTACTAAAAATAAATTTAATATGAAAATTAAACAAATCTAAGCAAAAATTAACCGTAATTGTCCAGAGACACCAAACCAGCTCAATTTCACTGATTTACTCATGGAGGGTCAAATATACAAGGACAAGACAAAGAAATGGCATGATCAAAGGATTCTGAGGAAAGAGTTCGTGAGTTGTGGATCAAAGTTCGCTATTTAACCCGTGATTAAGATTATTTCAGGAAGTTAAAATCAAAATGAGGACTATATATAGTGGTGTCAAGTACTACTTTGAGCAAAGAACACTCAGGACTGAAGGTCGAAGAATCTGGGTTAATGGTCAAGATCAAGCACTATCTCAAATAGGAGAAAGAAAGGAAGAACTCCAACTGGTGAACTGAGAGAGAATGCTTAAAACAAATTAGTCCAAATGAAGGACTCAAAACAGAGCACCATGGAGGCAACCCATATAGATTTTTGCTTCTTTATATAGACTTTGAATTTTTTTTTAAATTACTCGTTTTGAATTTTTTTTTTGTTTTTTGTTTTTTTTTTTTTTAGTTCTAGTCATGATTTGTTAGGAATTGCTAGGTTAGTATTTGATCAATTTAATCCTTTTTGAAATTGTTACAGTATGTCGATGAAGAATCGAATGGCTCAGGTGAGAAGGAACAAACTCCAGGACGGTTCCATCACTTCACAGGAAAAAGCGACTTGAAAAAGGTAGTACTCTTCTCCCTACATAAATTATGTGAAAATTGAATAGAATACATGTTTGAATTGCTGTGTGGGAATAATTTAATGGATGCTAAGAATGTGCAAAGTAATAAGGAATTAAAAGCTGTCTGATCATCAAATTTAGGGCAAGTGCAAACAAAGTCGCAACCAGATTTTATGTCGCGACAGAAATTAAGGTCGCAACTTAGTAAGTACTAAAGAAGAACAGTGCTACGTGTCGCGACCAAAAGTTATGTCGCGACAGAAATTGAGGTCGCGACAACTCAACTATGTCATGAAATTATTTGTTAAACCAAAGGGGGTAGAAAGCTTAGATGTTGCAACTCACGATAAATTGTCCTCATTGGGGTCTTACTTTTATGTCACGACAAACAACATTAAGTCACATATGAAAAAAAGTAAAGCAATTGGCAACTTTAAATTTGCCCTAAATTTAATGACAGCACACAATTGCGGCTTCAAATTTAAGTCGCGACAAGTGCAAATAAATGAAGTAATAAAGAGTCCACAATAAAGATTGAATTGCAATTGTTGAGAAACTCCCTCCACCACCATCTCCTTTCTTGAAGCAAAATACAACTCTTCATCTTCGCCTGCTCTCTGGTTTTTCAATTCTTGCAAACCCTAGATCCAAAAATCTTCCTAAAAACATCTTATTTCTCTCGCGCATAAAATGGCCTGACCAATAACTCATCCAAATCCGAGCGATATCATGGAAGAATATACTCACTCGAAGGAGAAGTTCACAAAAAGAACCAACCGAGGAGAACCTCGCCGTTGGAACAACCGTAAGTTCAACCACTCTGCCAAATGTAGAAAAAGGAAGCACAAGTGCCAGTGTACGAGGTTAAGACGACCGATCACAGCTTTCTCCATATGGAAGAAGTACTATGCCAGGTAAGGGTTTATCTTATATGAGGTTTCCAGCAAACCCATATCCCCTTCAAGGAACCAATAGAACAAAGAGGTTGGGGAAACTTCTGCAAGCATAAAAAATCTGGATACGCAGCAGTAGTTCGAGAATTCTACTCTAACCTCGGGTGGGAGAAAGGATAACTCATTTATGTCATAGATTTTTGGTGCCGTATGAGCCGGAAAACCATCAATGAAATGACTTAATGGAGGGGCGTAAGCACATGGATCCAACACAAGAAGATAGTAAGAACCAACCGTGAGAAGATCGGCAAGAAAGCCGATGCATCTGGTGAAGGTGAAACGGGTCAAGGAGTATAAAAGACCTTAAATGTGGAGATTTGACGTAAGAGGCAAAGGTATGGTTTCATTTCCCGGCTCTCGTTATGGTTCCACCAAGCATGTCCGCACTGGGTGACGTGAACAAGAAGCAATCATTCTATGCCATGTCAAGGGGTACAAGCTTAATGCCGGAGCAACACTGAAAACTCAATAATGAGATACCATGAAGCGGAAGGAGTGGGTTTGATCCCTCACCCAAAGAATCATCACAAGGCTATGTTTGAGGGCTAGTGTGAAGGGAACTTGGGAAGAAGAAGAAGAGTGCCTAAGGTTTCACTCAATTAACTCGACTGAGGCAAGGCCTAAGAACTGCAAGAAAAGGTTATAATAGAAGTGTATCTTGAGAAGAAAATGAGAATGCAAGACAAGAAGAGGACACCCTTTCCTCGGTCAAGATAAAGAAGAAGAAGATCCGTAAGCACATCTGTAAGGGAACACCTTTAGTGCTTGCAGAGGATGAGAACAAGATGATAGAAGCTCCATAAATTTCAACCCACTGGCCAGCTCTCCCTATCAAAGAAATTAGACTTTAGAACCCGGTGAAAGCTTTATAGAGCTCAGGGAATAATCAAATAATGGAGATGCCTACCCATGCATGAGAATGGAAGAAAGGAGAAAAGGAATGGAACATCCAACAAAAAATTCGTAGAGGAAGTGTATGAATTAGGAATTGAAAAGAAGAGATCAAAGAATGTTAAGAAATGAACGTATGGAAAGAGTGATGGCTGAGATCCCGAGCATCAAGAAAAAAAAATTCAAGAAAGAAATGGAGGAAAGAGATCACGATCTACTAAAAAAGTTGAAGTTGAGCCATGAGTCAGTTTACAACAATCAGTATGATCGTGATTCTAAACTCCTAACACTCATAAAGGAAAGCGGACTCCATATCGTGTGAAGCCAAAACTATTGAGCGTATCAAGGATTCAAATTCCTATACATGTCAATGTTCAAGACTTCGAGAAAAGGATGAAGGAAAGAGATCAAGAGCTCTGATGACAAAGATGCTTCGTGAAGAAAAGTCCGCTTGAAAATTCTGGATTTGATCAACAATAATCTTCCAAATTTTTAGAAGTCATGATCAAATAGAGAACACAATGAATGACATCGGGGAAAAGACAAGATGATCTCGAACAAAAAGGCTGATCTCACCAATGAATTGATCTGAAGAATGCAGACAGAAGTGGAGAATGACAAGAAGAAGAAGAGAATCAAATGGTTTCCTACCAACCCTAATTGCCATTTCCGATCTCGGGATCCCCTCCCAACATATTTGCTCCTCCTCAAAAGAAAAAATAGATCTTCCGATTGATTTGTCCATCTCTTCCTCACTTCCAAATTCTCATGGTTCTTAACTCGCACAATTCATGAATAAAATAAGAAAATTTGTTTGAAGTTGTTTGAATTTAGATTGTGTTGTTACTTTTTGCTTTCATTGTTAGAAGAATAACAGTAGGATTTAGCTCAGGAATGAAAATGCTGACATATCATAATCTGAGCTAGTTGAAGTAGTTTGATTAGAAGATTGTAATAAATACAAATAATGGCAGTAATAAGGGCAGAATGACATATAATTGAATTGAAAAACACAATTGCATAATCGATTGAATTTACCGATGAGCCCAAGATGAAAGTTATACAATCAAGGAGCAAATATATTTTTGAGTTTAAATATAAATGTAGTTTTAAAGAACCCCGTGAACCTTAGATCATGTAACTCACAACCGGGCGGAGTCAAGGACATCCCCAGGGTTAGTCAGCGCGAATCAAACAGCACTCGAACTTGTTAGATTATCGATCACTAAATCCTAGTGATACAACCAACAAGAAATGATACAGGCATCCTTGGCAGCTTAAGCCATTCTAGCCACCCTTATTTATATAAAGCCTCGTACACACCCTAGTTCCGACCTTGAGCCTCAAAACAATCCTTATCTTCAAAAACAAGCCACATTGGAAAACTGGTCGATCCTAGATAATTAATCCTCCAAGAAAGAACCTCTGATTATCCAAAATTCAAAGAAGGAGGAAGAGATGTTTGGGGAGTTTTTTTTTGGAGAACCAAAGGAGAAATAGAAAAAGGGTGAAGAGAGAAAGATCTAAAAGCAAGAGGACACAAATGTAAAGGAAGCTTAGCTGTTAGGTGCCTCATCTCTGCGCCTGAACTCTCGAACAATTAAGTTCTTAGTGTTTCAACACCTAGCACCCTAATAACTGGTATGGAGCTACTAACCCAAAGTTCGCTAAGAGCTTTGAGAAAGCCCAAAAGACGTAACATTGGAACTATTCCCAACAAAATTCAGAGTGTTCAACAATGAGAAGTAATAAATGAGAAATGGAACGAACAATTTTAAATCGTGAAGAAATCAAGAAGATAACTAAGGACGGCCTGGGGGAACTAATTGTAGTGGTTGCAAGGAAAAGTATGGCATCGCTTAATTAAAAAGGAGAAGGAGTCCGGGTAATCTAACTTGGCAAGTTCCATCCATCCACCCATGACCTAAGCCTCAATATTACAAGCTCCTGGAAGACCTTTCGACGATTCAAGGCTGGAATTACCTACATTAGTGGAGATCAATATGAACAACAAGCATGGAATTTGAAAATCTTGAAAGGATCAAACTCGTGAAGGGACTTTGTGGCCCATCGACTACTAAGCAGTGGAGGAAGAAGACCAACCTACTTTTCACCGCGATCAACTGACTATAATTGCTTATAAACAAATCAAATAATTTAGTTTTGTACACCTGGATTGGAGTGTGACTAACCTTCATCCGACTTTGAAGCTAGACATATTTAAAAGAATGCAATCCTAGTCTTTCAATTAAATTGGTTGTAAATCGCAAACAATGTTAAAATGTCCTTTTTGTTCGAGGACAAACAAATCTTTCTTTTCTTTGCTCGGGGGACAAGCAAAAAATTTAAGCTCGGGGGAGTTTGACGAGCTTAAGTCATCCATTTTTGTCCATTTTCTGATTGATTTCATTTAAAATACTGATTTATGTGCAAAAATGTTGAATAATCCCACTAAACCGCTATGCAAATAGAAATCTAAGAGAAAGAGGATATCATGAAGAAAAGGAGTAGAAACCGTCGAGCATGAATGACACGACATTGTCGATGTTGCAACAGGAGAAGTGCAACAGGAAGAAAGGACTCGTAGTAGCGACGCCTTAATAGTGATGAAGTAATCTGCATCAAGGTCACAACCACAAAACCTGGGCCAAGGCGACATTGTCTGGGCTTGACCAAAAGACATATACAAATTTATGACAATTATTACCAAAGGACTATCTAATCCCCAAAGAATAGTGCCAATAAAACTCATGGATTATATTTCCTTGCAAGTATACTGATATAAAATGGTTTCCTGAAGAATAGATACATTTCCTTTTTTTTTATGTTGATCCATGATTCTACAAGTGCACAGTCGAATCAAGTAATAAAGTGGATTTAGTCCGTATATCGATCCCACAGAGATCACAAGAATTTTCAATCAACTACCTCGACTACCAAGCTCTATACTATTTGGACTATGATAGACAATTTGAATCGCCTTTGAAACCTTAAATAATGAAAACTAAAAAGAATTGGAATTAATAACAAATGAATTGAATATTGAAATAATAAAATAACAAATTTAGATCGAATAAGTATCTCGCAAAGGGCACATCAAAATAAAGCTATTGGAAACATCAATTCCTTCATATTGCACTGTAATTTTGCTTCATGAACCATAGATTTAAAACTAGTCCAAGGAGTATGAAAGTGCAAAGCTGGATCTCTCCACACTCCATTGTTCATCATTCAACTCGACCGCTTTTCGAAGACTGGGGTTGTGATAACTACCTTTAACTGTGGCTGCCTTGTCTCCGTATTTTTCTCTTTTCAATACTTCATACCTAATAACCCGGACTGTAAACCTCGAGCTCCTAAATTATAGTCATTGCACATATTTACACTATAACGGTTTCTCTTCCTCAAATTAGAACTCATTCTTTCCTTACAGATCCTCATAACACAGATTGAATTCACTCATTCGAATCGTAGGCGAACTCTCTCGTATGTTTAAATTGATAAATCGTTCAACCCATTCTCGTCTCCAAGTGAAGAGGATTTTATCAATTTAATCACAGAGCACATTAAATCACCAATAAAGGTGTTCAAGATACCGGGCCCACGAATTGCTCATCACTCTCAGAATGCCTTCCCGTGTCGCCGTAGGGCCTCCGAAATTGGGGAAAGGCTTAATAATCCGCTTATGGGTAGGCTTATTAATCGATATTGGGATCAATTCCACAAAATAAACAAACCAGCAAGTAGATTTACAACTCAAGTCTTGCCAAAGATCGGGATGAATAAAATTCTACAGGAAAGATAATTTCTAACGATAGAGTAATTTCAATGGAAGCTGGGTTTCTAAACCACCGACACATCTGCCATACATTGGCTCACGAATGCGAAACCATTGTAATTAGAAACTCGGTAGTTCAAACCAAAATTTGTCCGAATTCAAACAACCACTTGTAATTTGAAGAAATATAAATCGCATTCGCCTAAAACTTTGGCAATGTATTTAACGCTCGGGATTCAAATTTAAAACAAAATACGAACTAATCTAAGATAAAATGAAGAAAGAAAAGAAAATTAAAATACAGAGCCTTCAGCAACCCGTGACTTCTTCAAGTC
Source organism: Tetrastigma voinierianum (assembly GCA_016808115.1). Taxonomy (NCBI): domain Eukaryota; kingdom Viridiplantae; phylum Streptophyta; class Magnoliopsida; order Vitales; family Vitaceae; genus Tetrastigma; species Tetrastigma voinierianum. The sequence goes on from JAEQBH010002808.1 coordinate 459,781, forward strand.
GCCAAGAGCTTGGTTTCTTCGCAAAGTGCCTACATATTTATGGTTCTCAAGTCGGGCCCTAATTTCGATG